>CM065641.1:27262488-27711440 GCA_033220585.1 Dipteronia sinensis | reverse complement strand
TGGATGCAGACTATGCTCTTACACTCAACCCTTCTGGGTGGTGGTAGCCGACCAAGGCTTCAGGAGCGGGTATTTAGCTATTTCTTTTCTCGAGATCTGGATGGCACCTATGCTTTACACTCAGACCCTTCTGGGGGTGGTAGCCAGACCAAGCATCATGAGGGCTATTTAGCTATTACCTGGATCGAGATCGGGATGGCAACTATGCTCTTACACTCAGACCACCCTCTTGGGGTGGTAGCCCGACCAAGGCATCAGGAGGGCTATTTAGATTTCCTGGTCTCAAGATCGAGAGGGGAACTATGCTCTTACACTCAGACCCTTCTTGGGAGTGGGTAGCTGACCAAGGCATCAAGAGGGCTATTTAGCTATTTCCTGGTCTCGAGATCTGGATGGCAACTATGCTCTTACACTCAGCCCTTTCTTGGGGGTGGTAGCCAGACCAAGGCATCAGGAGGGCTATTAATCTATTCCTAGACTCGAGATTGGGATGGCAACTATTGCTCTTACACTCAGACCCTTATTGGGGTGGTAGCCAGACCAAGGCATCAGGAGGGCTATTTAGCTCTTTCCTGGTCTCGAGATCTGGATGGCAACTATGCTCTTACACTCAGACCTTCTTGGGGGTGGTAGCCCAACCAAGGCATCAGGAGGGCTGTTTAGCTATTTCCTGGTCTCGAGATCTGGATGGCAACTATGCTCTTACACTGAGACCCTCCTTGGGTTGGTAGCCTGAGCACGGCATCAGAAGTGGGGTATTTAGCTATTTCCTTCCTCTCGAGATCTGGATGGCAACTATGCTCTTACACTCAGACCCTTTTTGGGGATGGTAGCCCGAGCAAGGCATCAGGAGGGCTATTTAGCTATTTCCTGGTCTCAAGATCTGGATGACAACTATGCTCTTACACTCAGACCCTTATTGGGGGTGGTAGCCAGACCAAGGCATCAGGAGGGCTATTTAGCTATTTCCTGGTCTCGAGATCTGGATGGCAACTATGCTCTTACACACAGACCCTTCTTGGGGGTGGTAGCCCAACCAAGGCATCAGGAGGGCTATTTAGCTATTTTCTGGTCTCGAGATCTGGATGACAACTATGCTCTTACACTCAGACCCTTATTGGGGGTCGTAGCCAAACCAAGGCATCAGGAGGGCTATTTAACTATTACCTGGACTCGAGATCGGGATGGCAACTATGCTCTTACACTCAGACCCTTCTTGGGGGTGGTAGCCCGACCAAGGCATCAGGAGGGCTATTTAGCTCTTTTCTGGTCTTGAGATCTGGATGGCAACTATGCTCTTACATTCAGACCCTTCTTGGGGGTCGTAGCCCGACCAAGGCATTCGGAGGGCTATTTAGCTATTTCCTGGTCTCGAGATCTGGATGGCAGCTATGCTCTTACACTCAAACCCTTCTTGGTGGTGGTAGCCCGACCAAGGCTTCAGGAAGGGTGTATTTAGCTATTCCTTTTCTCGAGATCTGGATGGCAACTATGCTCTTACACTCAGACCCTTCTTGGGGGTGGTAGCCAGACCAAGGCATCAGGAGGGCTATTTAGCTATTACCTGGACTCGAGATCGGGATGGCAACTATGCTCTTACACTCAGACCCCTCTTGGGGGTGGTAGCCCGACCAAGGCATCAGGAGGGCTATTTAGTTATTTCCTGGTCTCAAGATCGAGATGGGAACTATGCTCTTACACTCAGACCCTTCTTGGGAGTGGTAGCCTGACCAAGGCATCAAGAGGGCTATTTAGCTATTTCCTGGTCTCGAGATCTGGATGGCAACTATGCTCTTACACTCAGCCCTTCTTGGGGGTGGTAGCCAGACCAAGGCATCAGGAGGGCTATTAATCTATTTCCTAGACTCGAGATTGGGATGGCAACTATGCTCTTACACTCAGACCCATCTTGGGAGTGGTAGCCCGACCAAGGCATCAGCGGGGCTATTTAACTATTTCCTAGTCTCGAGATCTGGATGGCAACTATGCTTTTACACTCAGACCCTTCTTGGGGGTGGTAGCCAGACCAAGGCATCAGGAGGGCTATTTATCTATTTCCTGGTCTCGTGATCTGGATGGCACTTATGCTCTTACACTCAGACCCTTCTTGGGGATGGTAGCCCGAGCAAGGCATCATGAGGGCTATTTAGCTATTTCCTGGTCTCGAGATCTGGATGACAACTATGCTCTTACACTCAGACCCTTATTGGGGGTGGTAGCCAGACCAAGGCATCAGGAGGGCTATTTAGCCATTTCCTAGTCTCGAGATCTGGATGGCAACTATGCTCTTACATTCAGACCCTTCTTGGGGGTGGTAGCCAGACCAAGGCATCAGGAGGGCTATTTATCTATTTCCTGGTTTCGAGATCTGGATGGCAACTATGCTCTTACATTAAGACCCTTCTTCGTGGTGGTAGCCCGATCAAGACATCAGGAGGGCTATTGAGCTATTTCTTGGTCTCGAGATCTGGAT
This sequence comes from Dipteronia sinensis, assembly GCA_033220585.1. Classification (NCBI taxonomy): domain Eukaryota; kingdom Viridiplantae; phylum Streptophyta; class Magnoliopsida; order Sapindales; family Sapindaceae; genus Dipteronia; species Dipteronia sinensis. The sequence continues at coordinate 27,708,967 of CM065641.1, read as the reverse complement.
GGCAACTATGCTCTTACACTCAGACCCTTATTGGGGGTGGTAGCCGGACCAAGGCATCAGGAGGGCTATTTAGCTATTTCCTGGTCTCGAGATCTGGATGGCAACTATGCTCTTACACTCAGACCCTTCTTGGGGGTGGTAGCCAGACCAAGGCATCAGGAGGGCTGTTTATCTATTTCCTGGTCTCGAGATCTGGATGGCAACTATGCTCTTACATTCAGACCCTTCTTCGTGGTGGTAGCCCGATCAAGACATCAGGAGGGCTATTGAGCTATTTCTTGGTCTCGAGATCTGGATGGCAACTTATGCTCTTACACTCAGACCCTTCTTGGGGTTGGTAGCCTGAGCAAGGCATCAGAAGAGGGGTATTTAGCTATTTCCTTGTCTCGAGATCTGGATGGCAACTATGCTCTTACACTCAGACCCTTCTTGGGGATGGTAGCCCGAGCAAGGCATCAGGAGGGCTATTTAGCGATTTCCTGGTCTCGAGATCTGGATGGCACTTATGCTCTTACATTCAGACCCTTCTTCGGGGTGGTAGACCGACCAAGACATCAGGAGGGCTATTGAGCTATTTCTTGGTCTCGAGATCTGGATGGCAACTTATGCTCTTACACTCAGACCCTTCTTGGGGTTGGTAGCCTGAGCAAGGCATCAGAAGAGGGGTATTTAGCTATTTCCTTGTCTCGAGATCTGGATGGCAACTATGCTCTTACACTCAGACCCTTCTTGGGGATGGTAGCCCGAGCAAGGCATCAGGAGGGCTATTTAGCTATTTCCTGGTCTCGAGATCTGGATGACAACTATGCTCTTACACTCAGACCCTTATTAGGGGTGGTAGCCAGACCAAGGCATCATGAGGGCTATTTAGCTATTTCCTGGACTCGAGATCTGGATGGCAACTATGCTCTTACACTCAGACCCTTCTTGGGGGTGGTAGCCAGACCAAGGCATCAGAAGGGCTATTTATCTATTTCCTGGTCTCAAGATCTAGATGGCAACAATGCTCTTACATTCAGACCCTTCTTCGTGGTGGTAGCCCGATCAAGACATCAGAAGGGCTATTTATCTATTTCTTGGTCTCGAGATCTGGATGGCAACTCTGCTCTTACACTCAAACCCTTCTTGGTGGTGGTAGCCCGACCAATGCTTCAGGAGAGGGGTATTTAGCTATTTCCTTGTCTCGAGATCTGGATGGCAACTATGCTCTTACACTCAGACCCTTCTTTGGGGTGGTAGCCCGACCAAGGCATCAGGAGGGCTATTTAGCTATTTCCTGGTCTCGAGATCTGGATGACAACTATGCTCTTACACTCAGACCCTTATTAGGGGTGGTAGCCCGACCAAGGCACTAAGAGGGCTGTTTAGCTATTTCCTGGTCTCAAGATCTGGATGGCAACGATGCTCATACACTCAGACCTTTCTTGGGGGTGGTAGCCCGACCAAGGCATCAGAAGGGCTATTTAGCTATTTCCTGGTCTCAAGATCGAGATGGGAACTATGCTCTTACACTCAGACCCTTCTTGGGAGTGGTAGCCTGACCAAGGCATCAAGAGAGCTATTTAGCTATTTCCTGATCTCGAGATCTGGATGGCAACTATGCTCTTACACTCAGACCCTTATTAGGGGTTGTAGCCCGACCAAGGCACTAAGAGGGCTGTTTAGCTATTTCCTGGTCTCGAGATCTGGATGGCAACTATGCTCTTACACTGAGACCCTCCTTGGGGTTGGTAGCCTGAGCAAGGCATCAGAAGTGGGGTATTTAGCTATTTCCTTCTCTCGAGATCTGGATGGCAACTATGCTCTTACACTCAGACCCTTTTTGGGGATGGTAGCCCGAGCAAGGCATCAGGAGGGCTATTTAGCTATTTCCTGGTCTCAAGATCTGGATGACAACTATGCTCTTACACTCAGACCCTTATTGGGGGTGGTAGCCAGACCAAGGCATCAGGAGGGCTATTTAGCCATTTCCTGGTCTCGAGATCTGGATGGCAACTATGCTCTTACACTCAGACCCTTCTTGGGGGTGGTAGCCCAACCAAGGCATCAGGAGGGCTATTTAGCTATTTTCTGGTCTCGAGATCTGGATGACAACTATGCTCTTACACTCAGACCCTTATTGGGGGTCGTAGCCAAACCAAGGCATCAGGAGGGCTATTTAACTATTACCTGGACTCGAGATCGGGATGGCAACTATGCTCTTACACTCAGACCCTTCTTGGGGGTGGTAGCCCGACCAAGGCATCAGGAGGGCTATTTAGCTCTTTTCTGGTCTTGAGATCTGGATGGCAACTATGCTCTTACATTCAGACCCTTCTTGGGGGTGGTAGCCCGACCAAGGCATCCGGAGGGCTATTTAGCTATTTCCTGGTCTCGAGATCTGGATGGCAGCTATGCTCTTACACTCAAACCCTTCTTGGTGGTGGTAGCCCGACCAAGGCTTCAGGAGAGGGGTATTTAGCTATTTCCTTGTCTCGAGATCTAGATGGCAACTATGCTCTTACACTCAGACCCTTCTTGGGGGTGGTAGCCCAACCAAGGCATCAGGAGGGCTATTTAGCTATTTCCTGGTCTCGAGATCTGGATGGCACTTATGCTCTTACATTCAGACCCTTCTTCGGGGTGGTAGACCGACCAAGACATCAGGAGGGCTATTGAGCTATTTCTTGGTCTCGAGATCTGGATGGCAACTTATGCTCTTACACTCAGACCCTTCTTGGGGTTGGTAGCCTGAGCAAGGCATCAGAAGAGGGGTATTTAGCTATTTCCTTGTCTCGAGATCTGGATGGCAACTATGCTCTTACACTCAGACCCTTCTTGGGGATGGTAGCCCGAGCAAGGCATCAGGAGGGCTATTTAGCTATTTCCTGGTCTCGAGATCTGGATGACAACTATGCTCTTACACTCAGACCCTTATTAGGGGTGGTAGCCAGACCAAGGCATCAGGAGGGCTATTTAGCTATTTCCTGGACTCGAGATCTGGATGGCAACTATGCTCTTACACTCAGACCCTTCTTGGGGGTGGTAGCCAGACCAAGGCATCAGAAGGGCTATTTATCTATTTCCTGGTCTCAAGATCTAGATGGCAACAATGCTCTTACATTCAGACCCTTCTTCGTGGTGGTAGCCCGATCAAGACATCAGAAGGGCTATTTATCTATTTCTTGGTCTCGAGATCTGGATGGCAACTCTGCTCTTACACTCAAACCCTTCTTGGTGGTGGTAGCCCGACCAATGCTTCAGGAGAGGGGTATTTAGCTATTTCCTTGCCTCGAGATCTGGATGGCAACTATGCTCTTACACTCAGACCCTTCTTTGGGGTGGTAGCCCGACCAAGGCATCAGGAGGGCTATTTAGCTATTTCCTGGACCCGAGATCGGGATGGCAACTATGCTCTTACACTCAGACCCTTCTTGGGGGTGGTAGCCCGACCAAGGCATCAGGAGGGCTATTTAGCTATTTCCTGGTCTCAAGATCTAGATGGGAACTATGCTCTTACACTCTGACCCTTCTTGGGAGTGGTAGCCTGACCAAGGCATCAAGAGGGCTATTTAGCTATTTCCTGGTCTCGAGATCGAGATGGGAACTATGCTCTTACACTCAGACCCTTCTTGGGAGTGGTAGCCTGACCAAGGCATCAAGAGAGCTATTTAGCTATTTCCTGATCTCGAGATCTGGATGGCAACTATGCTCTTACACTCAGACCCTTATTAGGGGTTGTAGCCCGACCAAGGCACTAAGAGGGCTGTTTAGCTATTTCCTGGTCTCGAGATCTGGATGGCAACTATGCTCTTACACTGAGACCCTCCTTGGGGTTGGTAGCCTGAGCAAGGCATCAGAAGTGGGGTATTTAGCTATTTCCTTCTCTCGAGATCTGGATGGCAACTATGCTCTTACACTCAGACCCTTTTTGGGGATGGTAGCCCGAGCAAGGCATCAGGAGGGCTATTTAGCTATTTCCTGGTCTCAAGATCTGGATGACAACTATGCTCTTACACTCAGACCCTTATTGGGGGTGGTAGCCAGACCAAGGCATCAGGAGGGCTATTTAGCCATTTCCTGGTCTCGAGATCTGGATGGCAACTATGCTCTTACACTCAGACCCTTCTTGGGGGTGGTAGCCCAACCAAGGCATCAGGAGGGCTATTTAGCTATTTTCTGGTCTCGAGATCTGGATGACAACTATGCTCTTACACTCAGACCCTTATTGGGGGTCGTAGCCAAACCAAGGCATCAGGAGGGCTATTTAACTATTACCTGGACTCGAGATCGGGATGGCAACTATGCTCTTACACTCAGACCCTTCTTGGGGGTGGTAGCCCGACCAAGGCATCAGGAGGGCTATTTAGCTCTTTTCTGGTCTTGAGATCTGGATGGCAACTATGCTCTTACATTCAGACCCTTCTTGGGGGTGGTAGCCCGACCAAGGCATCCGGAGGGCTATTTAGCTATTTCCTGGTCTCGAGATCTGGATGGCAGCTATGCTCTTACACTCAAACCCTTCTTGGTGGTGGTAGCCCGACCAAGGCTTCAGGAGAGGGGTATTTAGCTATTTCCTTGTCTCGAGATCTAGATGGCAACTATGCTCTTACACTCAGACCCTTCTTGGGGGTGGTAGCCCAACCAAGGCATCAGGAGGGCTATTTAGCTATTTCCTGGTCTCGAGATCTGGATGGCACTTATGCTCTTACATTCAGACCCTTCTTCGGGGTGGTAGACCGACCAAGACATCAGGAGGGCTATTGAGCTATTTCTTGGTCTCGAGATCTGGATGGCAACTTATGCTCTTACACTCAGACCCTTCTTGGGGTTGGTAGCCTGAGCAAGGCATCAGAAGAGGGGTATTTAGCTATTTCCTTGTCTCGAGATCTGGATGGCAACTATGCTCTTACACTCAGACCCTTCTTGGGGATGGTAGCCCGAGCAAGGCATCAGGAGGGCTATTTAGCTATTTCCTGGTCTCGAGATCTGGATGACAACTATGCTCTTACACTCAGACCCTTATTAGGGGTGGTAGCCAGACCAAGGCATCAGGAGGGCTATTTAGCTATTTCCTGGACTCGAGATCTGGATGGCAACTATGCTCTTACACTCAGACCCTTCTTGGGGGTGGTAGCCAGACCAAGGCATCAGAAGGGCTATTTATCTATTTCCTGGTCTCAAGATCTAGATGGCAACAATGCTCTTACATTCAGACCCTTCTTCGTGGTGGTAGCCCGATCAAGACATCAGAAGGGCTATTTATCTATTTCTTGGTCTCGAGATCTGGATGGCAACTCTGCTCTTACACTCAAACCCTTCTTGGTGGTGGTAGCCCGACCAATGCTTCAGGAGAGGGGTATTTAGCTATTTCCTTGCCTCGAGATCTGGATGGCAACTATGCTCTTACACTCAGACCCTTCTTTGGGGTGGTAGCCCGACCAAGGCATCAGGAGGGCTATTTAGCTATTTCCTGGACTCGAGATCGGGATGGCAACTATGCTCTTACACTCAGACCCTTCTTGGGGGTGGTAGCCCGACCAAGGCATCAGGAGGGCTATTTAGCTATTTCCTGGTCTCAAGATCTAGATGGGAACTATGCTCTTACACTCTGACCCTTCTTGGGAGTGGTAGCCTGACCAAGGCATCAAGAGGGCTATTTAGCTATTTCCTGGTCTCGAGATCTGGATGGCAACTATGCTCTTACACTCAGCCCTTCTTGGGGGTGGTAGCCAGACCAAGGCATCAGGAGGGCTATTAATCTATTTCCTAGACTCGAGAATGGGATGGCAACTATGCTCTTACACTCAGACCCTTATTGGGGGTGGTAGCCAGACCAAGGCATCAGGAGGGCTATTTAGCTCTTTCCTGGTCTCGAGATCTGGATGGCAACTATGCTCTTACACTCAGACCCTTCTTGGGGGTGGTAGCCCAACCAAGGCATCAGGAGGGCTATTTAGCTATTTTCTGGTCTCGAGATCTGGATGACAACTATGCTCTTACACTCAGACCCTTATTGGGGGTCGTAGCCAAACCAAGGCATCAGGAGGGCTATTTAACTATTACCTGGACTCGAGATCTGGATGGCACTTATGCTCTTACATTCAGACCCTTCTTCGGGGTGGTAGACCGACCAAGACATCAGGAGGGCTATTGAGCTATTTCTTGGTCTCGAGATCTGGATGGCAACTTATGCTCTTACACTCAGACCCTTCTTGGGGTTGGTAGCCTGAGCAAGGCATCAGAAGAGGGGTATTTAGCTATTTCCTTGTCTCGAGATCTGGATGGCAACTATGCTCTTACACTCAGACCCTTCTTGGGGATGGTAGCCCGAGCAAGGCATCAGGAGGGCTATTTAGCTATTTCCTGGTCTCGAGATCTGGATGACAACTATGCTCTTACACTCAGACCCTTATTAGGGGTGGTAGCCAGACCAAGGCATCAGGAGGGCTATTTAGCTATTTCCTGGACTCGAGATCTGGATGGCAACTATGCTCTTACACTCAGACCCTTCTTGGGGGTGGTAGCCAGACCAAGGCATCAGAAGGGCTATTTATCTATTTCCTGGTCTCAAGATCTAGATGGCAACAATGCTCTTACATTCAGACCCTTCTTCGTGGTGGTAGCCCGATCAAGACATCAGAAGGGCTATTTATCTATTTCTTGGTCTCGAGATCTGGATGGCAACTCTGCTCTTACACTCAAACCCTTCTTGGTGGTGGTAGCCCGACCAATGCTTCAGGAGAGGGGTATTTAGCTATTTCCTTGTCTCGAGATCTGGATGGCAACTATGCTCTTACACTCAGACCCTTCTTTGGGGTGGTAGCCCGACCAAGGCATCAGGAGGGCTATTTAGCTATTTCCTGGTCTCGAGATCTGGATGACAACTATGCTCTTACACTCAGACCCTTAATAGGGGTGGTAGCCCGACCAAGGCACTAAGAGGGCTGTTTAGCTATTTCCTGGTCTCAAGATCTGGATGGCAACGATGCTCATACACTCAGACCTTTCTTGGGGGTGGTAGCCCGACCAAGGCATCAGAAGGGCTATTTAGCTATTTCCTGGTCTCAAGATCGAGATGGGAACTATGCTCTTACACTCAGACCCTTCTTGGGAGTGGTAGCCTGACCAAGGCATCAAGAGAGCTATTTAGCTATTTCCTGATCTCGAGATCTGGATGGCAACTATGCTCTTACACTCAGACCCTTATTAGGGGTTGTAGCCCGACCAAGGCACTAAGAGGGCTGTTTAGCTATTTCCTGGTCTAGAGATCTGGATGGCAACTATGCTCTTACACTGAGACCCTCCTTGGGGTTGGTAGCCTGAGCAAGGCATCAGAAGTGGGGTATTTAGCTATTTCCTTCTCTCGAGATCTGGATGGCAACTATGCTCTTACACTCAGACCCTTTTTGGGGATGGTAGCCCGAGCAAGGCATCAGGAGGGCTATTTAGCTATTTCCTGGTCTCAAGATCTGGATGACAACTATGGTCTTACACTCAGACACTTATTGGGGGTGGTAGCCAGACCAAGGCATCAGGAGGGCTATTTAGCTATTTCCTGGTCTCGAGATCTGGATGGCAACTATGCTCTTACACTCAGACCCTTCTTGGGGGTGGTAGCCCAACCAAGGCATCAGGAGGGCTATTTAGCTATTTTCTGGTCTCGAGATCTGGATGACAACTATGCTCTTACACTCAGACCCTTATTGGGGGTCGTAGCCAAACCAAGGCATCAGGAGGGCTATTTAACTATTACCTGGACTCGAGATCGGGATGGCAACTATGCTCTTACACTCAGACCCTTCTTGGGGGTGGTAGCCCGACCAAGGCATCAGGAGGGCTATTTAGCTCTTTTCTGGTCTTGAGATCTGGATGGCAACTATGCTCTTACATTCAGACCCTTCTTGGGGGTGGTAGCCCGACCAAGGCATCCGTAGGGCTATTTAGCTATTTCCTGGTCTCGAGATCTGGATGGCAGCTATGCTCTTACACTCAAACCCTTCTTGGTGGTGGTAGCCCGACCAAGGCTTCAGGAGAGGGGTATTTAGCTATTTCCTTTTCTCGAGATCTGGATGGCACCTATGCTCTTACACTCAGACCCTTCTTGGGGGTGGTAGCCAGACCAAGGCATCATGAGGGCTATTTAGCTATTACCTGGACTCGAGATCGGGATGGCAACTATGCTCTTACACTGAGACCCTCCTTGGGGTTGGTAGCCTGAGCAAGGCATCAGAAGTGGGGTATTTAGCTATTTCCTTCTCTCGAGATCTGGATGGCAACTATGCTCTTACACTCAGACCCTTTTTGGGGATGGTAGCCCGAGCAAGGCATCAAGAGGGCTATTTAGCTATTTAGTGGTCTCGAGATCTGGATGGCAGCTATGCTCTTACACTCAGACCCTTCTTGGCGGTGGTAGCCAGACCAAGGCTTCAGGAGAGGGGTATTTAGCTATTTCCTTTTCTCGAGATCTAGATGGCAACTATGCTCTTACACTCAGACCCTTCTTGGGGGTGGTAGCCAGACCAAGGCATCAGAAGAGGGGTATTTAGCTATTTCCTTGTCTCGAGATCTAGATGGCAACTATGCTCTTACACTCAGACCCTTCTTGGGGGTGGTAGCCCAACCAAGGCATCAGGAGGGCTATTTAGCTATTTCCTGGCCTCGAGATCTGGATGACAACTATGCTCTTACACTCAGACCCTTATTAGGGGTGGTATCAAGACAAAGGCATCAGGAGGGCTATTTATCTATTTCCTGGTCTCAAGATCTGGATGGCACTTATGCTCTTACATTCAGACCCTTTTTCGGGGTGGTAGACCGACCAAGACATCAGGAGGGCTATTTAGCTATTTCCTGGTCTCGAGATCTGGATGGCAACTATGCTCTTACACTCAAACCCTTCTTGGTGGTGGTAGCCCGACCAAGGCATCAGAAGAGGGGTATTTAGCTATTTCCTTGTCTCTAGATCTGGATGGCAACGATGCTCATACACTCAGACCCTTCTTGGGGGTGGTAGCCCGACCAAGGCATCATGAGGGCTATTTAGATATTTCCTGGTCTCAAGATCGAGATAGGAACTATGCTCTAACACTCAGACCCTTCTTGGGAGTGGTAGCCTGACCAAGGCATCAAGAGGGCTATTAAGCTATTTAGTGGTCTCGAGATCTGGATGGCAACTATGCTCTTACACTTAGACCCTTCTTGGTGGTGGTAGCCCGACCAATGCTTCAGGAGAGGGGTATTTAGCTATTTCCTTGTCTCGAGATCTGGATGACAACTATGCTCTTACACTCAGACCCTTCTTTGGGGTGGTAGCCCGATCAAGACATCAGAAGGGCTATTTATCTATTTCCTGGTCTCGAGATCTGGATGACAACTATGCTCTTACACTCAGACCCTTATTAGGGGTGGTAGCCCGACCAAGGCACTAAGAGGGCTGTTTAGCTATTTCCTGGTCTCAAGATCTGGATGGCAACGATGCTCATACACTCAGACCTTTCTTGGGGGTGGTAGCCCGACCAAGGCATCAGAAGGGCTATTTAGCTATTTCCTGGTCTCAAGATCGAGATGGGAACTATGCTCTTACACTCAGACCCTTCTTGGGAGTGGTAGCCTGACCAAGGCATCAAGAGAGCTATTTAGCTATTTCCTGATCTCGAGATCTGGATGGCAACTATGCTCTTACACTCAGACCCTTATTAGGGGTTGTAGCCCGACCAAGGCACTAAGAGGGCTGTTTAGCTATTTCCTGGTCTCGAGATCTGGATGGCAACTATGCTCTTTCACTGAGACCCTCCTTGGGGTTGGTAGCCTGAGCAAGGCATCAGAAGTGGGGTATTTAGCTATTTCCTTCTCTCGAGATCTGGATGGCAACTATGCTCTTACACTCAGACCCTTTTTGGGGATGGTAGCCCGAGCAAGGCATCAGGAGGGCTATTTAGCTATTTCCTGGTCTCAAGATCTGGATGACAACTATGCTCTTACACTCAGACCCTTATTGGGGGTGGTAGCCAGACCAAGGCATCAGGAGGGCTATTTAGCCATTTCCTGGTCTCGAGATCTGGATGGCAACTATGCTCTTACACTCAGACCCTTCTTGGGGGTGGTAGCCCAACCAAGGCATCAGGAGGGCTATTTAGCTATTTTCTGGTCTCGAGATCTGGATGACAACTATGCTCTTACACTCAGACCCTTATTGGGGGTCGTAGCCAAACCAAGGCATCAGGAGGGCTATTTAACTATTACCTGGACTCGAGATCGGGATGGCAACTATGCTCTTACACTCAGACCCTTCTTGGGGGTGGTAGCCCGACCAAGGCATCAGGAGGGCTATTTAGCTCTTTTCTGGTCTTGAGATCTGGATGGCAACTATGCTCTTACATTCAGACCCTTCTTGGGGGTGGTAGCCCGACCAAGGCATCCGGAGGGCTATTTAGCTATTTCCTGGTCTCGAGATCTGGATGGCAGCTATGCTCTTACACTCAAACCCTTCTTGGTGGTGGTAGCCCGACCAAGGCTTCAGGAGAGGGGTATTTAGCTATTTCCTTGTCTCGAGATCTAGATGGCAACTATGCTCTTACACTCAGACCCTTCTTGGGGGTGGTAGCCCAACCAAGGCATCAGGAGGGCTATTTAGCTATTTCCTGGTCTCGAGATCTGGATGGCACTTATGCTCTTACATTCAGACCCTTCTTCGGGGTGGTAGACCGACCAAGACATCAGGAGGGCTATTGAGCTATTTCTTGGTCTCGAGATCTGGATGGCACATTATGCTCTTACACTCAGACCCTTCTTGGGGTTGGTAGCCTGAGCAAGGCATCAGAAGAGGGGTATTTAGCTATTTCCTTGTCTCGAGATCCGGATGGCAACTATGCTCTTACACTCAGACCCTTCTTGGGGTTGGTAGCCTGAGCAAGGCATCAGAAGAGGGGTATTTAGCTATTTCCTTGTCTCGAGATCTGGATGGCAACTATGCTCTTACACTCAGACCCTTCTTGGGGATGGTAGCCCGAGCAAGGCATCAGGAGGGCTATTTAGCTATTTCCTGGTCTCGAGATCTGGATGACAACTATGCTCTTACACTCAGACCCTTATTAGGGGTGGTAGCCAGACCAAGGCATCAGGAGGGCTATTTAGCTATTTCCTGGACTCGAGATCTGGATGGCAACTATGCTCTTACACTCAGACCCTTCTTGGGGTTGGTAGCCTGAGCAAGGCATCAGAAGAGGGGTATTTAGCTATTTCCTTGTCTCGAGATCTGGATGGCAACTATGCTCTTACACTCAGACCCTTCTTGGGGATGGTAGCCCGAGCAAGGCATCAGGAGGGCTATTTAGCTATTTCCTGGTCTCGAGATCTGGATGACAACTATGCTCTTACACTCAGACCCTTATTAGGGGTGGTAGCCAGACCAAGGCATCAGGAGGGCTATTTAGCTATTTCCTGGACTCGAGATCTGGATGGCAACTATGCTCTTACACTCAGACCCTTCTTGGGGGTGGTAGCCAGACCAAGGCATCAGAAGGGCTATTTATCTATTTCCTGGTCTCAAGATCTAGATGGCAACAATGCTCTTACATTCAGACCCTTCTTCGTGGTGGTAGCCCGATCAAGACATCAGAAGGGCTATTTATCTATTTCTTGGTCTCGAGATCTGGATGGCAACTCTGCTCTTACACTCAAACCCTTCTTGGTGGTGGTAGCCTGACCAAGGCATCAAGAGGGCTATTTAGCTATTTCCTGGTCTCGAGATCTGGATGGCAACTATGCTCTTACACTCAGCCCTTCTTGGGGGTGGTAGCCAGACCAAGGCATCAGGAGGGCTATTAATCTATTTCCTAGACTCGAGATTGGGATGGCAACTATGCTCTTACACTCAGACCCTTATTGGGGGTGGTAGCCAGACCAAGGCATCAGGAGGGCTATTTAGCTCTTTCCTGGTCTCGAGATCTGGATGGCAACTATGCTCTTACACTCAGACCCTTCTTGGGGGTGGTAGCCCAACCAAGGCATCAGGAGGGCTATTTAGCTATTTTCTGGTCTCGAGATCTGGATGACAACTATGCTCTTACACTCAGACCCTTATTGGGGGTCGTAGCCAAACCAAGGCATCAGGAGGGCTATTTAACTATTACCTGGACTCGAGATCGGGATGGCAACTATGCTCTTACACTCAGACCCTTCTTGGGGGTGGTAGCCCGACCAAGGCATCAGGAGGGCTATTTAGCTCTTTTCTGGTCTTGAGATCTGGATGGCAACTATGCTCTTACATTCATACCCTTCTTGGGGGTGGTAGCCCGACCAAGGCATCCGGAGGGCTATTTAGCTATTTCCTGGTCTCGAGATCTGGATGGCAGCTATGCTCTTACACTCAATCCCTTCTTGGGGGTGGTAGCCAGACCAAGGCATCAGGAGGGCTATTAATCTATTTCCTAGACTCGAGATTGGGATGGCAACTATGCTCTTACACTCAGACCCATCTTGGGAGTGGTAGCCCGACCAAGGCATCATGGGGGCTATTTAACTATTTCCTAGTCTCGAGATCTGGATGGCAACTATGCTTTTACACTCAGACCCTTCTTGGGGGTGGTAGCCAGACCAAGGCATCAGGAGGGCTATTTATCTATTTCCTGGTCTCGTGATCTGGATGGCACTTATGCTCTTACATTCAGACCCTTCTTCGGGGTGGTAGACCGACCAAGACATCAGGAGGGCTATTGAGCTATTTCTTGGTCTCGAGATCTGGATGGCAACTTATGCTCTTACACTCAGACCCTTCTTGGGGTTGGTAGCCTGAGCAAGGCATCAGAAGAGGGGTATTTAGCTATTTCCTTGTCTCGAGATCTGGATGACAACTATGCTCTTACACTCAGACCCTTATTGGGGGTCGTAGCCAAACCAAGGCATCAGGAGGGCTATTTAACTATTACCTGGACTCGAGATCTGGATGGCACTTATGCTCTTACATTCAGACCCTTCTTCGGGGTGGTAGACCGACCAAGACATCAGGAGGGCTATTGAGCTATTTCTTGGTCTCGAGATCTGGATGGCAACTTATGCTCTTACACTCAGACCCTTCTTGGGGTTGGTAGCCTGAGCAAGGCATCAGAAGAGGGGTATTTAGCTATTTCCTTGTCTCGAGATCTGGATGGCAACTATGCTCTTACACTCAGACCCTTCTTGGGGATGGTAGCCCGAGCAAGGCATCAGGAGGGCTATTTAGCTATTTCCTGGTCTCGAGATCTGGATGACAACTATGCTCTTACACTCAGACCCTTATTAGGGGTGGTAGCCAGACCAAGGCATCAGGAGGGCTATTTAGCTATTTCCTGGACTCGAGATCTGGATGGCAACTATGCTCTTACACTCAGACCCTTCTTGGGGGTGGTAGCCAGACCAAGGCATCAGAAGGGCTATTTATCTATTTCCTGGTCTCAAGATCTAGATGGCAACAATGCTCTTACATTCAGACCCTTCTTCGTGGTGGTAGCCCGATCAAGACATCAGAAGGGCTATTTATCTATTTCTTGGTCTCGAGATCTGGATGGCAACTCTGCTTTTACACTCAAACCCTTCTTGGTGGTGGTAGCCCGACCAATGCTTCAGGAGAGGGGTATTTAGCTATTTCCTTGTCTCGAGATCTGGATGGCAACTATGCTCTTACACTCAGACCCTTCTTTGGGGTGGTAGCCCGACCAAGGCATCAGGAGGGCTATTTAGCTATTTCCTGGTCTCGAGATCTGGATGACAACTATGCTCTTACACTCAGACCCTTAATAGGGGTGGTAGCCCGACCAAGGCACTAAGAGGGCTGTTTAGCTATTTCCTGGTCTCAAGATCTGGATGGCAACGATGCTCATACACTCAGACCTTTCTTGGGGGTGGTAGCCCGACCAAGGCATCAGAAGGGCTATTTAGCTATTTCCTGGTCTCAAGATCGAGATGGGAACTATGCTCTTACACTCAGACCCTTCTTGGGAGTGGTAGCCTGACCAAGGCATCAAGAGAGCTATTTAGCTATTTCCAGATCTCGAGATCTGGATGGCAACTATGCTCTTACACTCAGACCCTTATTAGGGGTTGTAGCCCGACCAAGGCACTAAGAGGGCTGTTTAGCTATTTCCTGGTCTCGAGATCTGGATGGCAACTATGCTCTTACACTGAGACCCTCCTTGGGGTTGGTAGCCTGAGCAAGGCATCAGAAGTGGGGTATTTAGCTATTTCCTTCTCTCGAGATCTGGATGGCAACTATGCTCTTACACTCAGACCCTTTTTAGGGATGGTAGCCCGAGCAAGGCATCAGGAGGGCTATTTAGCTATTTCCTGGTCTCAAGATCTGGATGACAACTATGCTCTTACACTCAGACCCTTATTGGGGGTGGTAGCCAGACCAAGGCATCAGGAGGGCTATTTAGCTATTTCCTGGTCTCGAGATCTGGATGGCAACTATGCTCTTACACTCAGACCCTTCTTGGGGGTGGTAGCCCAACCAAGGCATCAGGAGGGCTATTTAGCTATTTTCTGGTCTCGAGATCTGGATGACAACTATGCTCTTACACTCAGACCCTTATTGGGGGTCGTAGCCAAACCAAGGCATCAGGAGGGCTATTTAACTATTACCTGGACTCGAGATCGGGATGGCAACTATGCTCTTACACTCAGACCCTTCTTGGGGGTGGTAGCCCGACCAAGGCATCAGGAGGGCTATTTAGCTCTTTTCTGGTCTTGAGATCTGGATGGCAACTATGCTCTTACATTCAGACCCTTCTTGGGGGTGGTAGCCCGACCAAGGCATCCGTAGGGCTATTTAGCTATTTCCTGGTCTCGAGATCTGGATGGCAGCTATGCACTTACACTCAAACCCTTCTTGGTGGTGGTAGCCCGACCAAGGCTTCAGGAGAGGGGTATTTAGCTATTTCCTTTTCTCGAGATCTGGATGGCACCTATGCTCTTACACTCAGACCCTTCTTGGGGGTGGTAGCCAGACCAAGGCATCATGAGGGCTATTTAGCTATTACCTGGACTCGAGATCGGGATGGCAACTATGCTCTTACACTCAGACCCTTCTTGGGGGTGGTAGCCCGACCAAGGCATCAGGAGGGCTATTTAGCTATTTCCTGGTCTCAAGATCGAGATGGGAACTATGCTCTTACACTCAGACCCTTCTTGGGAGTGGTAGCCTGACCAAGGCATCAAGAGGGCTATTTAGCTATTTCCTGGTCTCGAGATCTGGATGGCAACTATGCTCTTACACTCAGCCCTTCTTGGGGGTGGTAGCCAGACCAAGGCATCAGGAGGGCTATTAATCTATTTCCTAGACTCGAGATTGGGATGGCAACTATGCTCTTACACTCAGACCCTTATTGGGGGTGGTAGCCAGACCAAGGCATCAGGAGGGCTATTTAGCTCTTTCCTGGTCTCGAGATCTGGATGGCAACTATGCTCTTACACTCAGACCCTTCTTGGGGGTGGTAGCCCAACCAAGGCATCAGGAGGGCTGTTTAGCTATTTCCTGGTCTCGAGATCTGGATGGCAACTATGCTCTTACACTGAGACCCTCCTTGGGGTTGGTAGCCTGAGCAAGGCATCAGAAGTGGGGTATTTAGCTATTTCCTTCTCTCGAGATCTGGATGGCAACTATGCTCTTACACTCAGACCCTTTTTGGGGATGGTAGCCCGAGCAAGGCATCAGGAGGGCTATTTAGCTATTTCCTGGTCTCAAGATCTGGATGACAACTATGCTCTTACACTCAGACCCTTATTGGGGGTGGTAGCCAGACCAAGGCATCAGGAGGGCTATTTAGCTATTTCCTGGTCTCGAGATCTGGATGGCAACTATGCTCTTACACTCAGACCCTTCTTGGGGGTGGTAGCCCAACCAAGGCATCAGGAGGGCTATTTAGCTATTTTCTGGTCTCGAGATCTGGATGACAACTATGCTCTTACACTCAGACCCTTATTGGGGGTCGTAGCCAAACCAAGGCATCATGAGGGCTATTTAACTATTACCTGGACTCGAGATCGGGATGGCAACTATGCTCTTACACTCAGACCCTTCTTGGGGGTGGTAGCCCGACCAAGGCATCAGGAGGGCTATTTAGCTCTTTTCTGGTCTTGAGATCTGGATGGCAACTATGCTCTTACATTCAGACCCTTCTTGGGGGTGGTAGCCCGACCAAGGCATCCGGAGGGCTATTTAGCTATTTCCTGGTCTCGAGATCTGGATGGCAGCTATGCTCTTACACTCAAACCCTTCTTGGTGGTGGTAGCCCGACCAAGGCTTCAGGAGAGGGGTATTTAGCTATTTCCTTTTCTCGAGATCTGGATGGCAACTATGCTCTTACACTCAGACCCTTCTTGGGGGTGGTAGCCAGACCAAGGCATCAGGAGGGCTATTTAGCTATTACCTGGACTCGAGATCGGGATGGCAACTATGCTCTTACACTCAGACCCCTCTTGGGGGTGGTAGCCCGACCAAGGCATCAGGAGGGCTATTTAGCTATTTCCTGGTCTCAAGATCGAGATGGGAACTATGCTCTTACACTCAGACCCTTCTTGGGAGTGGTAGCCTGACCAAGGCATCAAGAGGGCTATTTAGCTATTTCCTGGTCTCGAGATCTGGATGGCAACTATGCTCTTACACTCAGCCCTTCTTGGGGGTGGTAGCCAGACCAAGGCATCAGGAGGGCTATTAATCTATTTCCTAGACTCGAGATTGGGATGGCAACTATGCTCTTACACTCAGACCCATCTTGGGAGTGGTAGCCCGACCAAGGCATCAGGGGGGCTATTTAACTATTTCCTAGTCTCGAGATCTGGATGGCAACTATGCTTTTACACTCAGACCCTTCTTGGGGGTGGTAGCCAGACCAAGGCATCAGGAGGGCTATTTATCTATTTCCTGGTCTCGTGATCTGGATGGCACTTATACTCTTACACTCAGACCCTTCTTGGGGATGGTAGCCCGAGCAAGGCATCATGAGGGCTATTTAGCTATTTCCGGGTCTCGAGATCTGGATGACAACTATGCTCTTACACTCAGACCCTTATTGGGGGTGGTAGCCAGACCAAGGCATCAGGAGGGCTATTTAGCCATTTCCTAGTCTCGAGATCTGGATGGCAACTATGCTCTTACATTCAGACCCTTCTTGGGGGTGGTAGCCAGACCAAGGCATCAGGAGGGCTATTTATCTATTTCCTGGTTTCGAGATCTGGATGGCAACTATGCTCTTACATTAAGACCCTTCTTCGTGGTGGTAGCCCGATCAAGACATCAGGAGGGCTATTGAGCTATTTCTTGGTCTCGAGATCTGGATGGCAACTATGCTCTTACACTCAGACCCTTATTGGGGGTGGTAGCCGGACCAAGGCATCAGGAGGGCTATTTAGCTATTTCCTGGTCTCGAGATCTGGATGGCAACTATGCTCTTACACTCAGACCCTTCTTGGGGGTGGTAGCCAGACCAAGGCATCAGGAGGGCTGTTTATCTATTTCCTGGTCTCGAGATCTGGATGGCAACTATGCTCTTACATTCAGACCCTTCTTCGTGGTGGTAGCCCGATCAAGACATCAGGAGGGCTATTGAGCTATTTCTTGGTCTCGAGATCTGGATGGCAACTTATGCTCTTACACTCAGACCCTTCTTGGGGTTGGTAGCCTGAGCAAGGCATCAGAAGAGGGGTATTTAGCTATTTCCTTGTCTCGAGATCTGGATGGCAACTATGCTCTTACACTCAGACCCTTCTTGGGGATGGTAGCCCGAGCAAGGCATCAGGAGGGCTATTTAGCGATTTCCTGGTCTCGAGATCTGGATGGCACTTATGCTCTTACATTCAGACCCTTCTTCGGGGTGGTAGACCGACCAAGACATCAGGAGGGCTATTGAGCTATTTCTTGGTCTCGAGATCTGGATGGCAACTTATGCTCTTACACTCAGACCCTTCTTGGGGTTGGTAGCCTGAGCAAGGCATCAGAAGAGGGGTATTTAGCTATTTCCTTGTCTCGAGATCTGGATGGCAACTATGCTCTTACACTCAGACCCTTCTTGGGGGTGGTAGCCAGACCAAGGCATCAGAAGGGCTATTTATCTATTTCCTGGTCTCAAGATCTAGATGGCAACAATGCTCTTACATTCAGACCCTTCTTCGTGGTGGTAGCCCGATCAAGACATCAGAAGGGCTATTTATCTATTTCTTGGTCTCGAGATCTGGATGGCAACTCTGCTCTTACACTCAAACCCTTCTTGGTGGTGGTAGCCCGACCAATGCTTCAGGAGAGGGGTATTTAGCTATTTCCTTGTCTCGAGATCTGGATGGCAACTATGCTCTTACACTCAGACCCTTCTTTGGGGTGGTAGCCCGACCAAGGCATCAGGAGGGCTATTTAGCTATTTCCTGGTCTCGAGATCTGGATGACAACTATGCTCTTACACTCAGACCCTTATTAGGGGTGGTAGCCCGACCAAGGCACTAAGAGGGCTGTTTAGCTATTTCCTGGTCTCAAGATCTGGATGGCAACGATGCTCATACACTCAGACCTTTCTTGGGGGTGGTAGCCCGACCAAGGCATCAGAAGGGCTATTTAGCTATTTCCTGGTCTCAAGATCGAGATGGGAACTATGCTCTTACACTCAGACCCTTCTTGGGAGTGGTAGCCTGACCAAGGCATCAAGAGAGCTATTTAGCTATTTCCTGATCTCGAGATCTGGATGGCAACTATGCTCTTACACTCAGACCCTTATTAGGGGTTGTAGCCCGACCAAGGCACTAAGAGGGCTGTTTAGCTATTTCCTGGTCTCGAGATCTGGATGGCAACTATGCTCTTACACTGAGACCCTCCTTGGGGTTGGTAGCCTGAGCAAGGCATCAGAAGTGGGGTATTTAGCTATTTCCTTCTCTCGAGATCTGGATGGCAACTATGCTCTTACACTCAGACCCTTTTTGGGGATGGTAGCCCGAGCAAGGCATCAGGAGGGCTATTTAGCTATTTCCTGGTCTCAAGATCTGGATGACAACTATGCTCTTACACTCAGACCCTTATTGGGGGTGGTAGCCAGACCAAGGCATCAGGAGGGCTATTTAGCTATTTCCTGGTCTCGAGATCTGGATGGCAACTATGCTCTTACACTCAGACCCTTCTTGGAGGTGGTAGCCCAACCAAGGCATCAGGAGGGCTATTTAGCTATTTTCTGGTCTCGAGATCTGGATGACAACTATGCTCTTACACTCAGACCCTTATTGGGGGTCGTAGCCAAACCAAGGCATCAGGAGGGCTATTTAACTATTACCTGGACTCGAGATCGGGATGCCAACTATGCTCTTACACTCAGACCCTTCTTGGGGGTGGTAGCCCGACCAAGGCATCAGGAGGGCTATTTAGCTCTTTTCTGGTCTTGAGATCTGGATGGCAACTATGCTCTTACATTCAGACCCTTCTTGGGGGTGGTAGCCCGACCAAGGCATCCGGAGGGCTATTTAGCTATTTCCTGGTCTCGAGATCTGGATGGCAGCTATGCTCTTACACTCAAACCCTTCTTGGTGGTGGTAGCCCGACCAAGACTTCAGGAGAGGGGTATTTAGCTATTTCCTTTTCTCGAGATCTGGATGGCACCTATGCTCTTACACTCAGACCCTTCTTGGGGGTGGTAGCCAGACCAAGGCATCATGAGGGCTATTTAGCTATTACCTGGACTCGAGATCGGGATGGCAACTATGCTCTTACACTCAGACCCTTCTTGGGGGTGGTAGCCCGACCAAGGCATCAGGAGGGCTATTTAGCTATTTCCTGGTCTCAAGATCGAGATGGGAACTATGCTCTTACACTCAGACCCTTCTTGGGAGTGGTAGCCTGACCAAGGCATCAAGAGGGCTATTTAGCTATTTCCTGGTCTCGAGATCTGGATGGCAACTATGCTCTTACACTCAGCCCTTCTTGGGGGTGGTAGCCAGACCAAGGCATCAGGAGGGCTATTAATCTATTTCCTAGACTCGAGATTGGGATGGCAACTATGCTCTTACACTCAGACCCTTATTGGGGGTGGTAGCCAGACCAAGGCATCAGGAGGGCTATTTAGCTATTTCCTGGTCTCGAGATCTGGATGGCAACTATGCTCTTACACTCAGACCCTTCTTGGGGGTGGTAGCCAGACCAAGGCATCAGGAGGGCTGTTTATCTATTTCCTGGTCTCGAGATCTGGATGGCAACTATGCTCTTACATTCAGACCCTTCTTCGTGGTGGTAGCCAGATCAAGACATCAGGAGGGCTATTGAGCTATTTCTTGGTCTCGAGATCTGGATGGCAACTGTGCTCTTACACTCAGACCCTTCTTGGGGGTGGTAGCCTGACCAAGGCATCAAGAGGGCTATTTAGCTATTTCCTGGTCTTGAGATCTGGATGACAACTATGCACTTACACTCAGACCCTTATTAGGGGTGGTAGCCAGACCAGGGCATCAGGAGGGCTATTTATCTATTTCCTGGTTTCGAGATCTGGATGGCAACTATGCTCTTACATTCAAACCCTTCTTGGGGGTGGTAGCCAGACCAAGGCATCAGGAGGGCTATTTAGCTATTTCCTGGTCTCGAGATCTGGATGGCAACTATGCTCTTACACTCAAACCCTTCTTGGTGGTGGTAGCCCGACCAAGGCATTAGAAGAGGGGTATTTAGCTATTTCCTTGTCTCTAGATCTGGATGGGAACGATGCTCATACACTCAGACCCTTCTTGGGGGTGGTAGCCCGACCAAGGCATCAGGAGGGCTATTTAGCTATTTCCTGGTCTCAAGATCGAGATGGGAACTATGCTCTTACACTCAGACCCTTCTTGGGAGTGGTAGCCTTACCAAGGCATCAAGAGGGCTATTTAGCTATTTAGTGGTCTCGAGATCTGGATGGCAACTATTCTCTTACACTAAGACCCTTCTTGGGGGTGGTAGCCAGACCAAGGCATCAGGAGGGCTATTTATCTATTTCCTGGACTCGAGATCGGGATGGCAACTATGCTCTTACACTCAGACCCTTCTTGGGACTGGTAGCCCGACCAAGGCTTCAGGAGGGCTATTTAACTATTTCCTAGTCTCGAGATCTGGATGGCAACTATGATCTTACACTCAGACCCTTCTTGGGGGTGGTAGCCAGACAAAGGCATCAGGAGGGCTATGTATCTATTTCCTGGTCTCGAGATCTGGATGGCAACTATGCTCTTACATTCAGACCCTTCGTCGTGGTGGTAGACCGATCAAGACATCAGGAGGGCAATTGAGCTATTTCTTGGTCTCGAGATCTGGATGGCAACTATGCTCTTACACTCAGACCCATCTTGGGGGTGGTAGCCTGACCAGGGCATCAGGAGGGCTATTTAGCTATTTCCTGGTCTTAAGATCTGGATGACAACTATGCACTTACACTCAGACCCTTACTGGGGGGTTGTAGCCAGACCAAGGCATCAGGAGGACTATTTATCTATTTCCTGGTCTCGAGATCTGGATGGCAACTATGCTCTTACATTCAAACCCTTCTTGGGGGTGGTAGCCAGACCAAGGCATCAGGAGGGCTATTTAGCTATTTCCTGGTCTCGAGATCGGGATGGCGACTATGCTTTTACACTTAGACCCTTCTTGGGACTGGTAGCCCGACCAAGGCATCAGGAGGGCTATTTAACTATTTCCTAGTCTCGAGATCTGGATGGCAACTATGTTCTTACACTCAGACCCTTCTTGGGGGTGGTAGCCAGACAAAGGCATCAGGAGGGCTATTTATCTATTTCCTGGTCTCGAGATGTGGATGGCAATTATGCTCTTACATTCAGACCCTTCTTCGGGGTTGTAGCCCGACCAAGACATTAGGAGGGCTATTGAGCTATTTCTTGGTCTCGAGATCTGGATGGAAACTATGCTCTTACAATCAGACCCTTCTTGGGGGTGGTAGCCTGACCAAGGCATCACAAGAGGGATATTAAGCTATTTCCTTGTCTCGAGATCTGGATGGCAACTATGCTCTTACACTCAGACCCTTGTTGGGGGTGGTAGCCCGACCAAGGCATCAGGTGGGCTATTTAGCTATTTCCTGGTCTCAAGATCTGGATGACAACTATGCTCTTACACTCAGACCCTTCTTGGGGTTGGTAGCCTGAGCAAGGCATCAGAAGAGGGGTATTCAGCTATTTCCTTGTCTCGAGATCTGGATGGCAACTATGGTCTGACACTCAGACCCTTCTTGGGGATGGTAGCCCGAGCAAGGCATTAGGAAGGCTATTTAGCTATTTAGCTATTTCCTGGTCTCGAGATCTCGATGACAACTATGCTCTTACACTCAGACCCTTATTGGGGGTGGTAGCCAGACCAAGGCATCAGGAGGGCTATTTATCTATTTCCTGGTCTCGAGATCTGGATGAGAACTATGCTCTTACACTCAAACCCTTCTTGGTGGTGGTAGCCCGACCAAGGCTTCAGGAGAGGGGTATTTAGCTATTTCCTTGTCTCGAGATCTGGATGGCAACTATGCTCTTACACTCAGACCCTTCTTTGGGGTGGTAGCCAGACCAAGGCATCAGGAGGGCTATTTAGCTATTTCCTGGTCTCAAGATCTGGATGACAACTATGCTCTTACACTCAGACCCTTATTAGGGATGGTAGCCCGACCAAGGCACTAAGAGGGCTGTTTAGCTATTTCCTGGTCTCAAGATCTGGATGGCAACGATGCTCATACACTCAGACCCTCGTTGGGGGTGGTAGCCCGACCAAGGCATCAGGAGGGCTATTTAGCTATTTCCTGGTCTCAAGATCGAGATGGGAACTATGCTCTTACACTCAGACCATTCTTGGGAGTGGTAGCCTGACCAAGGCATCAAGAGGGCTATTTAGCTATTTCCTGGTCTCGAGATCTGGATGGCAACTATGCTCTTACACTCAAACCCTTCTTGGGGGTGGTAGCCAGACCAAGGCATCAGGAGGGCTATTTATCTATTTCCTGGACTCGAGATCGGGATGGCAACTATGCTCTTACACTTAGACCCTTCTTGGGAGTGGTAGCCCGACCAAGGCATCAAGAGGGCTATTTAACTATTTCCTAGTCTCGAGATCTGGATGGCAACTATGCTCTGAAACTCAGACCCTTCTTGGGGGTGGTAGCCAGACCTAGGCATCAGGAGGGCTATTTATCTATTTCCTGGTCTCGTGATCTGGATAGCACTTCTGCTCTTACATTCAGACCCTTCTTTAGGGTGGTAGCCCGACCAAGACATCAGGAGGGCTATTGAGCTATTTCTTGGTCTCGAGATGTGGATGGCAACTATGCTCTTACACTCAGACCCTTCTTGGGGGTGTTAGCCTGACCAAGGCATCAGAAGAGGGGTATTTAGCTATTTCCTTGTCTCGCGATCTAGATGGCAACTATGCTCTTACACTAAGACCCTTCTTGGGGGTGGTAGTCCGACCAAGGCATCAGGAGGGCTATTTAGCTACTTCCTTGTCTCGAGATCTGGATGGCAACTATGCTCTTACATTCAGACCCTTCTTGGGGGTGGTAGCCCGACCAAGGCATCAGAAGGGCTATTTAGCTATTTCCTGGTCTCGAGATCTTGATGGCAACTATGCTCTTACACTCAAACCCTTCTTGGTGGTGGTAGACCGACCAAGGCTTCAGGAGAGGGGTATTTAGCTATTTCCTCTTCTCGAGATCTGGATGGCAACTATGCTCTTACACTCAAACCCTTATTGTTGGTTGTAGCCCGACCAAGGCATCAGGAGGGCTATTTAGCTATTTCCTGGTCTCAAGATCTTGATGACAACTATGCTCTTACACTCAGACCCTTATTAGGGATGGTAGCCCGACCAAGGCACTAAGAGGGCTGTTTAGCTATTTCCTGGTCTCAAGATCTGGATGGCAACGATGCTCATACACTCAGACCCTTCTTGGGGGTGGTAGCCCGATCAAGGCATCAGGAGGGCTATTTAGCTATTTCCTGGTCTCAAGATCGAGATGGGAACTATGCTCTTACACTCAGACCCTTCTGTGGAGTGGTAGCCTGACCAAGGCATCAAGAGGGCTATTTAGCTATTTCCTGGTCTCGAGATCTGGATGGCAACTATGCTCTTACACTCAGACCCTTCTTGGGGGTGGTAGCCAGACCAAGGCATCAGGAGGGCTATTTATCTATTTCCTGGACTCGAGATCGGGATGGCAACTATGCTCTTACACTCAGACCCTTCTTGGGAGTGGTAGCCCGACCAAGGCATCAGGAGGGCTATTTAACTATTTCCTAGTCTCGAGATCTGGATGGCAACTATGCTCTTACATTCAGACCCTTCTTGGGGGTGGTAGCCCGACCAAGGCATCAGAAAAGCTATTTAGCTATTTCCTGGTCTCGAGATCTGGATGGCAACTATGCTCTTACACTCAAACCCTTCTTGGTGGTGGTAGCCCGACCAAGGCTTCCGGAGAGGGGTATTTAGCTATTTCCTTGTCTCGGGATCGGGATGGCAACTATGCTCTTACACTCAGACCCTTCTTTGGGGTGGTAGCCAGACCAAGGCATCAGGAGGGCTATTTAGCTATTTCCTGGTCTCAAGATCTGGATGACAACTATGCTCTTACACTCAGACCCTTATTAGGGATGGTAGCCCGACCAAGGCACTAAGAGGGCTGTTTAGCTATTTCCTGGTCTCAAGATCTGGATGGCAACGATGCTCATACACTCAGACCCTTCTTGGGGGTGGTAGGCCGACCAAGGCATCAGGAGGGCTATTTAGCTATTTCCTGGTCTCAAGATCTGGATGACAACTATGCTCTTACACTCAGACCCTTATTAGGGATGGTAGCCCGACCAAGGCACTAAGAGGGCTGTTTAGCTATTTCCTGGTCTCAAGATCTGGATGGCAACGATGCTCATACACTCAGACCCTTCTTGGGGGTGGTAGCCAGACCAAGGCATCAGGAGGGCTATTTATCTATTTCCTGGACTCGAGATCGGGATGGCAACTATGCTCTTACACTCAGACCCTTCTTGGGAGTGGTAGCCCGACCAAGGCATCAGGAGGGCTATTTAACTATTTCCTAGTCTCGAGATCTGGATGGCAACTATGCTCTTACACTCAGACCCTTCTTGGGGGTGGTAGCCAGACCAAGGAATCAGGAGGGCTATTTATCTATTTCGTGGTCTCGAGATCTGGATGGAAACTATGCTCTTACACTCAAACCCTTCTTGGAGGTGGTAGCCCGACCAAGGCTTCAGGAGAGGGGTATTTAGCTATTTCCTTGTCTCGAGATCTGGATGGCAACTATGCTCTTACACTCAGACCCTTCTTTGGGGTGGTAGCCAGACCAAGGCATCAGGAGGGCTATTTAGCTATTTCCTGGTCTCAAGATCTGGATGACAACTATGCTCTTACACTCAGACCCTTATTAGGGATGGTAGCCCGACCAAGGCACTAAGAGGGCTGTTTAGCTATTTCCTGGTCTCAAGATCTGGATGGCAACGATGCTCATACACTCAGACCCTTGTTGGGGGTGGTAGCCCGACCAAGGCATCAGGAGGGCTATTTAGCTATTTCCTGGTCTCAAGATCGAGATGGGAACTATGCTCTTACACTCAGACCATTCTTGGGAGTGGTAGCCTGACCAAGGCATCAAGAGGGCTATTTAGCTATTTCCTGGTCTCGAGATCTGGATGGCAACTATGCTCTTACACTCAGACCCTTCTTGGGGGTGGTAGCCAGACCAAGGCATCAGGAGGGCTATTTATCTATTTCCTGGACTCGAGATCGGGATGGCAACTATGCTCTTACACTCAGACCCTTCTTGGGAGTGGTAGCCTGACCAAGGCATCATGAGGGCTATTTAACTATTTCCTAGTCTCGAGATCTGGATGGCAACTATGCTCTTAAACTCAGACCCTTCTTGGGGGTGGTAGCCAGACCTAGGCATCAGGAGGGCTATTTATCTATTTCCTGGTCTCGTGATCTGGATAGCACTTCTGCTCTTACATTCAGACCCTTCTTCAGGGTGGTAGCCCGACCAAGACATCAGGAGGGCTATTGTGCTATTTCTTGGTCTCGAGATGTGGATGGCAACTATGCTCTTACACTCAGACCCTTCTTGGGGGTGTTAGCCTGACCAAGGCATCAGAAGAGGGGTATTTAGCTATTTCCTTGTCTCGCGATCTAGATGGCAACTATGCTCTTACACTAAGACCCTTCTTGGGGGTGGTAGTCCGACCAAGGCATCAGGAGGGCTATTTAGCTATTTCCTTGTCTCGAGATCTGGATGGCAACTATGCTCTTACATTCAGACCCTTCTTGGGGGTGGTAGCCCGACCAAGGCATCAGAAGGGCTATTTAGCTATTTCCTGGTCTCGAGATCTTGATGGCAACTATGCTCTTACACTCAAACCCTTCTTGGTGGTGGTAGACCGACCAAGGCTTCAGGAGAGGGGTATTTAGCTATTTCCTCTTCTCGAGATCTGGATGGCAACTATGCTCTTACACTCAAACCCTTATTGTTGGTTGTAGCCCGACCAAGGCATCAGGAGGGCTATTTAGCTATTTCCTGGTCTCAAGATCTTGATGACAACTATACTCTTACACTCAGACCCTTATTAGGGATGGTAGCCCGACCAAGGCACTAAGAGGGCTGTTTAGCTATTTCCTGGTCTCAAGATCTGGATGGCAACGATGCTCATACACTCAGACCCTTCTTGGGGGTGGTAGCCCGATCAAGGCATCAGGAGGGCTATTTAGCTATTTCCTGGTCTCAAGATCGAGATGGGAACTATGCTCTTACACTCAGACCCTTCTTTGGAGTGGTAGCCTGACCAAGGCATCAAGAGGGCTATTTAGCTATTTCCTGGTCTCGAGATCTGGATGGCAACTATGCTCATACACTCAGACCCTTCTTGGGGGTGGTAGCCAGACCAAGGCATCAGGAGGGCTATTTATCTATTTCCTGGACTCGAGATCGGGATGGCAACTATGCTCTTACACTCAGACCCTTCTTGGGAGTGGTAGCCCGACCAAGGCATCAGGAGGGCTATTTAACTATTTCCTAGTCTCGAGATCTGGATGGCAACTATGCTCTTACATTCAGACCCTTCTTGGGGGTGGTAGCCCGACCAAGGCATCAGAAAAGCTATTTAGCTATTTCCTGGTCTCGAGATCTGGATGGCAACTATGCTCTTACACTCAAACCCTTCTTGGTGGTGGTAGCCCGACCAAGGCTTCCGGAGAGGGGTATTTAGCTATTTCCTTGTCTCGGGATCGGGATGGCAACTATGCTCTTACACTCAGACCCTTCTTTGGGGTGGTAGCCAGACCAAGGCATCAGGAGGGCTATTTAGCTATTTCCTGGTCTCAAGATCTGGATGACAACTATGCTCTTACACTCAGACCCTTATTAGGGATGGTAGCCCGACCAAGGCACTAAGAGGGCTGTTTAGCTATTTCCTGGTCTCAAGATCTGGATGGCAACGATGCTCATACACTCAGACCCTTCTTGGGGGTGGTAGGCCGACCAAGGCATCAGGAGGGCTATTTAGCTATTTCCTGGTCTCAAGATCGAGATGGGAACTATGCTCTTACACTCAGACCCTTCTTGGGAGTGGTAGCCTGACCAAGGCATCAAGAGGGCTATTTAGCTATTTCCTGGTCTCGAGATCTGGATGGCAACTATGCTCTTACACTCAGACCCTTCTTGGGGGTGGTAGCCAGACCAAGGCATCAGGAGGGCTATTTATCTATTTCCTGGACTCGAGATCGGGATGGCAACTATGCTCTTACACTCAGACCCTTCTTGGGAGTGGTAGCCCGACCAAGGCATCAGGAGGGCTATTTAACTATTTCCTAGTCTCGAGATCTGGATGGCAACTATGCTCTTACACTCAGACCCTTCTTGGGGGTGGTAGCCAGACCAAGGCATCAGGAGGGCTATTTATCTATTTCCTGGTCTCGAGATCTGGATGGAACTATGCTCTTACACTCAAACCCTTCTTGGTGGTGGTAGCCCGACCAAGGCTTCAGGAGAGGGGTATTTAGCTATTTCCTTGTCTCGAGATCTGGATGGCAACTATGCTCTTACACTCAGACCCTTCTTTGGGGTGGTAGCCAGACCAAGGCATCAGGAGGGCTATTTAGCTATTTCCTGGTCTCAAGATCTGGATGACAACTATGCTCTTACACTCAGACCCTTATTAGGGATGGTAGCCCGACCAAGGCACTAAGAGGGCTGTTTAGCTATTTCCTGGTCTCAAGATCTGGATGGCAACGATGCTCATACACTCAGACCCTTGTTGGGGGTGGTAGCCCGACCAAGGCATCAGGAGGGCTATTTAGCTATTTCCTGGTCTCAAGATCGAGATGGGAACTATGCTCTTACACTCAGACCATTCTTGGGAGTGGTAGCCTGACCAAGGCATCAAGAGGGCTATTTAGCTATTTCCTGGTCTCGAGATCTGGATGGCAACTATGCTCTTACACTCAGACCCTTCTTGGGGGTGGTAGCCAGACCAAGGCATCAGGAGGGCTATTTATCTATTTCCTGGACTCGAGATCGGGATGGCAACTATGCTCTTACACTCAGACCCTTCTTGGGAGTGGTAGCCCGACCAAGGCATCATGAGGGCTATTTAACTATTTCCTAGTCTCGAGATCTGGATGGCAACTATGCTCTTAAACTCAGACCCTTCTTGGGGGTGGTAGCCAGACCTAGGCATCAGGAGGGCTATTTATCTATTTCCTGGTCTCGTGATCTGGATAGCACTTCTGCTCTTACATTCAGACCCTTCTTCAGGGTGGTAGCCCGACCAAGACATCAGGAGGGCTATTGAGCTATTTCTTGGTCTCGAGATGTGGATGGCAACTATGCTCTTACACTCAGACCCTTCTTGGGGGTGTTAGCCTGACCAAGGCATCAGAAGAGGGGTATTTAGCTATTTCCTTGTCTCGCGATCTAGATGGCAACTATGCTCTTACACTAAGACCCTTCTTGGGGGTGGTAGTCCGACCAAGGCATCAGGAGGGCTATTTAGCTATTTCCTTGTCTCGAGATCTGGATGGCAACTATGCTCTTACATTCAGACCCTTCTTGGGGGTGGTAGCCCGACCAAGGCATCAGAAGGGCTATTTAGCTATTTCCTGGTCTCGAGATCTTGATGGCAACTATGCTCTTACACTCAAACCCTTCTTGGTGGTGGTAGACCGACCAAGGCTTCAGGAGAGGGGTATTTAGCTATTTCCTCTTCTCGAGATCTGGATGGCAACTATGCTCTTACACTCAAACCCTTATTGTTGGTTGTAGCCCGACCAAGGCATCAGGAGGGCTATTTAGCTATTTCCTGGTCTCAAGATCTTGATGACAACTATGCTCTTACACTCAGACCCTTATTAGGGATGGTAGCCCGACCAAGGCACTAAGAGGGCTGTTTAGCTATTTCCTGGTCTCAAGATCTGGATGGCAACGATGCTCATACACTCAGACCCTTCTTGGGGGTGGTAGCCCGATCAAGGCATCAGGAGGGCTATTTAGCTATTTCCTGGTCTCAAGATCGAGATGGGAACTATGCTCTTACACTCAGACCCTTCTTTGGAGTGGTAGCCTGACCAAGGCATCAAGAGGGCTATTTAGCTATTTCCTGGTCTCGAGATCTGGATGGCAACTATGCTCTTACACTCAGACCCTTCTTGGGGGTGGTAGCCAGACCAAGGCATCAGGAGGGCTATTTATCTATTTCCTGGACTCGAGATCGGGATGGCAACTATGCTCTTACACTCAGACCCTTCTTGGGAGTGGTAGCCCGACCAAGGCATCAGGAGGGCTATTTAACTATTTCCTAGTCTCGAGATCTGGATGGCAACTATGCTCTTACATTCAGACCCTTCTTGGGGGTGGTAGCCCGACCAAGGCATCAGAAAAGCTATT
Source organism: Dipteronia sinensis (assembly GCA_033220585.1). Taxonomy (NCBI): domain Eukaryota; kingdom Viridiplantae; phylum Streptophyta; class Magnoliopsida; order Sapindales; family Sapindaceae; genus Dipteronia; species Dipteronia sinensis. The sequence continues at coordinate 27,679,082 of CM065641.1, read as the reverse complement.
TAGCTATTTCCTGGTCTCGAGATCTGGATGGCAACTATGCTCTTACACTCAAACCCTTCTTGGTGGTGGTAGCCCGACCAAGGCTTCCGGAGAGGGGTATTTAGCTATTTCCTTGTCTCGGGATCGGGATGGCAACTATGCTCTTACACTCAGACCCTTCTTTGGGGTGGTAGCCAGACCAAGGCATCAGGAGGGCTATTTAGCTATTTCCTGGTCTCAAGATCTGGATGACAACTATGCTCTTACACTCAGACCCTTATTAGGGATGGTAGCCCGACCAAGGCACTAAGAGGGCTGTTTAGCTATTTCCTGGTCTCAAGATCTGGATGGCAACGATGCTCATACACTCAGACCCTTCTTGGGGGTGGTAGGCCGACCAAGGCATCAGGAGGGCTATTTAGCTATTTCCTGGTCTCAAGATCTGAGATGGGAACTATGCTCTTACACTCAGACCCTTCTTGGGAGTGGTAGCCTGACCAAGGCATCAAGAGGGCTATTTAGCTATTTCCTGGTCTCAAGATCTGGATGGCAACTATGCTCTTACACTCAGACCCTTCTTGGGGGTGGTAGCCAGACCAAGGCATCAGGAGGGCTATTTATCTATTTCCTGGACTCGAGATCGGGATGGCAACTATGCTCTTACACTCAGACCCTTCTTGGGAGTGGTAGCCCGACCAAGGCATCAGGAGGGCTATTTAACTATTTCCTAGTCTCGAGATCTGGATGGCAACTATGCTCTTACACTCAGACCCTTCTTGGGGGTGGTAGCCAGACCAAGGCATCAGGAGGGCTATTTATCTATTTCCTGGTCTCGAGATCTGGATGGAAACTATGCTCTTACACTCAAACCCTTCTTGGTGGTGGTAGCCCGACCAAGGCTTCAGGAGAGGGGTATTTAGCTATTTCCTTGTCTCGAGATCTGGATGGCAACTATGCTCTTACACTCAGACCCTTCTTTGGGGTGGTAGCCAGACCAAGGCATCAGGAGGGCTATTTAGCTATTTCCTGGTCTCAAGATCTGGATGACAACTATGCTCTTACACTCAGACCCTTATTAGGGATGGTAGCCCGACCAAGGCACTAAGAGGGCTGTTTAGCTATTTCCTGGTCTCAAGATCTGGATGGCAACGATGCTCATACACTCAGACCCTTGTTGGGGGTGGTAGCCCGACCAAGGCATCAGGAGGGCTATTTAGCTATTTCCTGGTCTCAAGATCGAGATGGGAACTATGCTCTTACACTCAGACCATTCTTGGGAGTGGTAGCCTGACCAAGGCATCAAGAGGGCTATTTAGCTATTTCCTGGTCTCGAGATCTGGATGGCAACCTATGCTCTTACACTCAGACCCTTCTTGGGGGTGGTAGCCAGACCAAGGCATCAGGAGGGCTATTTATCTATTTCCTGGACTCGAGATCGGGATGGCAACTATGCTCTTACACTCAGACCCTTCTTGGGAGTGGTAGCCCTGACCAAGGCATCATGAGGGCTATTTAACTATTTCCTAGTCTCGAGATCTGGATGGCAACTATGCTCTTAAACTCAGACCCTTCTTGGGGGTGGTAGCCAGACCTAGGCATCAGGAGGGCTATTTATCTATTTCCTGGTCTCGTGATCTGGATAGCACTTCTGCTCTTACATTCAGACCCTTCTTCAGGGTGGTAGCCCGACCAAGACATCAGGAGGGCTATTGAGCTATTTCTTGGTCTCGAGATGTGGATGGCAACTATGCTCTTACACTCAGACCCTTCTTGGGGGTGTTAGCCTGACCAAGGCATCAGAAGAGGGGTATTTAGCTATTTCCTTGTCTCGCGATCTAGATGGCAACTATGCTCTTACACTAAGACCCTTCTTGGGGGTGGTAGTCCGACCAAGGCATCAGGAAGGGCTATTTAGCTATTTCCTTGTCTCGAGATCTGGATGGCAACTATGCTCTTACATTCAGACCCTTCTTGGGGGTGGTAGCCCGACCAAGGCATCAGAAGGGCTATTTAGCTATTTCCTGGTCTCGAGATCTTGATGGCAACTATGCTCTTACACTCAAACCCTTCTTGGTGGTGGTAGACCGACCAAGGCTTCAGGAGAGGGGTATTTAGCTATTTCCTCTTCTCGAGATCTGGATGGCAACTATGCTCTTACACTCAAACCCTTATTGTTGGTTGTAGCCCGACCAAGGCATCAGGAGGGCTATTTAGCTATTTCCTGGTCTCAAGATCTTGATGACAACTATGCTCTTACACTCAGACCCTTATTAGGGATGGTAGCCCGACCAAGGCACTAAGAGGGCTGTTTAGCTATTTCCTGGTCTCAAGATCTGGATGGCAACGATGCTCATACACTCAGACCCTTCTTGGGGGTGGTAGCCCGATCAAGGCATCAAGAGGGCTATTTAGCTATTTCCTGGTCTCAAGATCGAGATGGGAACTATGCTCTTACACTCAGACCCTTCTTTGGAGTGGTAGCCTGACCAAGGCATCAAGAGGGCTATTTAGCTATTTCCTGGTCTCGAGATCTGGATGGCAACTATGCTCTACACTCAGACCCTTCTTGGGGGTGGTAGCCAGACCAAGGCATCAGGAGGGCTATTTATCTATTTCCTGGACTCGAGATCGGGATGGCAACTATGCTCTTACACTCAGACCCTTCTTGGGAGTGGTAGCCCGACCAAGGCATCAGGAGGGCTATTTAACTATTTCCTAGTCTCGAGATCTGGATGGCAACTATGCTCTTACATTCAGACCCTTCTTGGGGGTGGTAGCCCGACCAAGGCATCAGAAAAGCTATTTAGCTATTTCCTGGTCTCGAGATCTGGATGGCAACTATGCTCTTACACTCAAACCCTTCTTGGTGGTGGTAGCCCGACCAAGGCTTCCGGAGAGGGGTATTTAGCTATTTCCTTGTCTCGGGATCGGGATGGCAACTATGCTCTTACACTCAGACCCTTCTTTGGGGTGGTAGCCAGACCAAGGCATCAGGAGGGCTATTTAGCTATTTCCTGGTCTCAAGATCTGGATGACAACTATGCTCTTACACTCAGACCCTTATTAGGGATGGTAGCCCGACCAAGGCACTAAGAGGGCTGTTTAGCTATTTCCTGGTCTCAAGATCTGGATGGCAACGATGCTCATACACTCAGACCCTTCTTGGGGGTGGTAGGCCGACCAAGGCATCAGGAGGGCTATTTAGCTATTTCCTGGTCTCAAGATCGAGATGGGAACTATGCTCTTACACTCAGACCCTTCTTGGGAGTGGTAGCCTGACCAAGGCATCAAGAGGGCTATTTAGCTATTTCCTGGTCTCGAGATCTGGATGGCAACTATGCTCTTACACTCAGACCCTTCTTGGGGGTGGTAGCCAGACCAAGGCATCAGGAGGGCTATTTATCTATTTCCTGGACTCGAGATCGGGATGGCAACTATGCTCTTACACTCAGACCCTTCTTGGGAGTGGTAGCCCGACCAAGGCATCAGGAGGGCTATTTAACTATTTCCTAGTCTCGAGATCTGGATGGCAACTATGCTCTTACACTCAGACCCTTCTTGGGGGTGGTAGCCAGACCAAGGCATCAGGAGGGCTATTTATCTATTTCCTGGTCTCGAGATCTGGATGGAAACTATGCTCTTACACTCAAACCCTTCTTGGTGGTGGTAGCCCGACCAAGGCTTCAGGAGAGGGGTATTTAGCTATTTCCTTGTCTCGAGATCTGGATGGCAACTATGCTCTTACACTCAGACCCTTCTTTGGGGTGGTAGCCAGACCAAGGCATCAGGAGGGCTATTTAGCTATTTCCTGGTCTCAAGATCTGGATGACAACTATGCTCTTACACTCAGACCCTTATTAGGGATGGTAGCCCGACCAAGGCACTAAGAGGGCTGTTTAGCTATTTCCTGGTCTCAAGATCTGGATGGCAACGATGCTCATACACTCAGACCCTTGTTGGGGGTGGTAGCCCGACCAAGGCATCAGGAGGGCTATTTAGCTATTTCCTGGTCTCAAGATCGAGATGGGAACTATGCTCTTACACTCAGACCATTCTTGGGAGTGGTAGCCTGACCAAGGCATCAAGAGGGCTATTTAGCTATTTCCTGGTCTCGAGATCTGGATGGAACCTATGCTCTTACACTCAGACCCTTCTTGGGGGTGGTAGCCAGACCAAGGCATCAGGAGGGCTATTTATCTATTTCCTGGACTCGAGATCGGGATGGCAACTATGCTCTTACACTCAGACCCTTCTTGGGAGTGGTAGCCCGACCAAGGCATCATGAGGGCTATTTAACTATTTCCTAGTCTCGAGATCTGGATGGCAACTATGCTCTTAAACTCAGACCCTTCTTGGGGGTGGTAGCCAGACCTAGGCATCAGGAGGGCTATTTATCTATTTCCTGGTCTCGTGATCTGGATAGCACTTCTGCTCTTACATTCAGACCCTTCTTCAGGGTGGTAGCCCGACCAAGACATCAGGAGGGCTATTGAGCTATTTCTTGGTCTCGAGATGTGGATGGCAACTATGCTCTTACACTCAGACCCTTCTTGGGGGTGTTAGCCTGACCAAGGCATCAGAAGAGGGGTATTTAGCTATTTCCTTGTCTCGCGATCTAGATGGCAACTATGCTCTTACACTAAGACCCTTCTTGGGGGTGGTAGTCCGACCAAGGCATCAGAAGGGCTATTTAGCTATTTCCTTGTCTCGAGATCTGGATGGCAACTATGCTCTTACATTCAGACCCTTCTTGGGGGTGGTAGCCCGACCAAGGCATCAGAAGGGCTATTTAGCTATTTCCTGGTCTCGAGATCTTGATGGCAACTATGCTCTTACACTCAAACCCTTCTTGGTGGTGGTAGACCGACCAAGGCTTCAGGAGAGGGGTATTTAGCTATTTCCTCTTCTCGAGATCTGGATGGCAACTATGCTCTTACACTCAAACCCTTATTGTTGGTTGTAGCCCGACCAAGGCATCAGGAGGGCTATTTAGCTATTTCCTGGTCTCAAGATCTTGATGACAACTATGCTCTTACACTCAGACCCTTATTAGGGATGGTAGCCCGACCAAGGCACTAAGAGGGCTGTTTAGCTATTTCCTGGTCTCAAGATCTGGATGGCAACGATGCTCATACACTCAGACCCTTCTTGGGGGTGGTAGCCCGATCAAGGCATCAAGAGGGCTATTTAGCTATTTCCTGGTCTCAAGATCGAGATGGGAACTATGCTCTTACACTCAGACCCTTCTTTGGAGTGGTAGCCTGACCAAGGCATCAAGAGGGCTATTTAGCTATTTCCTGGTCTCGAGATCTGGATGGCAACTATGCTCTTACACTCAGACCCTTCTTGGGGGTGGTAGCCAGACCAAGGCATCAGGAGGGCTATTTATCTATTTCCTGGACTCGAGATCGGGATGGCAACTATGCTCTTACACTCAGACCCTTCTTGGGAGTGGTAGCCCGACCAAGGCATCAGGAGGGCTATTTAACTATTTCCTAGTCTCGAGATCTGGATGGCAACTATGCTCTTACATTCAGACCCTTCTTGGGGGTGGTAGCCCGACCAAGGCATCAGAAAAGCTATTTAGCTATTTCCTGGTCTCGAGATCTGGATGGCAACTATGCTCTTACACTCAAACCCTTCTTGGTGGTGGTAGCCCGACCAAGGCTTCCGGAGAGGGGTATTTAGCTATTTCCTTGTCTCGGGATCGGGATGGCAACTATGCTCTTACACTCAGACCCTTCTTTGGGGTGGTAGCCAGACCAAGGCATCAGGAGGGCTATTTAGCTATTTCCTGGTCTCAAGATCTGGATGACAACTATGCTCTTACACTCAGACCCTTATTAGGGATGGTAGCCCGACCAAGGCACTAAGAGGGCTGTTTAGCTATTTCCTGGTCTCAAGATCTGGATGGCAACGATGCTCATACACTCAGACCCTTCTTGGGGGTGGTAGGCCGACCAAGGCATCAGGAGGGCTATTTAGCTATTTCCTGGTCTCAAGATCGAGATGGGAACTATGCTCTTACACTCAGACCCTTCTTGGGAGTGGTAGCCTGACCAAGGCATCAAGAGGGCTATTTAGCTATTTCCTGGTCTCGAGATCTGGATGGCAACTATGCTCTTACACTCAGACCCTTCTTGGGGGTGGTAGCCAGACCAAGGCATCAGGAGGGCTATTTATCTATTTCCTGGACTCGAGATCGGGATGGCAACTATGCTCTTACACTCAGACCCTTCTTGGGAGTGGTAGCCCGACCAAGGCATCAGGAGGGCTATTTAACTATTTCCTAGTCTCGAGATCTGGATGGCAACTATGCTCTTACACTCAGACCCTTCTTGGGGGTGGTAGCCAGACCAAGGCATCAGGAGGGCTATTTATCTATTTCGTGGTCTCGAGATCTGGATGGAAACTATGCTCTTACACTCAAACCCTTCTTGGTGGTGGTAGCCCGACCAAGGCTTCAGGAGAGGGGTATTTAGCTATTTCCTTGTCTCGAGATCTGGATGGCAACTATGCTCTTACACTCAGACCCTTCTTTGGGGTGGTAGCCAGACCAAGGCATCAGGAGGGCTATTTAGCTATTTCCTGGTCTCAAGATCTGGATGACAACTATGCTCTTACACTCAGACCCTTATTAGGGATGGTAGCCCGACCAAGGCACTAAGAGGGCTGTTTAGCTATTTCCTGGTCTCAAGATCTGGATGGCAACGATGCTCATACACTCAGACCCTTGTTGGGGGTGGTAGCCCGACCAAGGCATCAGGAGGGCTATTTAGCTATTTCCTGGTCTCAAGATCGAGATGGGAACTATGCTCTTACACTCAGACCATTCTTGGGAGTGGTAGCCTGACCAAGGCATCAAGAGGGCTATTTAGCTATTTCCTGGTCTCGAGATCTGGATGGAACCTATGCTCTTACACTCAGACCCTTCTTGGGGGTGGTAGCCAGACCAAGGCATCAGGAGGGCTATTTATCTATTTCCTGGACTCGAGATCGGGATGGCAACTATGCTCTTACACTCAGACCCTTCTTGGGAGTGGTAGCCCGACCAAGGCATCATGAGGGCTATTTAACTATTTCCTAGTCTCGAGATCTGGATGGCAACTATGCTCTTAAACTCAGACCCTTCTTGGGGGTGGTAGCCAGACCTAGGCATCAGGAGGGCTATTTATCTATTTCCTGGTCTCGTGATCTGGATAGCACTTCTGCTCTTACATTCAGACCCTTCTTCAGGGTGGTAGCCCGACCAAGACATCAGGAGGGCTATTGAGCTATTTCTTGGTCTCGAGATGTGGATGGCAACTATGCTCTTACACTCAGACCCTTCTTGGGGGTGTTAGCCTGACCAAGGCATCAGAAGAGGGGTATTTAGCTATTTCCTTGTCTCGCGATCTAGATGGCAACTATGCTCTTACACGAAGACCCTTCTTGGGGGTGGTAGTCCGACCAAGGAATCAGAAGGGCTATTTAGCTATTTCCTTGTCTCGAGATCTGGATGGCAACTATGCTCTTACATTCAGACCCTTCTTGGGGGTGGTAGCCCGACCAAGGCATCAGAAGGGCTATTTAGCTATTTCCTGGTCTCGAGATCTTGATGGCAACTATGCTCTTACACTCAAACCCTTCTTGGTGGTGGTAGACCGACCAAGGCTTCAGGACAGGGGTATTTAGCTATTTCCTCTTCTCGAGATCTGGATGGCAACTATGCTCTTACACTCAAACCCTTATTGTTGGTTGTAGCCCGACCAAGGCATCAGGAGGGCTATTTAGCTATTTCCTGGTCTCAAGATCTTGATGACAACTATGCTCTTACACTCAGACCCTTATTAGGGATGGTAGCCCGACCAAGGCACTAAGAGGGCTGTTTAGCTATTTCCTGGTCTCAAGATCTGGATGGCAACGATGCTCATACACTCAGACCCTTCTTGGGGGTGGTAGCCCGATCAAGGCATCAAGAGGGCTATTTAGCTATTTCCTGGTCTCAAGATCGAGATGGGAACTATGCTCTTACACTCAGACCCTTCTTTGGAGTGGTAGCCTGACCAAGGCATCAAGAGGGCTATTTAGCTATTTCCTGGTCTCGAGATCTGGATGGCAACTATGCTCTTACACTCAGACCCTTCTTGGGGGTGGTAGCCAGACCAAGGCAACAGGAGGGCTATTTATCTATTTCCTGGACTCGAGATCGGGATGGCAACTATGCTCTTACACTCAGACCCTTCTTGGGAGTGGTAGCCCGACCAAGGCATCAGGAGGGCTATTTAACTATTTCCTAGTCTCGAGATCTGGATGGCAACTATGCTCTTACATTCAGACCCTTCTTGGGGGTGGTAGCCCGACCAAGGCATCAGAAAAGCTATTTAGCTATTTCCTGGTCTCGAGATCTGGATGGCAACTATGCTCTTACACTCAAACCCTTCTTGGTGGTGGTAGCCCGACCAAGGCTTCCGGAGAGGGGTATTTAGCTATTTCCTTGTCTCGGGATCGGGATGGCAACTATGCTCTTACACTCAGACCCTTCTTTGGGGTGGTAGCCAGACCAAGGCATCAGGAGGGCTATTTAGCTATTTCCTGGTCTCAAGATCTGGATGACAACTATGCTCTTACACTCAGACCCTTATTAGGGATGGTAGCCCGACCAAGGCACTAAGAGGGCTGTTTAGCTATTTCCTGGTCTCAAGATCTGGATGGCAACGATGCTCATACACTCAGACCCTTCTTGGGGGTGGTAGGCCGACCAAGGCATCAGGAGGGCTATTTAGCTATTTCCTGGTCTCAAGATCGAGATGGGAACTATGCTCTTACACTCAGACCCTTCTTGGGAGTGGTAGCCTGACCAAGGCATCAAGAGGGCTATTTAGCTATTTCCTGGTCTCGAGATCTGGATGGCAACTATGCTCTTACACTCAGACCCTTCTTGGGGGTGGTAGCCAGACCAAGGCATCAGGAGGGCTATTTATCTATTTCCTGGACTCGAGATCGGGATGGCAACTATGCTCTTACACTCAGACCCTTCTTGGGAGTGGTAGCCCGACCAAGGCATCAGGAGGGCTATTTAACTATTTCCTAGTCTCGAGATCTGGATGGCAACTATACTCTTACACTCAGACCCTTCTTGGGGGTGGTAGCCAGACCAAGGCATCAGGAGGGCTATTTATCTATTTCGTGGTCTCGAGATCTGGATGGAAACTATGCTCTTACACTCAAACCCTTCTTGGTGGTGGTAGCCCGACCAAGGCTTCAGGAGAGGGGTATTTAGCTATTTCCTTGTCTCGAGATCTGGATGGCAACTATGCTCTTACACTCAGACCCTTCTTTGGGGTGGTAGCCAGACCAAGGCATCAGGAGGGCTATTTAGCTATTTCCTGGTCTCAAGATCTGGATGACAACTATGCTCTTACACTCAGACCCTTATTAGGGATGGTAGCCCGACCAAGGCACTAAGAGGGCTGTTTAGCTATTTCCTGGTCTCAAGATCTGGATGGCAACGATGCTCATACACTCAGACCCTTGTTGGGGGTGGTAGCCCGACCAAGGCATCAGGAGGGCTATTTAGCTATTTCCTGGTCTCAAGATCGAGATGGGAACTATGCTCTTACACTCAGACCATTCTTGGGAGTGGTAGCCTGACCAAGGCATCAAGAGGGCTATTTAGCTATTTCCTGGTCTCGAGATCTGGATGGAACCTATGCTCTTACACTCAGACCCTTCTTGGGGGTGGTAGCCAGACCAAGGCATCAGGAGGGCTATTTATCTATTTCCTGGACTCGAGATCGGGATGGCAACTATGCTCTTACACTCAGACCCTTCTTGGGAGTGGTAGCCCGACCAAGGCATCATGAGGGCTATTTAACTATTTCCTAGTCTCGAGATCTGGATGGCAACTATGCTCTTAAACTCAGACCCTTCTTGGGGGTGGTAGCCAGACCTAGGCATCAGGAGGGCTATTTATCTATTTCCTGGTCTCGTGATCTGGATAGCACTTCTGCTCTTACATTCAGACCCTTCTTCAGGGTGGTAGCCCGACCAAGACATCAGGAGGGCTATTGAGCTATTTCTTGGTCTCGAGATGTGGATGGCAACTATGCTCTTACACTCAGACCCTTCTTGGGGGTGTTAGCCTGACCAAGGCATCAGAAGAGGGGTATTTAGCTATTTCCTTGTCTCGCGATCTAGATGGCAACTATGCTCTTACACTAAGACCCTTCTTGGGGGTGGTAGTCCGACCAAGGCATCAGAAGGGCTATTTAGCTATTTCCTTGTCTCGAGATCTGGATGGCAACTATGCTCTTACATTCAGACCCTTCTTGGGGGTGGTAGCCCGACCAAGGCATCAGAAGGGCTATTTAGCTATTTCCTGGTCTCGAGATCTTGATGGCAACTATGCTCTTACACTCAAACCCTTCTTGGTGGTGGTAGACCGACCAAGGCTTCAGGAGAGGGGTATTTAGCTATTTCCTCTTCTCGAGATCTGGATGGCAACTATGCTCTTACACTCAAACCCTTATTGTTGGTTGTAGCCCGACCAAGGCATCAGGAGGGCTATTTAGCTATTTCCTGGTCTCAAGATCTTGATGACAACTATGCTCTTACACTCAGACCCTTATTAGGGATGGTAGCCCGACCAAGGCACTAAGAGGGCTGTTTAGCTATTTCCCGGTCTCAAGATCTGGATGGCAACGATGCTCATACACTCAGACCCTTCTTGGGGGTGGTAGCCCGATCAAGGCATCAGGAGGGCTATTTAGCTATTTCCTGGTCTCAAGATCGAGATGGGAACTATGCTCTTACACTCAGACCCTTCTTTGGAGTGGTAGCCTGACCAAGGCATCAAGAGGGCTATTTAGCTATTTCCTGGTCTCGAGATCTGGATGGCAACTATGCTCTTACACTCAGACCCTTCTTGGGGGTGGTAGCCAGACCAAGGCATCAGGAGGGCTATTTATCTATTTCCTGGACTCGAGATCGGGATGGCAACTATGCTCTTACACTCAGACCCTTCTTGGGAGTGGTAGCCCGACCAAGGCATCAGGAGGGCTATTTAACTATTTCCTAGTCTCGAGATCTGGATGGCAACTATGCTCTTACATTCAGACCCTTCTTGGGGGTGGTAGCCCGACCAAGGCATCAGAAAAGCTATTTAGCTATTTCCTGGTCTCGAGATCTGGATGGCAACTATGCTCTTACACTCAAACCCTTCTTGGTGGTGGTAGCCCGACCAAGGCTTCCGGAGAGGGGTATTTAGCTATTTCCTTGTCTCGGGATCGGGATGGCAACTATGCTCTTACACTCAGACCCTTCTTTGGGGTGGTAGCCAGACCAAGGCATCAGGAGGGCTATTTAGCTATTTCCTGGTCTCAAGATCTGGATGACAACTATGCTCTTACACTCAGACCCTTATTAGGGATGGTAGCCCGACCAAGGCACTAAGAGGGCTGTTTAGCTATTTCCTGGTCTCAAGATCTGGATGGCAACGATGCTCATACACTCAGACCCTTCTTGGGGGTGGTAGGCCGACCAAGGCATCAGGAGGGCTATTTAGCTATTTCCTGGTCTCAAGATCGAGATGGGAACTATGCTCTTACACTCAGACCCTTCTTGGGAGTGGTAGCCTGACCAAGGCATCAAGAGGGCTATTTAGCTATTTCCTGGTCTCGAGATCTGGATGGCAACTATGCTCTTACACTCAGACCCTTCTTGGGGGTGGTAGCCAGACCAAGGCATCAGGAGGGCTATTTATCTATTTCCTGGACTCGAGATCGGGATGGCAACTATGCTCTTACACTCAGACCCTTCTTGGGAGTGGTAGCCCGACCAAGGCATCAGGAGGGCTATTTAACTAATTTCCTAGTCTCGAGATCTGGATGGCAATTATGCTCTTACACTCAGACCCTTCTTGGGGGTGGTAGCCAGACCAAGGCATCAGGAGGGCTATTTATCTATTTCCTGGTCTCGTGATCTGGATGGCACTTCTGCTCTTACATTCAGACCCTTCTTCAGGGTGGTAGCCCGACCAAGACATCAGGAGGGCTATTGAGCTATTTCTTGGTCTCGAGATGTGGATGGCAACTATGCTCTTACACTCAGACCCTTCTTGGGGGTGTTAGCCTGACCAAGGCATCAGAAGAGGGGTATTTAGCTATTTCCTTGTCTCGAGATCTAGATGGCAACTATGCTCTTACACTAAGACCCTTCTTGGGGGTGGTAGTCCGACCAAGGCATCAGGAGGGCTATTTAGCTATTTCCTTGTCTCGAGATCTGGATGGCAACTATGCTCTTACATTCAGACCCTTCTTGGGGGTGGTAGCCCAACCAAGGCATCTGAAGGGCTATTTAGCTATTTCCTGGTCTCGAGATCTGGATGGCAACTATGCTCTTACAATCAAACCCTTCATGGTGGTTGTAGCCCGACCAAGGCTTCAGGAGAGGGGTATTTAGCTATTTCCTTGTCTCGATATCTGGATGGCAACTATGCTCTTACGCTCAGACCCTTCTTTGGGGTGGTAGCCAGACCAAGGCATCAGGAGGGCTATTTAGCTATTTCCTGGTCTCAAGATCTGGATGACAACTATGCTCTTACACTCAGACCCTTATTAGGGATGGTAGCCCGACCAAGGCACTAAGAGGGCTGTTTAGCTATTTCCTGGTCTCAAGATCTGGATGGCAACGATGCTCATACACTCAGACCCTTATTGGGGGTGGTAGCCCGATCAAGGCATCAGGAGGGCTATTTAGCTATTTCCTGGTCTCAAGATCGAGATGGGAACTATGCTCTTACACTAAGACCCTTCTTGGGAGTGGTAGCCTGACCAAGGCATCAAGAGGGCTATTTAGCTATTTCCTGGTCTCGAGATCTGGATGGCAACTATGCTCTTACACTCAGACCCTGCTTGGGGGTGGTAGCCAGACCAAGGCATCAGGAGGGCTATTTATCTATTTCCTGGACTCAAGATCTGGATGGCAACTATGCTCTTACACTCAGACCCTTCTTGGGGGTGGTAGCCTGACCAAGGCATCAGGAGGGCTATTTAGCTATTTCCTGGTCTCGAGATCTTGATGACAACTATGCTCTTACACTCAGACCCTTATTGGGGGTGGTAGACAGACCAAGACATCAGGAGGGCTATTTATCTATTTTCTAGTATCGAGATCTGGATGGCAACTATGCTCTTACATTCAGAGCCTTCTTAGGGGTGGTAGCCCGATCAAGGCATCAGGAGGGCTATTTAGCTATTTCTTGGTCTCCAGATCTGGATGGCAACTATGCTCTTACACTCAAACCCTTCTTGGTGGTGGTAGCCTGAGCAAGGCATCAGAAGAGGGGTATTTAGCTATTTCCTTGTCTCGAGATCTGGATCGCAACTATGCTCTTACACTTAGACCCTTCTTGGGGATGGTAGCCCGAGCAAGGCATCAGGAGAGGGGTATTTAGCTATTTCCTTGTCTCGAGATCTGGATGGCAACTATGCTCTTACACTCAGACCCTTCTTGGGGTTGGTAGCCAGACCAAGGCATCAGGAGGGCTATTTATCTATTTCCTGGTCTTGTGATCTGGATGGCACTTCTGCTCTTACATTCAGACCTTTCTTCAGGGTGGTAGCCCGACCAAGACATCAGGAGGGCTATTGAGCTATTTCTTGGTCTCGAGATCTGGATGGCAACTATGCTCTTACACTCAAACCCTTCTTGGGATTATTAGCCTGACTAAGGCATCAGGAGGGCTATTTAGCTATTTCCTGGTCCCAAGATCCGGATGGCAACTATGCTGTTACACTCAGACCCTTCTTGGGGGTGGTAGCCAGACCAAGGCATCAGGAGGGCTATTTATCTATTTCCTGGTCTCGTGATCTGGATGGCACTTATGCTCTTACATTCAGACCCTTCTTCAGGGTGGTAGCCCGACCAAGACATCAGGAGGGCTATTGAGCTATTTCTTGGTCTCGAGATCTGGATGGCAACTATGCTCTTACATTCAGACCCTTCTTCGTGGTGGTAGCCAGACCAAGGCATAAAGAGGGCTATTTATCTATTTCCTGGTCTCGAGATCTGGATGGCAACTATGCTCTTACATTAAGACCCCTCTTCGTGGTGGTAGCCCGATCAAGACATCAAGAGGGCTATTGAGCTATTTCTTGGTCTCGAGATCTGGTTGGCAACTATGCTCTTACACTCAGACCCTTCTTGGGGGTGTTAGCCTGACCAAGGCATCAGAAGAGGGGTATTTAGCTATTTCCTTGCCTCGAGATCTAGATGGCAACTAAGCTCTTACACTCAGACCCTTCTTGGGGGTGGTAGCCCGACCAAGGCATCAGGAGGGCTATTTAGCTATTTCCTGGTCTCGAGATCTTGATGACAACTATGCTCTTACACTCAGACCCTTATTCGGGGTGGTAGACAGACCAAGGCATCAGGAGGACTATTTATCTATTTTCTAGTATCGAGATCTGGATGGCAACTATGCTCTTACATTCAGAGCCTTCTTAGGGGTGGTAGCCCGATCAAGGCATCAGGAGGGCTATTTAGCTATTTCTTGGTCTCCAGATCTGGATGGCAACTATGCTCTTACACTCAAACCCTTCTTGGTGGTGGTAGCCTGAGCAAGGCATCAGAAGAGGGGTATTTAGCTATTTCCTTGTCTCGAGATCTGGATCGCAACTATGCTCTTACACTTAGACCCTTCTTGGGGATGGTAGCCCGAGCAAGGCATCAGGAGGGCTATTTAGCTATTTCCTGGTCTCGAGATCTGGATGACAACTATGCTCTTACACTCAGACCCTTATTGGGGGTGGTAGCCAGACCAAGGCATCAGCAATGCTATTTAGCTATTTCCTGGTGTCGAGATCTGGATGGCAACTATGCTCTTACACTCAGACCCTTCTTGGGGGTGGTAGCCAGACCAAGGCATCAGGTAGGCTATTTATCTATTTCCTGGTCTCGAGATCTGCATGGCAACTATGCTCTTACATTCAGACCCTTCTTCGTAGTGGTAGCCCGATCAAGACATTAGGAGGGCTATTGAGCTATTTCTTGGTCTCGAGATGTGGATGGCAACTATGCTCTTACACTCAGACCCTTCTTGGGGGTGTTAGCCTGACCAAGGCTTCAGAAGAGGGGTATTTAGCTATTTCCTTGTCTCGAGATCTGGATGGCAACTATGCTCTTACACTCAGACCCTTTTTTGGGGTGGTAGCCCGACCAAGGCATCAGGAGGGCTATTTAGCTATTTCCTGGTCTCGAGATCTGGATGACAACTATGCTCTTACACTCAGACCCTTATTGGGGGTTGTTGCCCGACCAAGGCACCAAGAGGGCTGTTTAGCTATTTCCTGGTCTCGAGATCTGGATGGCAACTATGCTCTTACAATCAGACCCTTCTTGGGGGTGGTAGCCAGACCAAGGCATCAGGAGGGCTATTTATCTATTTCCCGGTCTCGAGATCTGGATGGCAGCTATGCTCTTACACTCAGGCCCTTCTAGGGGGTGGTAGCCAGACCAAGGCATCATGGAGGGCTATTTATCTATATCCTGGTCTCGAGATCTGGATGGCAACTATGCTCTTACATTCAGACCCTTCTTGGGGGTGGTAACCCGACCACGGCACCAAGAGGGTTGTTTAGCTATTTCCCGGTCTCGAGATCTGGATGGCAAAGATGCTCTTACACTCAGACCCTTCTTAGGGGTGGTACCCCGACTAAGGCATCAGGAGGGCTATTTAGCTATTTTCTGGTCCCAAGATCCGGATGGCAACTATGCTCTTACACTCAGACCCTTCTTGGGGGTGGTAGCCAGACCAAGGCATCAGGAGGGCTATTTATCTATTTCCTGGTCTCGTGATCTGGATGGCACTTATGCTCTTACATTCAGACCCTTCTTCAGGGTGGTAGCCCGACCAAGACATCAGGAGGGCTATTGAGCTATTTCTTGGTCTCGAGATCTGGATGGCAACTATGCTCTTACACTCAGACCCTTCTTAGGGTTGGTAGCCTGACCAAGGCATCAGAAGAGGGGTATTTAGCTATTTCCTTGTCTCAAGATATGGATGGCAACTATACTGTTACACTCAGACCCTTCTTGGGGGTGGTAGCCCGACCAAGGCATCTGGGGGGCTATTTAGCTATTTCCTGGTCTCGAGATCTGGATGGCAACGATGCTCTTACACTCACACCTTTCTTGGGGCTGGTAGCCCAACTAAGGCATCAGGGAGGGCTATTTAGCTATTTCCTGGTCTCGAGATTAGGATGACAACTATGCTCTTACACTCACACCCTTCTTGGGGGTGGTAGCCCGACCAAGGCATCAAGAGGGCTATTTAGCTATTTCCTGGTCTCGAGATATGGATGGCAACTATGTTCTTACACTCAGACCCTTCTTGGTGGTGGTAGCCCGACAAATGCATCAGGAGGCTATTTTAGCTATTTCTTTGTCTCGAGATCTGGATAGCAACTATGTTCTTACACTCAGACCCTTCCTGGGGGTGGTAGCTTGACCAAGGCACCAAAAGGGCTCTTAAACTATTTCCTGGTCTCAAGATCTGGATGGCAACGATGCTCTTACACTCAGACTCTTCTTGGGGGTGGTAGCCCGACCAAGGCATCTGGGGGGCTATTTAGTTATTTCCTGGTCTCGAGATCTGGATGACAACTATGCTCTTACACTCAGACCCTTCTTGGGGGTGGTAGCCCGACCAAGGCGTTAGGAAGGCTATTTTTGCTATTTTCTGGTCTCGAGATCTGGATGGCAACTATGCTCTTACACTCAGACCCTTCTAGGGGGTGGTAGCCCGACCAAGGCATCAGAAGAGGGGTATTTAGCTATTTCTTTGTCTCGAGATCTGGATGGCAACTATGCTCTTACACTCACACCCTTCATGGGGGTGGTGGCCCGACCAAGGCATCAGGAGGGATATTTAGCTATTTCCTGGTCTCGAGATCTGGATGACAACTATGCTCTTACACTCAGACCCTTATTGGGGGTGGTAGCCCGACCAAGGCACCAAGAGGGCTGTTTAGCTATTTCCCGGTCTCGAGATCTGGGTGGCAATGATGCTTTTACACTCAGACCCTTCTTAGAGGTGGTAGCCCGACCAAGGCATCAGGAGGGCTATTTGGCTATTTCCTGGTCTCAAGATCCGGTTGCAACTATGCTTTTACACTCAGACCCTTCTTAAGGGTGGTAGCCCGACCAAGGCATCAAGAGGGCTATTTAGCTATTTCCTGGTCTCGAGATCTGGATGGCAACTATGCTCTTACACTCAGACCCTTCTTGGTGGTGGTAGCCCGACCAAGGCATCAGGAGGGCTATTTATCTATTTCCTGGTCTCGAGATCTGGATGGCAGCTATGCTCTTACACTCAGACCCTTCTAGGGGGTGGTAGCCCGACCTAGGCATCAGAAGAGGGGTATTTAGCTATTTCCTGGTCTCGAGATCTAGATGGCACCTATGCTCTTACACTTAGACCTTTCTTGGGGCTGGTAGCCCGACCAAGGCATCAGGAGGGCTATTTTAGCTATTTCCTGGTCTCGACATCTGGATAGCAACTATGTTCTTACACTCAGACCCTTCTTGGGGGTGGTAGCTTCACCAAGGCTCCAAGAGGGCTGTTTAGCTATTTCCTGGTCTCGACTTCTGGATGGCAACGATGCTCTTACACTCAGACCCTTCTTGGGGCTGGTAGCCCAACTAAGGCATCAGGGAGGGCTATTTAGCTATTTCCTGGTCTCGAGATCAGGATGACAACTATGCTCTTACACTCAGACCCTTCTTGGGGGTGGTAGCCCGACCAAGGCATCAAGAGGGCTATTTAGCTATTTCCTGGTCTCGAGATCTGGATGGCAACTATGCTCTTACACCCAAACCCTTCTTGGTGGTGGTAGCCTGACAAATGCATCAGGAGGGCTATTTTAGCTATTTCTTTGTCTCGAGATTTGGATAGCAACTATGTTCTTACACTCAGACCCTTCCTGGGGGTGTAGCTTGACCAGGCACCAAGAGGGATGTTTAGCTATTTCCTGGTCTCAAGATCTGGATGGCAACGATGCTCTTACACTCAGACCCTTCTTGGGGGTGGTAGCCCGACCAAGGCATCTGGGTGGCTATTTAGTTATTTCCCGGTCTCGAGATCTGGATGACAACTATGCTCTTACACTCAGACCCTTCTTGGGGGTGGTAGCCCGACCAAGGCGTTAGGAGGGCTATTTTTTCTATTTCCTGGTCTCGACATCTGGATGGCAACTATGCTCTTACACTCAGACCCTTCTAGGGGGTGGTAGCCTGACCAAGGCATCAGAAGAGGGGTCTTTAGCTATTTCCTGGTCTCGAGATCTGGATGGCACCTATACTCTTACACTCAGACCCTTCTTGGGGATGGTAGCCCGACCAAGGCATCAGGAGGGCTATTTTAGCTATTTCCTTGTCTCGAGATCTGGATAGCAACTATGTTCTTACACTCAGACCCTTCTTGGCGGTGGTAGCTTGACCAAGGCACCAAGAGGGCTGTTTAGCTATTTCCTGGTCTCGACTTCTGGATAGCAACGATGATCTTACACTCACACCCTTCTTGAGGCTGGTAGCCCAACTAATGCATCAGGGAGGGCTATTTAGCTATTTCCTGGTCTCGAGATCAGGATGACAACTATGCTCTTACACTCAGACCCTTCTTGGGAGTGGTAGCCCGACAAGGCATCAAGAGGGCTATTTAGCTATTTCCTGGTCTCGAGATCTGGATGGCAACTATGCTATTACACCCTAAACCTTCTTGGTGGTGGTAGCCCGACTAATGCATCAGGAGGGCTATTTTAGCTATTTCTTTGTCTCGAGATCTGGATAGCAACTATGTTCTTACACTTAGACCCTTCCTGGGGGTGGTAGCTTGACCAAGGCACCAAGAGGGCTGTTTAGCTATTTCCTGGTCTCAAGATCTGGATGGCAACGATGCTCTTACACTCAGACCCTTCTAGGGGTGGTAGCCCGACCAAGGCATCAGGAGGGCTATTTTAGCTATTTCCTTGTCTCGAGATCTGGATAGCAACTATGTTCTTACACTCAGACCCTTCTTGGCGGTGGTAGCTTGACCAAGGCACCAAGAGGGCTGTTTAGCTATTTCCTGGTCTCGACTTCTGGATAGCAACGATGATCTTACACTCACACCCTTCTTGAGGCTGGTAGCCCAACTAATGCATCAGGGAGGGCTATTTAGCTATTTCCTGGTCTCGAGATCAGGATGACAACTATGCTCTTACACTCAGACCCTTCTTGGGAGTGGTAGCCCGACAAGGCATCAAGAGGGCTATTTAGCTATTTCCTGGTCTCGAGATCTGGATGGCAACTATGCTATTACACCCTAAACCTTCTTGGTGGTGGTAGCCCGACTAATGCATCAGGAGGGCTATTTTAGCTATTTCTTTGTCTCGAGATCTGGATAGCAACTATGTTCTTACACTTAGACCCTTCCTGGGGGTGGTAGCTTGACCAAGGCACCAAGAGGGCTGTTTAGCTATTTCCTGGTCTCAAGATCTGGATGGCAACGATGCTCTTACACTCAGACCCTTCTAGGGGTGGTAGCCCGACCAAGGCATCAGAAGAGGGGTATTGAGCTATTTCCTGGTCTCGAGATCTGGATGGCACCTATGCTCTTACATTTAGACCCTTCTTGGGGCTGGTAGCCCAACCACGGCATCAAGAGGGCTATTTTAGCTATTTCCTGGTCTCGACTTCTAGATGGCAACGATGCTCTTACACTAAGACACTTCTTGGGGCTGGTAGCCTAACTAAGGCATCAGGGAGGGCTATTTAGCTATTTCCTGGTCTCGAGATCAGGATGACAACTATGCTCTTACACTCAGACCCTTCTTGGGGGTGGTAACCTGACCAAGGCATCAAGAGGGCTATTTAGCTATTTCCTGGTCTCGAGATCTGGATGGCAACTATGCTCTTACACCCAAACCCTTCTTGGTGGTGGTAGCATGACAAATGAATCAGGAGGGCTATTTTAGCTATTTCTTTGTCTCGAGATCTGGATAGAAACTATGCTCTTACACTCAGACCCTTCTTGGGGGTGGTAGCCCGACCAAGGCGTTAGGAGGGCTATTTTTGCTATTTCCTGGTCTCGAGATCTGGATGGCAACTATGCTCTTACACTCAGACCCTTCTAGGGGGTGGTAGCCCGACCATGGCATCAGAAGAGGGGTATTTAGCTATTTCCTTGTCTCGAGATCTGGATTGCAACTATGCTCTTACACTCAGACCCTTCATGGGGGTGGTGGCCCGACCAAGGCATCAGTAAGGATATTTTGCTATTTCCTGGTCTCGAGATCTGATTGACAACTATACTCTTACACTCAGACCCTTATTGGGGGTGGTAGCCCGACCAAGGCACCAAGAGGGCTGTTTAGCTATTTTCCGGTCTCGAGATCTGGGTGGCAACGATGCTTTTACACTCAGACCCTTCTTAGAGGTGGTAGCCCGACCAAGGCATCAGGAGGGCTATTTGGATATTTCCTGGTCTCAAGATCCGGATGGCAACTATGCTTTTACACTCAGACCCTTCTTGAGGGTGGTAGCCCGACCAAGGCATCAAAAGGGCTATTTAGCTATTTCCTGGTCTCGAGATCTGGATGGAAACTATGCTCTTACACTCAGACCCTTCTTGGTGGTGGTAGCCCGACCAAGGCATGAGGAGGGCTATTTATCTATTTCCTGGTCTCGAGATCTGGATGGCAGCTATGCTCTTACACTCAGACCGTTCTAGGAGGTGGTAGCCCGACCAAGGCATCAGAAGAGGGGTATTTAGCTATTTCCTGGTCTCGAGATCTGGATGGAACCTATGCTCTTACACTTAGACCTTTCTTGGGGCTGGTAGCCCGACCAAGGTATCAGGAGGGCTATTTTAGCTATTTCCTGGTCTCGACATCTGGATGGCAACGATGCTCTTACACTCAGACCCTTCTTGGGGGTGGCAGCCCGACCAAGGCATCTGGGGGGCTATTTAGTTATTTCCTGGTCTCGAGATCTGGATGGCAACGATGCTCTTACACTCAGACCCTTCTTGGGGCTGAAAGCCCAACTAAGGCATCAGGGAGGGCTATTTTGCTATTTCCTGGTCTCGATATCAGGATGACAATTATGCTCTTACACTCAGACCCTTCTTGGGGGTGGTAGCCCGACCAAGGCATCAAGAGGGCTATTTAGCTATTTCCTAGTCTCGAGATATGGATGGCAACTATGTTCTTACACTCAGACCCTTCTTGGTGGTGGTAGCCCGACAAATGCATCAGGAGGCTATTTTAGCTATTTCTTTGTTTCGAGATCTGGATAGCAACTATGTTCTTACACTCAGACCCTTCCTGGGGGTGGTAGCTTGACCAAGGCACCAAGAGGGCTGTTAACCTATTTCCTGGTCTCAAGATCTGGATGGCAACGATGCTCTTACACTCAGACCCTTCTTGGGGGTGGTAGCCCGACCAAGGCATCTGGGGGGCTATTTAGTTATTTCCTGGTCTCGAGATCTGGATGACAACTATGCTCTTACACTCAGACCCTTCTTGGGGGTGGTAGCTCGACCAAGGCGTTAGGAAGGCTATTTTTGCTATTTTCTGGTCTCGAGATCTGGATGGCAACTATGCTCTTACACTCAGACCCTTCTAGGGGGTGGTAGCCCGACCAAGGCATCAGAAGAGGGGTATTTAGCTATTTCCTTGTCTCGAGATCTGGATGGCAACTATGCTCTTACACTCAGACCCTTCATGGGGGTGGTGGCCCGACCAAGGCATCAGGAGGAATATTTAGCTATTTCCTGGTCTCGAGATCTAGATGACAACTATGCTCTTACACTCAGACCCTTATTGGGGGTGGTAGCCCGACCAAGGAACCAAGAGGGCTGTTTAGCTATTTCCCGGTCTCGAGATCTGGGTGGCAATGATGCTTTTACACTCAAACCCTTCTTAGAGGTGGTACCCCGACCAAGGCATCAGGAGGGCTATTTGGCTATTTCCTGGTGTCAAGATCCGGATGGCAACTATGCTTTTACACTCAGACCCTTCTTGAGGGTGGTAGCCCGACCAAGGCATCAAGAGGGCTATTTAGCTATTTCCTGGTCTCGAGATCTAGATGACAACTATGCTCTTACACTAAGACCCTTCTAGGGGGTGGTAGCCCGACCAAGGCATCAGAAGAGGGGTATTTAGCTATTTCCTTGTCTCGAGATCTGGATGGCACCTATGCTCTTACACTTAGACCTTTCTTGGGGCTGGTAGCCCGACCAAGGCATCAGGAGGGCTATTTTAGCTATTTCCTGGTCTCGAGATATGGATAGCAACTATGTTCTTACACTTAGACCCTTCTTGGGGGTGGTAGCTTGACCAAGGCACCAAGAGGGCTGTTTACCTATTTCCTGGTCTCGACTTCTGGATGGCGACGATGCTCTTACACTCAGACCCTTCTTGGGGCTGGTAGCCCAACTAAGGCATCAGGGAGGGCTATTTATCTATTTCCTGGTCTCGAGATCAGGATGACAACTATGCTCTTACACTCAGACCCTTCTTGGGGGTGGTAGCCCGACCAAGGCATCAAGAGGGCTATTTAGCTATTTCCTGGTCTCGAGATCTGGATGGCAACTATGCTCTTACACCCAAACCCTTCTTGGTGGTGGTAGCCCGACAAATGCATCTGGAGGGCTATTTTAGCTATTTCTTTGTCTCAAGATCTGGATAGCAACTATGTTCTTACACTCAGACCCTTCCTGGGGGTGGTAGCTTGACCAAGGCACCAAGAGGGCTGTTTAGCTATTTCCTGGTCTCAAGATCTGGATGGCAACGATGCTCTTACACTCAGACCCTTCTTGGGGGTGGTAGCCCGACCAAGGTATCTGGGGGGCTATTTAGTTATTTCCTGGTCTCGAGATCTGGATGACAACTATGCTCTTACACTCAGACCCTTCTTGGGGGTGGTAGCCCGACCAAGGCGTTAGGAGGGCTATTTTTTCTATTTCCTAGTCTCGAGATCTAGATGGCAACTATGCTCTTACACTCATACCCTTCTAGGGGGTGGTAGCCCGACCAAGGCATCAGAAGAGGGGTATTTGGCTATTTCCTTGTCTCGAGATCTGGATGGCAACTATGCTCTTACACTCAGACCCTTCATGGGGGTGGTGGCCCGACCAAGGCATCAGGAAGGATATTTAGCTATTTCCTGGTCTCGAGATCTGGATGACAACTATGCTCTTACACTCAGACCCTTCTTGGGGGTGGTAGCCCGACCAAGGCATCAGGAGGGCTTTTTAGCTATTTCCTGGTCTCGAGATCTGGATGGCAACTATGCTCTTACACTCAGGCCCTTCTTGGAAGTGGTAGCCCGACCAAGGCATCAGGAGGACTATTTAGCTATTTCTTGGTCTCGAGATCTGGATGGCTACTATGCTCTTACACTTAGACTCTTCTAGGGGGTGGTAGCCCGACCAAGGCATCAGAAGAGGGGTATTTAGCTATTTCCTGGTCTCGAGATCTGGATGGCAACTATGCTCTTACACTCAGACCCTTCTTAGAGGTGGTAGCCCGACCAAGGCATCAGGAGGGCTATTTGGATATTTCCTGGTCTCAAGATCCGGATGGCAACTATGCTTTTACACTCAGACCCTTCTTGAGGGTGGTAGCCCGACCAAGGCATCAAGAGGGCTATTTAGCTATTTCCTGGTCTCGAGATCTGGATGGCAACTATGCTCTTACACCCAAACCCTTCTTGGTGGTGGTAGCCCGACAAATGCATCAGGAGAGCTATTTTAGCTATTTCTTTGTCTCGAGATATGGATAGCAACTATGTTCTTACACTCAGACCCTTCCTAGGGGTGGTAGCTTGACCAAGGCACCAAGAGGGCTGTTTAGCTATTTCCTGGTCTCAAGATCTGGATGGCAACTATGCTCTTACACTCAGACCCTTCTTGGGGGTGGTAGCCCGACCAAGGCATCTGGGGGGCTATTTAGTTATTTCCTGGTCTCGAGATCTGGATGACAACTATGCTCTTACACTCAGACCCTTCTTGGGGGTGGTAGCCCGACCAAGGCGTTAGGAGGGCTATTTTTGCTATTTCCTGGTCTCGACATCTGGATGGCAACTATGCTTTTACACTCAGACCCTTCTAGGGGGTGGTAGCCTGACCAAGGCATCAGAAGAGGGGTATTTAGCTATTTCCTTGTCTCGAGATCTGGATGGCAACTATGCTCTTACACTCACACCCATTATGGGGGTGGTGGCCCGACCAAGGCATCAGGAGGGATATTTAGCTATTTCCTGGTCTCGAGATCTGGATGACAACTATGCTCTTACACTCAGACCCTTATTGGGGGTGGTAGCCCGACCAAGGCACCAAGAGGGCTGTTTAGCTATTTCCTGGTCTCGAGATCTGGGTGGCAACGATGCTTTTACACTCAGACCCTTCTTAGAGGTGGTAGCCCGACCAAGGCATCAGGAGGGCTATTTGGCTATTTCCTGGTCTCAAGATCCGGATGGCAACTATGCTTTTACACTCAGACCCTTCTTGAGGGTTGTAGCCCGACCAAGGCATTAAGAGGGCTATTTAGCTATTTCCTGGTCTCGAGATCTGGATGGCAACTATGCTCTTACACTCAGACCCTTCTTGGTGGTGGAGCCCGACCAAGGCATCAGGAGGGCTATTTATCTATTTCCTGGTCTCGAGATCTGGATGGCAACTATGCTCTTACATTCAGACCCTTCTTGGGGGTGGTAGCCCGACCAAGGCATCAGGAGGGCTTTTTAGCTATTTCCTGGTCTCGAGATCTGGATGGCAACTATGCTCTTACACTCAGGCCCTTCTTGGAAGTGGTAGCCCGACCAAGGCATCAGGAGGACTATTTAGCTATTTCTTGGTCTCGAGATCTGGATGGCTACTATGCTCTTACACTTAGACTCTTCTAGGGGGTGGTAGCCCGACCAAGGCATCAGAAGAGGGGTATTTAGCTATTTCCTGGTCTCGAGATCTGGATGGCAACTATGCTCTTACACTCAGACCCTTCTTGGGGGTGGTAGCACGACTAAGGCATCAGGGGGGCTATTTAGCTATTTCCTGGTCTCGAGATCTGGATGGCAACTATGCTCTTACACTCAGACCCTTCTAGAGGGTGGTAGCCCGACCAAGACATCAGAAGAGGGGTATTTAGCTATTTTCTATTCTGGAGATCTGGATGGCAATTATGCTCTTACACTCAGACCCTTCTTGGTCGTGGTAGCCCGACCAAGGCATCAAGAGGGCTATTTTAGCTATTTCCTGGTCTCTTGATCTGGATGGCAACTATGTTCTTACACTCAGACCCTTCTTGGGAGTGGTAGCCTCACAAAGGCATCAGAAGAGGGGTATTTAGCTATTTTCTATTCTGGAGATCTGGATGGCAAATATGCTCTTACACTCAGACCCTTCTTGGGGGTGGTAGCCCGTCCAAGGCATCAAGAGGGCTATTTATCTATGTCCTGGTCTCGAGATCTAGATGGCAACTATGCACTTACACCCAAACCCTTCTTGGTGGTGGTAGCCCGACAAATGCATCAGGAGAGCTATTTTAGCTATTTCTTTGTCTCGAGATCTGGATAGCAACTATATTCTTACACTCAGACCCTTCCTGGGGGTGGTTGCTTGACCAAGGCAACAGGAGGGCTGTTTAGCTTTTTCCTGGTCTCAAGATCTGGATGGCAACGATGCTCTTACACTCAGACCCTTTTTGGGGGTGGTAGCCCGACCAAGGCATCAGGGGGGCTATTAAGTTATTTCCTGGTCTCGAGATCTGGATGCAACTATGCTCTTACACTCAGACCTTTCTTGGGGGTGGTAGCCCGACCAAGGCGTTAGTAGGGCTATTTTTGCTATTTCCTGGTCTCGAGATCTGGATGGCAACTATGCTCTTACACTTAGACCCTTCTAGGGGGTGGTAACCCGACCAAGGCATCAGAAGAGGGGTATTTAGCTATTTCCTTGTCTCGAGATCTGGATGGCAACTATGCTCTTACACTCAGACCCTTCTTGGGGGTGGTGGCCCAACCAATTCATCAGGAGGGATATTTAGCTATTTCCTGGTCTCGAGATCTAGATGACAACTATGCTCTTACACTAAGACCCTTATTGGGGGTGGTAGCCCGACCAAGGCATGAAGAGGGCTATTTAGTTATTTCCTGGTCTCGAGATCTGGATGGCAACTATGCTCTTACACTCAGACCCTTCTAGGGGGTGGTAGCCTGACCAAGGCATCAGAAGAGGGGTCTTTAGCTATTTCCTGGTCTCGAGATCTGGATGGCACCTATACTCTTACACTCAGACCCTTCTTGGGGATGGTAGCCCGACCAAGGCATCAGGAGGGCTGTTTTAGCTATTTCCTGGTCTCGAGATCTGGATAGCAACTATGTTCTTACACTCAGACCCTTCTTGGCGGTGGTAGCTTGACCAAGGCACCAAGAGGGCTGTTTAGCTATTTCCTGGTCTCGACTTCTGGATAGCAACGATGATCTTACACTCACACCCTTCTTGAGGCTGGTAGCCCAACTAATGCATCACGGAGGGCTATTTAGCTATTTCCTGGTCTCGAGATCAGGATGACAACTATGCTCTTACACTCAGACCCTTCTTGGGAGTGGTAGCCCGACAAGGCATCAAGAGGGCTATTTAGCTATTTCCTGGTCTCGAGATCTGGATGGCAACTATGCTATTACACCCTAAACCTTCTTGGTGGTGGTAGCCCGACTAATGCATCAGGAGGGCTATTTTAGCTATTTCTTTGTCTCGAGATCTGGATAGCAACTATGTTCTTACACTTAGACCCTTCCTGGGGGTGGTAGCTTGACCAAGGCACCAAGAGGGCTGTTTAGCTATTTCCTGGTCTCAAGATCTGGATGGCAACGATGCTCTTACACTTAGACCCTTCTTGGGGGTGGTAGCCCGACAAAGGCATCAGGGGAGCTATTTAGTTATTTCCTGGTCTCGGGATCTGGATGACAACTATGCTCTTACACTCAGACCCTTCTTGGGGGTGGTAGCCCGACCAAGGCGTTAGGAGGGCTATTTTTGCTATTTTCTGGTCTCGAGATCTGGATGGCAACTATGCTCTTACACTCAGACCCTTCTTGGGGGTGGTAGCCCGACCAAGGCATCAAAAGAGGGGTATTTAGCTATTTCCATGTCTCGAGATCTGGATGGCAACTATGCTCTTACAATCAGACCCTTCTCTGGGGTGGTGGCCTGGCCAAGGCATCAGGAGGGATATTTAGCTATTTCCTAGTCTCGAGATCTGGATGAAAACTATGCTCTTACACTCAGACCCTTATGGGGGGTGGTAGCCCGACCAAGGCACCAAGAGGGCTGTTTAGCTATTTCCCGGTCTCGAGATCTGGGTGGCAACTATGCTCTTACACTCAGACCCTTATTGGGGGTGGTAGCCCGACCAAGGCACCAAGAGGGCTGTTTAGCTATTTCCTGGTCTCGAGATCTGGGTGGCAACGATGCTTTTACACTCAGACCCTTCTTAGAGGTGGTAGCCCGACCAAGGCATCAGGAGGGCTATTTGGCTATTTCCTGGTCTCAAGATCCGGATGGCAACTATGCTTTTACACTCAGACCCTTCTTGAGGGTTGTAGCCCGACCAAGGCATTAAGAGGGCTATTTAGCTATTTCCTGGTCTCGAGATCTGGATGGCAACTATGCTCTTACACTCAGACCCTTCTTGGTGGTGGAGCCCGACCAAGGCATCAGGAGGGCTATTTATCTATTTCCTGGTCTCGAGATCTGGATGGCAACTATGCTCTTACATTCAGACCCTTCTTGGGGGTGGTAGCCCGACCAAGGCATCAGGAGGGCTTTTTAGCTATTTCCTGGTCTCGAGATCTGGATGGCAACTATGCTCTTACACTCAGGCCCTTCTTGGAAGTGGTAGCCCGACCAAGGCATCAGGAGGACTATTTAGCTATTTCTTGGTCTCGAGATCTGGATGGCTACTATGCTCTTACACTTAGACTCTTCTAGGGGGTGGTAGCCCGACCAAGGCATCAGAAGAGGGGTATTTAGCTATTTCCTGGTCTCGAGATCTGGATGGCAACTATGCTCTTACACTCAGACCCTTCTTGGGGGTGGTAGCACGACTAAGGCATCAGGGGGGCTATTTAGCTATTTCCTGGTCTCGAGATCTGGATGGCAACTATGCTCTTACACTCAGACCCTTCTAGAGGGTGGTAGCCCGACCAAGACATCAGAAGAGGGGTATTTAGCTATTTTCTATTCTGGAGATCTGGATGGCAATTATGCTCTTACACTCAGACCCTTCTTGGTCGTGGTAGCCCGACCAAGGCATCAAGAGGGCTATTTTAGCTATTTCCTGGTCTCTTGATCTGGATGGCAACTATGTTCTTACACTCAGACCCTTCTTGGGAGTGGTAGCCTCACAAAGGCATCAGAAGAGGGGTATTTAGCTATTTTCTATTCTGGAGATCTGGATGGCAAATATGCTCTTACACTCAGACCCTTCTTGGGGGTGGTAGCCCGTCCAAGGCATCAAGAGGGCTATTTATCTATGTCCTGGTCTCGAGATCTAGATGGCAACTATGCACTTACACCCAAACCCTTCTTGGTGGTGGTAGCCCGACAAATGCATCAGGAGAGCTATTTTAGCTATTTCTTTGTCTCGAGATCTGGATAGCAACTATATTCTTACACTCAGACCCTTCCTGGGGGTGGTTGCTTGACCAAGGCAACAAGAGGGCTGTTTAGCTTTTTCCTGGTCTCAAGATCTGGATGGCAACGATGCTCTTACACTCAGACCCTTTTTGGGGGTGGTAGCCCGACCAAGGCATCAGGGGGGCTATTAAGTTATTTCCTGGTCTCGAGATCTGGATGCAACTATGCTCTTACACTCAGACCTTTCTTGGGGGTGGTAGCCCGACCAAGGCGTTAGTAGGGCTATTTTTGCTATTTCCTGGTCTCGAGATCTGGATGGCAACTATGCTCTTACACTTAGACCCTTCTAGGGGGTGGTAACCCGACCAAGGCATCAGAAGAGGGGTATTTAGCTATTTCCTTGTCTCGAGATCTGGATGGCAACTATGCTCTTACACTCAGACCCTTCTTGGGGGTGGTGGCCCAACCAATTCATCAGGAGGGATATTTAGCTATTTCCTGGTCTCGAGATCTAGATGACAACTATGCTCTTACACTAAGACCCTTATTGGGGGTGGTAGCCCGACCAAGGCATGAAGAGGGCTATTTAGTTATTTCCTGGTCTCGAGATCTGGATGGCAACTATGCTCTTACACTCAGACCCTTCTAGGGGGTGGTAGCCTGACCAAGGCATCAGAAGAGGGGTCTTTAGCTATTTCCTGGTCTCGAGATCTGGATGGCACCTATACTCTTACACTCAGACCCTTCTTGGGGATGGTAGCCCGACCAAGGCATCAGGAGGGCTATTTTAGCTATTTCCTTGTCTCGAGATCTGGATAGCAACTATGTTCTTACACTCAGACCCTTCTTGGCGGTGGTAGCTTGACCAAGGCACCAAGAGGGCTGTTTAGCTATTTCCTGGTCTCGACTTCTGGATAGCAACGATGATCTTACACTCACACCCTTCTTGAGGCTGGTAGCCCAACTAATGCATCAGGGAGGGCTATTTAGCTATTTCCTGGTCTCGAGATCAGGATGACAACTATGCTCTTACACTCAGACCCTTCTTGGGAGTGGTAGCCCGACAAGGCATCAAGAGGGCTATTTAGCTATTTCCTGGTCTCGAGATCTGGATGGCAACTATGCTATTACACCCTAAACCTTCTTGGTGGTGGTAGCCCGACTAATGCATCAGGAGGGCTATTTTAGCTATTTCTTTGTCTCGAGATCTGGATAGCAACTATGTTCTTACACTTAGACCCTTCCTGGGGGTGGTAGCTTGACCAAGGCACCAAGAGGGCTGTTTAGCTATTTCCTGGTCTCAAGATCTGGATGGCAACGATGCTCTTACACTCAGACCCTTCTTGGGGGTGGTAGCCCGACAAAGGCATCAGGGGAGCTATTTAGTTATTTCCTGGTCTCGGGATCTGGATGACAACTATGCTCTTACACTCAGACCCTTCTTGGGGGTGGTAGCCCGACCAAGGCGTTAGGAGGGCTATTTTTGCTATTTTCTGGTCTCGAGATCTGGATGGCAACTATGCTCTTACACTCAGACCCTTCTTGGGGGTGGTAGCCCGACCAAGGCATCAGAAGAGGGGTATTTAGCTATTTCCATGTCTCGAGATCTGGATGGCAACTATGCTCTTACAATCAGACCCTTCTCTGGGGTGGTGGCCTGGCCAAGGCATCAGGAGGGATATTTAGCTATTTCCTAGTCTCGAGATCTGGATGAAAACTATGCTCTTACACTCAGACCCTTATGGGGGGTGGTAGCCCGACCAAGGCACGAAGAGGGCTGTTTAGCTATTTCCCGGTCTCGAGATCTGGGTGGCAACTATGCTCTTACACTCAGACCCTTATTGGGGGTGGTAGCCCGACCAAGGCACCAAGAGGGCTGTTTAGCTATTTCCTGGTCTCGAGATCTGGGTGGCAACGATGCTTTTACACTCAGACCCTTCTTAGAGGTGGTAGCCCGACCAAGGCATCAGGAGGGCTATTTGGCTATTTCCTGGTCTCAAGATCCGGATGGCAACTATGCTTTTACACTCAGACCCTTCTTGAGGGTTGTAGCCCGACCAAGGCATTAAGAGGGCTATTTAGCTATTTCCTGGTCTCGAGATCTGGATGGCAACTATGCTCTTACACTCAGACCCTTCTTGGTGGTGGAGCCCGACCAAGGCATCAGGAGGGCTATTTATCTATTTCCTGGTCTCGAGATCTGGATGGCAACTATGCTCTTACATTCAGACCCTTCTTGGGGGTGGTAGCCCGACCAAGGCATCAGGAGGGCTTTTTAGCTATTTCCTGGTCTCGAGATCTGGATGGCAACTATGCTCTTACACTCAGGCCCTTCTTGGAAGTGGTAGCCCGACCAAGGCATCAGGAGGACTATTTAGCTATTTCTTGGTCTCGAGATCTGGATGGCTACTATGCTCTTACACTTAGACTCTTCTAGGGGGTGGTAGCCCGACCAAGGCATCAGAAGAGGGGTATTTAGCTATTTCCTGGTCTCGAGATCTGGATGGCAACTATGCTCTTACACTCAGACCCTTCTTGGGGGTGGTAGCACGACTAAGGCATCAGGGGGGCTATTTAGCTATTTCCTGGTCTCGAGATCTGGATGGCAACTATGCTCTTACACTCAGACCCTTCTAGAGGGTGGTAGCCCGACCAAGACATCAGAAGAGGGGTATTTAGCTATTTTCTATTCTGGAGATCTGGATGGCAATTATGCTCTTACACTCAGACCCTTCTTGGTCGTGGTAGCCCGACCAAGGCATCAAGAGGGCTATTTTAGCTATTTCCTGGTCTCTTGATCTGGATGGCAACTATGTTCTTACACTCAGACCCTTCTTGGGAGTGGTAGCCTCACAAAGGCATCAGAAGAGGGGTATTTAGCTATTTTCTATTCTGGAGATCTGGATGGCAAATATGCTCTTACACTCAGACCCTTCTTGGGGGTGGTAGCCCGTCCAAGGCATCAAGAGGGCTATTTATCTATGTCCTGGTCTCGAGATCTAGATGGCAACTATGCACTTACACCCAAACCCTTCTTGGTGGTGGTAGCCCGACAAATGCATCAGGAGAGCTATTTTAGCTATTTCTTTGTCTCGAGATCTGGATAGCAACTATATTCTTACACTCAGACCCTTCCTGGGGGTGGTTGCTTGACCAAGGCAACAAGAGGGCTGTTTAGCTTTTTCCTGGTCTCAAGATCTGGATGGCAACGATGCTCTTACACTCAGACCCTTTTTGGGGGTGGTAGCCCGACCAAGGCATCAGGGGGGCTATTAAGTTATTTCCTGGTCTCGAGATCTGGATGCAACTATGCTCTTACACTCAGACCTTTCTTGGGGGTGGTAGCCCGACCAAGGCGTTAGTAGGGCTATTTTTGCTATTTCCTGGTCTCGAGATCTGGATGGCAACTATGCTCTTACACTTAGACCCTTCTAGGGGGTGGTAACCCGACCAAGGCATCAGAAGAGGGGTATTTAGCTATTTCCTTGTCTCGAGATCTGGATGGCAACTATGCTCTTACACTCAGACCCTTCTTGGGGGTGGTGGCCCAACCAATTCATCAGGAGGGATATTTAGCTATTTCCTGGTCTCGAGATCTAGATGACAACTATGCTCTTACACTAAGACCCTTATTGGGGGTGGTAGCCCGACCAAGGCATGAAGAGGGCTATTTAGTTATTTCCTGGTCTCGAGATCTGGATGGCAACTATGCTCTTACACTCAGACCCTTCTAGGGGGTGGTAGCCTGACCAAGGCATCAGAAGAGGGGTCTTTAGCTATTTCCTGGTCTCGAGATCTGGATGGCACCTATACTCTTACACTCAGACCCTTCTTGGGGATGGTAGCCCGACCAAGGCATCAGGAGGGCTATTTTAGCTATTTCCTTGTCTCGAGATCTGGATAGCAACTATGTTCTTACACTCAGACCCTTCTTGGCGGTGGTAGCTTGACCAAGGCACCAAGAGGGCTGTTTAGCTATTTCCTGGTCTCGACTTCTGGATAGCAACGATGATCTTACACTCACACCCTTCTTGAGGCTGGTAGCCCAACTAATGCATCAGGGAGGGCTATTTAGCTATTTCCTGGTCTCGAGATCAGGATGACAACTATGCTCTTACACTCAGACCCTTCTTGGGAGTGGTAGCCCGACAAGGCATCAAGAGGGCTATTTAGCTATTTCCTGGTCTCGAGATCTGGATGGCAACTATGCTATTACACCCTAAACCTTCTTGGTGGTGGTAGCCCGACTAATGCATCAGGAGGGCTATTTTAGCTATTTCTTTGTCTCGAGATCTGGATAGCAACTATGTTCTTACACTTAGACCCTTCCTGGGGGTGGTAGCTTGACCAAGGCACCAAGAGGGCTGTTTAGCTATTTCCTGGTCTCAAGATCTGGATGGCAACGATGCTCTTACACTCAGACCCTTCTTGGGGGTGGTAGCCCGACAAAGGCATCAGGGGAGCTATTTAGTTATTTCCTGGTCTCGGGATCTGGATGACAACTATGCACTTACACTCAGACCCTTCTTGGGGGTGGTAGCCCGACCAAGGCGTTAGGAGGGCTATTTTTGCTATTTTCTGGTCTCGAGATCTGGATGGCAACTATGCTCTTACACTCAGACCCTTCTTGGGGGTGGTAGCCCGACCAAGGCATCAGAAGAGGGGTATTTAGCTATTTCCATGTCTCGAGATCTGGATGGCAACTATGCTCTTACAATCAGACCCTTCTCTGGGGTGGTGGCCTGGCCAAGGCATCAGGAGGGATATTTAGCTATTTCCTAGTCTCGAGATCTGGATGAAAACTATGCTCTTACACTCAGACCCTTATGGGGGGTGGTAGCCCGACCAAGGCACCAAGAGGGCTGTTTAGCTATTTCCCTTTCTCGAGATCTGGGTGGCAACGATGCTCTTACACTAAGACCCTTCTTAGAGGTGGTAGCCCGACCAAGGCATTAGGAGGGCTATTTGGCTATTTCCTGATCTCAAGATCCGGATGGCAACTATGCTCTTACACTCAGACCCTTCTTGAGGGTGGTATCCCGACCAAGACATCAAATGGGCTATTTAACTATTTCCTGGTCTCGAGATCTGGATGGCCACTATGCTCTTACACTCAGACCCTTCTTGGGGGTGGTAGCCCGACCAAGGCATCAGGAGGGCTTTTTATCTATTTCCTGGTCTCGAGATCTGGATGGCAACTATGCTCTTACATTCAGACCCTTCTTGGGGGTGGTAGCCCGACCAAGGCATCAGGAGGGCTTTTTAGCTATTTCCTGGTCTCGAGATCTGGATGGCAACTATGCTCATACACCCAGGCCCTTATTGGAGGTGGTAGACCGACCAAGGCATCAGGCGGGCTATTTAGCTATTTCTTGGTCTCGAGATCTGGATGGCTACTATGCTCATACACTCAGACTCTTCTAGGGGGTGGTAGCCCGAGCAAGGCATGAGAAGAGGGGTATTTCGCTATTTCCTGGTCTCGAGATCTGGGTGGCAACTATGCTCTTACACTCAGACCCTTCTTGGCGGTGGTAGCCCGACTAAGTCTTCAGGGGGGCTATTTAGCTATTTCCTGGTCTCGAGATCTGGATGGCAACTATGCTCATACACCCAGGCCCTTATTGGAGGTGGTAGACCGACCAAGGAATCAGGCGGGCTATTTAGCTATTTCTTGGTCTCGAGATCTGGATGGCTACTATGCTCTTACACTCAGACTCTTCTAGGGGGTGGTAGCCTGATCAAGGAATCAGAAGAGGGGTATTAAGCTATTTCCTGGTCTCGAGATCTGGGTGGCAACTATGCTCTTAAACTCAGACCCTTCTTGGCGGTGGTAGCCCGACTAAGGCATCAGGGGGGCTATTTAGCTATTTCCTGGTCTCGAGATCTGGATGGCAACTATGCTCTTACACTCAAACCCTTCTAGAGGGTGGTAGCCCGACCAAGGCATCAGAAGAGGGGTATTTAGCTATTTTCTATTCTGGAGATGTGGATGGCAACTATGCTCTTACACTTAGACCCTTCTTAGGGGTGGTAGCCCGACCATGGCATCAAGAGGGCTATTTTAGCTATTTCTTGGTCTCTAGATCTGGATGTCAACTATGTTCTTACACTCAGAGCCTTCTTGGGGGTGGTAGCCTGACAAAGGCATCGGAAGGGCTATTTAGCTATTTCCTGATCTCGAGATCTGGATGACAACTATGCTCTTATACTCAGACCCTTCTTCGGGGTGGTAGCCAGACCAAGGCATCAGGAGGGCTTTTGAGCAATTTCTTGGTTTCGAGATCTGGATGGCGACTATGCTCTTACACTCAGACCCTTCTTGGGGGTGGTAGCCCGACCAAGGCTTTGGGAGGGCTATTTAGCTATTTCCAGGTCTCGAGATCTTAATGACAACTATGCTCTTACACTCACACCCTTATTGGGGGTGGTAGCCCGACCAAGGCACCCAGAGGGCTGTTTAGCTATTTCCTGGTCTCGAGATCTGGATGGCAACGATGCTCTTACACTCAGACCCTTCTTCGGGGTGGTAGCCCGACCAAGGCATCAGGAGGTCTATTTAGCTATTTCCTGATCTCAAGATCCGGATGGCAACTATGCTCTTACACTCAGACCTTTCTTGGGGGTGGTAGCCCGACCAAGGCATCAAGAGGGCTATTTAGCTATTTCCTGGTCTCGAGATCTGGATGGCGACTATGCTCTTACACTCAGACCCTTCTTGGGGATGGTAGCCAGACCAAGGCATCAGGAGGGCTATTCATCTATTTCCTGGTCTCGAGATCTGGATGGCAGCTATGCTCTTACACTCAGACCCTTCTAGGGGGTGGTAGCCCGACCAAGGCATCAGAAAAGGGGTATTTCGCTATTTCCTGGTCTCGAGATCTGGATGGCACCTATGCTCTTACACTCAGACCCTTCTTGTGGGTGGTAGCCCGACTAAGTCTTCAGGGGGGCTATTTAGCTATTTCCTGGTCTCGAGATCTGGATGGCAACTATGCTCATACACCCAGGCCCTTATTGGAGGTGGTAGACCGACCAAGGCATCAGGCGGGCTATTTAGCTATTTCTTGGTCTCGAGATCTGGATGGCTACTATGCTCTTACACTCAGACTCTTCTAGGGGGTGGTAGCCCGACCAAGGCATCAGAAGAGGGGTATTTAGCTATTTCCTGGTCTCGAGATCTGGGTGGCAACTATGCTCTTACACTCAGACCCTTCTTGGCGGTGGTAGCCCGACTAAGGCATCAGGGGGGCTATTTAGCTATTTCCTGGTCTCGAGATCTGGATGGCAACTATGCTCTTACACTCAAACCCTTCTAGAGGGTGGTAGCCCGACCAAGGCATCAGAAGAGGGGTATTTAGCTATTTTCTATTCTGGAGATGTGGATGGCAACTATGCTCTTACACTTAGACCCTTCTTAGGGGTGGTAGCCCGACCAAGGCATCAACAGGGCTATTTTAGCTATTTTAGCTATTTTCTGGTCTCTAGATCAGGATGGCAACTATGTTCTTACACTCAGACCCTTCTTGGGGGTGGTAGCCTAACAAAGGCATCAGAAGAAAGGTATTCAGCTATTTTCTATTCTAGAGATCTGGATGGCAACTATGCTCTTACACTAAGACCCTTCTTGGGCGTGGTAGCCCGACCAAGGCATCAAGAGGGCTATTTTAGCTATTTCTTGGTCTCTAGATCTGGATGTCAACTATGTTCTTACACTCAGACCCTTCTTGGGGGTGGTAGCCTGACAAAGGCATCGGAAGGGCTATTTAGCTATTTCCTGATCTCGAGATCTGGATGACAACTATGCTCTTACACTCAGACCCTTCTTCGGGGTGGTAGCCAGACCAAGGCATCAGGAGGGCTTTTGAGCAATTTCTTGGTCTCGAGATCTGGATGGCGACTATGCTCTTACACTCAGACCCTTCTTGGGGGTGGTAGTACGACCAAGGCATTGGGAGGGCTATTTAGCTATTTCCTGGTCTCGAGATCTGAATGACAACTATGCTCTTACACTCACACCCTTATTGGGGGTGGTAGCCCGACCAAGGCACCCAGAGGGCTGTTTAGCTATTTCCTGGTCTCGAGATCTGGATGGCAACGATGCTCTTACACTCAGACCCTTCTTCGGGGTGGTAGCCCGACCAAGGCATCAGGAGGTCTATTTAGCTATTTCCTGGTCTCAAGATCCGGATGGCAACTATGCTCTTACACTCAGACCTTTCTTGGGGGTGGTAGCCCGACCAAGGCATCAAGAGGGCTATTAAGCTATTTCCTGGTCTCGAGATCTGTATGGCGACTATGCTCTTACACTCAGACCCTTCTAGGGGATGGTAGCCAGACCAAGGCATCAGGAGGGCTATTCATCTATTTCCTGGTCTCGAGATCTGGATGGCAGCTATGCTCTTACACTCAGACCCTTCTAGGGGGTGGTAGCCCGACCAAGGCATCAGAAAAGGGGTATTTCGCTATTTCCTGGTCTCGAGATGTGGATGGCACCTATGCTCTTACACTCAGACCCTTCTTGGGGGTGGTAGCCCGACCAAGGCATCAGGAAGGCTTTTTAGCTATTTCCTGGTCTCGAGATCTGGATGGCAACTATGCTCAGACACTTAGGCCCTTCTTGGAGGTGGTAGCCCGACCAAGGCATTAGGCGGGCTATTTAGCTATTTCTTGGTCTCGAGATCTGGATGGCTACTATGCTCTTACACTCAGACCCTTCTTGGGGATGGTAGCCAGACCAAGGCATCAGGAGGGCTATTTTTCTATTTCCAGGTCTCGAGATGTGGATGGCAACTATGCTCTTACACTCAGACCCTTCTTGGGGGTGGTAGCCCGGCTAAGGCATCAGGGATGCTATTTAGCTATTTCCTGGTCTCGAGATCTGGATGGCAACTATGCTCTTACACTCAGACCCTTCTAGAGGGTGGTAGCCCGACTAAGGAATCAGAAGAGGGGTATTTACCTATTTTCTATTCTGGAGATCTGGATGGCAGCTATGCTCTTACACTCAGACCCTTCTAGGGGGTGGTAGCCCGACCAAGGCATCAGAAAAGGGGTATTTCGCTATTTCCTGGTCTCGAGATGTGGATGGCACCTATGCTCTTACACTCAGACCCTTCTTGGGGGTGGTAGCCCGACCAAGGCATCAGGAGGGTATTTTAGCTATTTCCTTGTCTCGAGATCTGGATGGCAACTATGCTCATACACTCAGGCCCTTCTTGGAGGTGGTAGCCCGACCAAGGCATTAGGCGGGCTATTTAGCAATTTCTTGGTCTCGAGATCTGGATGGCAACTATGCTCTTACACTCAGACCCTTCTTGGGGGTGGTAGCCCGACCAAGGCATCAGGAGGGTATTTTAGCTATTTCCTTGTCTCGAGATCTGGATGGCTACTATGCTCTTACACTCAGACTCTTCTAGGGGGTGGTAGCCCAACCAAGGCATCAGAAGAGGGGTATTTAGCTATTTCCTGGTCTCGAGATCTAGATGGCAACTATGCTCTTACACTCAGACCCTTCTTGGGGGTGGTAGCCCGACTAAGGCATCAGGGGTGCTATTTAGCTATTTCCTGGTCTCAAGATCTGGATGGCAACTATGCTTTTACACTCAGACCCTTCTAGAAGGGTGGTAGCCCGACCAAGGCATCAGAAGAGGGGTATTTAGCTATTTTCTATTCTGGAGATCTGGAGGGCAACTATGCTCTTACACTCAGACCCTTCTTAGGGGTGGTAGCCCGACCAAGGCATCAAGAGGGCTATTTTAGCTATTTTCTGGTCTCTAGATCTGGATGGCAACTATGCTCTTACACTCAGACCCTTCTTGGGGGTGGTAGCCCGACCAAGGCATCAAGAGGGCTATTTAGTTATTTCCTGGTCTCGAGATCTGGATGGCAACTATGCTCTTACACTCAGACCCTTCCTGGGGGTGGTAGCTTGACCAAGGCACCAAGAGGGCTGTTTAGCTATTTCCTAGTCTCAAGATCAGGATGGCAACGATGCTCTCACACTTAGACCCTTCTTAGGGGTGGTAGCCCGACCAAGGCATCAGGGGGCTATTTAGTTATTTCCTGGTCTCGAGATCTGGATGACAACTATGCTCTTACACTCAGACCCTTCTTGGGGGTGGTAGCCCGACCAAGGCGTTAGGAGGGCTATTTTTGCTATTTCGTGGTCTCGAGATCTGGATGGCAACTATGCTCTTACACTCAGACCCTTCTTGGGGGTGGTAACCCGACCAAGGCATCAAGAGGGCTATTTAATTATTTCCTGGTCTCGAGATCTGAATGGCAACTATGCTCTTACACTCAGACCCTTCTTGGGGGTGGTAGCTTGACCAAGGCACCAAGAGGGCTGTTTAGCTATTTCCTGGTCTCAAGATCTAGATGGCAACGATGCTCTTACACTCAGACCCTTCTTGGGGGTGGTAGCCCGACTAAGGCATCAGGGGTGCTATTTAGTTATTTCCTGGTCTCGAGATCTGGATGGCAACTATGCTCTTACACTCAGACCCTTCTAGAGGGTGGTAGCCAGACCAAGGCATCAGAAGAGGGGTATTTAGCTATTTTCTATTCCGGAGATCTGGATGGCAACTATGCTCTTACACTCAGACCCTTCTTAGGGGTGGTAGCCCGACCAAGGCATCAAGAGGGCTATTTTAGCTATTTTCTGGTCTCTAGATCTGGATGGGAACTATGCTCTTACACTCAGACCCTTCTTGGGGGTGGTAGCCCGACCAAGGCATCAAGAGGGCTATTTAGTTATTTCCTGGTCTCGAGATCTGGATGGCAACTATGCTCTTACACTCAGACCCTTCCTGGGGGTGG
This sequence comes from Dipteronia sinensis, assembly GCA_033220585.1. Classification (NCBI taxonomy): domain Eukaryota; kingdom Viridiplantae; phylum Streptophyta; class Magnoliopsida; order Sapindales; family Sapindaceae; genus Dipteronia; species Dipteronia sinensis. The sequence goes on along the minus strand of CM065641.1, from coordinate 27,639,625 downwards.
TAGCTTGACCAAGGCACCAAGAGGGATGTTTAGCTATTTCCTGGTCTCGAGATCTGGATTGCAACGATGCTCTCACACTTAGACCCTTCTTGGGGGTGGTAGCCCGACCAAGGCATCAGGGGGGCTATTTAGTTATTTCCTAGTCTAGAGATCTGGATGACAACTATGCTCTTACACTCAGACCCTTCTTGGGGGTGGTAGCCCGACCAAGGCGTTAGGAGGGCTATTTTTGCTATTTCCTGGTCTCGAGATCTGGATGGCAACTATGCTCTTACACTCAGACCCTTCTTGGGGGTGGTAGCCCGACCAAGGCATCAGGAGGTCTATTTAGTTATTTCCTGGTCTCGAGATCTGGATGGCAACTATGCTCTTACACTCAGACCCTTCCTGGGGGTGGTAGCTTGACCAAGGCACCAAGAGGGCTGTTTAGCTATTTCCTGGTCTCAAGATCTGGATGGCAACGATGCTCTTACACTTAGACCCTTCTTGGGGGTGGTAGCCCGACCAGGGCATCAGGGGGGCTATTTAGTTATTTCCTGGACTCGAGATCTGGATGACAACTATGCTCTTACACTTAGACCCTTCTTGGGGGTGGTAGCCCGACCAAGGCGTTAGGAGGGCTATTTTTGCTATTTCCTGGTCTCGAGGTCTGGATGGCAACTATGCTCTTACACTCAGACCCTTCTATGGGGTGGTAGCCCGACCAAGGCATCAGAAGAGGGGCATTTAGCTATTTTCTTGTCTCGAGATCGGGATGGCAACTGTGCTCTTACACTCAGACCCTTCTTAGGGGTGGTAGCCCGACCAAGGCATCAAGAGGGCTATTTTACCTATTTTCTGGTCTCTAGATCAGGATGGCAACTATGTTCTTACACTCAGACCCTTCTTGGGGGTGGTAGCCTAACAAAGGCATCAGAAGAGGGGTACTCAGTTATTTTCTATTCTGGAGATCTGGATGGCAACTACGCTCTTACACTCAGACCTTTCTTGGGCGTGGTAGCCAAACCAAGGCATCAAGAGGGCTATTTTTGCTATTTCCTGGTCTCTAGATCTTGATGGAAACTATGTTCTTACACTCAGACCCTTCTTGGGGGTGGTAGCCTGACAAAGGCATCAGAAGGGCTATTTAGCTATTTCTTGATCTCGAGATCTGGATGACAACTATGCTCTTACACTCAGACCCTTCTTGGGGGTGGTAGCCCGACCAAGGCATTGGGAGGGCTGTTTAGCTATTTCCTGGTCTCGAGATCTGAATGACAACTATGCTCTTACACTCACACCCTTATTGGGGGTGGTAGCCTGACCAAGGCACCAAGAGGGCTATTTAGCTATTTCCTGGTCTCGAGATCTGGATGGCAACGATGCTCTTACACTCAGACCCTTCTTGGGGGTGGTAGCCCAACCAAGGCATCAGGAGGGCTATTTAGCTACTTCCTGGTCTCAAGATATGGATGGCAATTATGCTCTTACACTCAGACCTTTCTTGGGGGTGGTAGCCCGACCAAGGCATCAAGAGGCCTATTTAGCTATTTCCTGGCCTCGATATCTGGATAGCAACTATGTTCTTACACTCAGACCCTTCTTGGGGGTGGTAGCTTGACCAAGGCACCAAGAGGGCTGTTTAGCTATTTCCTGGTCTTGACTTCTGGATGGCAACGATGCTCTTAAACTCACACCCTTCTTGGGGCTGGTAGCCCAACTAATGCATCAGGGAGGGCTATTTAGCTATTTCCTGGTCTCGAGATATGGATGGCAACTATGCTCTTACACTCAGACCCTTCTAGGGGGTGGTAGCCTGACCAAGGCTTTAGAAGAGAGGTATTTAGCTATTTCCTGGTCTCGAGATCTGGATGGCAACTATGCTCTTACACCCAAAACCTTCTTGGTGGTGGTAGCCCGACAAATGCATCAGGAGGGCTTTTTTAGCTATTTCTTTGTCTCGAGATCTGGATAGCAACTTTGTTCTTACACTTACACCCTTTTTGGGGGTGGTAGCTTGACCAAGGCACCAAGAGGGCTGTTTAGCTATTTCCTGGTCTCAAGATCTAGATGGCAACGATGCTCTTACACTCAGACCCTTATTGGGGGTGGTAGCCCGACCAAGGCATCAGGGGGGCTATTTAGTTATTTCCTGGTCTCGAGATCTGGATGACAACTATGCTCTTACACTCAGAGCCTTCTTGGGGGTGGTAGCCCGACCAAGGCGTTAGGAGGGCTATTTTTGCTATTTCCTGGTCTCGAGATCTTAATGGCAACTATGCTCTTACACTCAGACCCTTCTAGGGGGTGGTAGCCCGACCAAGGCATCAGAAGAGGGGTATTTAGCTATTTCCATGTCTCGAGATCTGGATGGCAACTATGCTCTTACAATCAGACCCTTCTTCGGGGTGGTGGCCTGAACAAGGCATCAGGAGGGATATTTAGCTATTTCCTGGTCTCAAGATCTGGATGACAACTATGCTCTTACACTCAGACCCTTATGGGGGGTGGTAGCCCGACCTAGGCACCAAGAGGGCTGTTTAGCTATTTCCCGGTCTCGAGATCTGGGTGGCAACGATGCTCTTACACTAAGACCCTTCTTAGAGGTGGTAGCCCGAACAAGGCATCAAGAGGGCTATTTGGCTATTTCCTGGTCTCAAGATCCAGAAGGCAAATATGCTCTTACACTCAGACCCTTCTTGAGGGTGGTAGCCCGACCAAGGCATCAAGAGGGCTATTTAACTATTTCCTAGTCTCGAGATCTGGATGGCAACTATGCTCTTACACTCAGACCCTTCTTGGGGGTGGTAGCCCGACCAAGGCATCAGGAGGGCTATTTATCTCTTTCCTGGTCTCGAGATCTGGATGGCAACTATGCTCTTACATTCAGACCCTTCTTGGGGGTGGTAGCCCGACCAAGGCATCAGGAGGGCTTTTTAGCTATTTCCTGGTCTCGAGATCTGGATGGCAACTATGCTCATACACTCAGGCTCTTCTTGGAGGTGGTAGCCCGACCAAGGCATCAGGCGGGCTATTTAGCTATTTCTTGGTCTCGAGATCTGGATGGCTACTATGCTCTTACACTCAGACTCTTCTAGGGGGTGGTAGCCTGACCAAGGCATCAGAAGAGGGGTATTTAGCTATTTCCTGGTCTCGAGATCTGGGTGGCAACTATGCTCTTACACTCAGACCCTTCTTGTGGGTGGTAGCCCGACTAAGTCTTCAGGGGGGCTATTTAGCTATTTTCTGGTCTCGAGATCTGGATGGCAACTATGCTCTTACACTCAGACCCTTATAGAGGGTGGTAGCTTGACCAAGGCATCAGAAGAGGGGTATTTAGCTATTTTCTATTCTGGAGATCTGGATGTCAACTATGCTATTACACTTAGACCCTTCTTAGGGGTGTAGCCCGACCAAGGCATCAAGAGGGCTATTTTAGCTATTTTCTGGTCTCTAGATCAGGATGGCAACTATGTTCTTACACTCAGACCCATCTTGGGGGAGGTAGCCTAACAAAGGCATCAGAAGAGGGGTATTCAGCTATTTTCTATTCTGGAGATCTGGATGGCAACTATGCTCTTACACTCAGACCCTTCTTGGGCGTGGTAGCCCGACCAAGGCATCAAGAGGGCTATTTTAGCTATTTCCTGGTCTCTAGATCTGGATGGCAACTATGTTCTTACACTCAGACCCGTCTTGGGGGTGGCAGCCTGACAAAGGCATCAGAAGGGCTATTTAGCTATTTCCTGATCTCTTGAACTGGATGACAACTATGCTCTTACACTCAGACCCTTCTTCGGGGTGGTAGCCAGACCAAGGCATCAAGAGGGCTATTTATCTATTTCCTGGTCTCGAGATCTGGATGGCAACTATGCTCTTACATTCAGACACTTCTTGGGGGTGGTAGCCCGACCAAGGCATCAGGAGGGCTTTTGAGCAATTTCTTGGTCTCGAGATCTGGATGGCGACTATGCTCTTACACTCAGAACCTTCTTGGGGGTGGTAGCCCGACCAAGGCATTGGGAGGGCTATTTAGCTATTTCCTGGTCTAGAAATCTGAATGACAACTATGCTCTTACACTCAGACCCTTATTGGGGGTGGTAGCCCGACCAAGGCACCAGGAGGGCTGTTTAGCTATTTCCTGGTCTCGAGATCTGGATGGCAACGATGCTCTTACACTCAGACCCTTCTTGGGGGTGGTAGCCCGACCAAGTCATCAGGAGGGCTATTTAGCTATTTCCTGGTCTCAAGATCCGGACGGCAACTATGCTCTTACACTCAGACCTTTCTTGTGGGTGGTAGCCCGACCAAGGCATCAAGAGGGCTATTCAGCTATTTCCTGGTCTCGAGATCTGGATGGCAACTATGATCTTACACTCAGACCCTTTTTGGGGATGGTAGCCAGACCAAGGCATCTGGAGGGCTATTTAGCTATATCCTGGTCTCGAGATCTGGATGGCAACGATGCTCTTACACTCAGACCCTTCTTGGGGGTGGTAGCCCGACCAAGGCATCAGGAGGGCTATTTAGTTATTTCCTGGTCTCTAGATCTGGATGGCAACGATGCTCTTACACTCAGACCCTCATTGGGGGTGGTAGCCCGACCAAGGCATCAGGAGGGATTTTGAGCAATTTCTTGGTCTCGAGATCTGGATGGCGACTATGCTCTTACACTCAGAACCTTCTTGGGGGTGGTAGCCCGACCAAGGCATCGGGAGGGATATTTAGCTATTTCCTGGTCTCGAGATCTTAATGGCAACTATGCTCTTACACTCAGACACTTCTTGGGGGTGGTAGCCCGACCATGGCATCAGGAGGGCTATTTAGCTATTTCCTGGTCTCGAGATCTGGATGGCAACTATGCTCTTACATTCAGACCCTTCTTGGGGGTGGTAGCCTGACAAAGGCATCAGGAGGGCTATTTAGCTATTTCCTGATCTCGAGATCTGGATGGCAACTATGCTCTTACACTCAGACCCTTTTAGGGGGTGGTAGCCCGACCAAGGCATCAGGAGGGCTATTTAGCTATTTCCTAGTCTCGAGATGTGGATGAAAACTATGCTCTTACACTCAGACCCTTATTGGGGGTGGTAGCCCGACCAAGGCACCAAGAGGACTGTTTAGCTATTTCCAGGTCTCGAGATCTGGATGACAACTATGCTCTTATACTCATACCCTTCTTGGGGGTGGTACCCCGACCAAGGCATTAGAAGGGCTATTTTAGCTATTTCCTGGTCTCGAGATCTGGATGGCAACTATGCTCTTACACTCAGACCCTTCTTGGGGGTGGTAGCCCGACTAAGGCATCAGGAGGGCTATTGAGCTATTTCCTGGTCTTGAGATCTGGATGACAACTATGCTCTTACACTCAGACCCTTCTATGGGGTGGTAGCCAGACCAAGGCATCAGAAAAGGGGTATTTCGCTATTTCCTGGTCTCGAGATCTGGATGGCACCTATGCTCTTACACTCAGACCCTTCTTGGGGGTGGTAGCCCGACCAAGGCATCAGGAGGGCTTTTTAGATATTTACTGGTCTCGAGATCTGGATGGCAACTATGCTCATACACTCACGCCCTTCTTGGAGGTGGTAGCCCGACCAAGGCATTAGGCGGGCTATTTAGCTATTTCTTGGTCTCGAGATCTGGATGGCTACTATGCTCTTACACTCAGACTCTTCCAGGGGGTGGTAGCCCAACCAAGGCATCAGAAGAGGGGTATTTAGCTATTTCCTGGTCTCGAGATCTGGATGGCAATTATGCTCTTATACTCAGACCCTTCTTGGGGGTGGTGGCCCAACTAAGGCATCAGGGGTGCTATTTAGCTATTTCCTGGTCTCGAGATCTGGATGGCAACTATGCCCTTACACTCAGACCCTTCTAGAGGGTGGTAGCCCGACCAAGGCATCAGAATAGGGGTATTTAGCTTTTTTCTATTCTGGAGATCTGGATGGCAACTATGCTCTTACACTCAGACCCTTCTTAGGGGTAGTAGCCCGACCAAGGCATCAAGAGGGCTATTTTAGCAATTTTCTGGTCTCTAGATCTGGATGGCAACTATGCTCTTACACTCAGACCCTTCTTAGGGGTGGTAGCCCGACCAAGGCATCAAGAGAGCTATTTTAGCTATTTTCTGGTCTCTAGATCAGGATGGAAACTATGTTCTTACACTCAGACCCTTCTTGGGGGTGGTAGCCTAACAAAGGCATCAGAAGAGGGGTATTCAGCTATTTTCTATTCTGGAGATCAGGATGGCAACTATGCTCTTACACTCAGACCCTTCTTGGGGGTGGTAGCCAGACCAAGGCATCAGGAGGGCTATTTATGTATTTCCTAGTCTCGAGACGTGGATGAAAACTATGCTCTTACACTCATACCCTTATTGGGGGTGGTAGCCCGACCAAGGCACCAAGAGGACTGTTTAGCTATTTCCAGGTCTCGAGATCTGGATGACAACTATGCTCTTATACTCATACCCTTCTTGGGGGTGGTAGCCCGACCAAGGCATTAGAAGGGCTATTTTAGCTATTTCCTGGTCTCGAGATCTGGATGGCAACTATGCTCTTACACTCAGACCCTTCTAGGGGGTGGTAGCCCGACCAAGGCATCAGGAGGGCTATTGAGCTATTTCCTGGTCTTGAGATCTGGATGACAACTATGCTCTTACACTCAGACCCTTCTTTGGGGTGGTAGCCCGACCAAGGCATCAGAAAAGGGGTATTTCGCTATTTCCTGGTCTCGAGATCTGGATGGCACCTATGCTCTTACACTCAGACCCTTCTTGGGGGTGGTAGCCCGACCAAGGCATCAGGAGGGCTTTTTAGATATTTCCTGGTCTCGAGATCTGGATGGCAACTATGCTCATACACTCAGGCCCTTCTTGGAGGTGGTAGCCCGACCAAGGCATTAGGCGGGCTATTTAGCTATTTCTTGGTCTCGAGATCTGGATGGCTACTATGCTCTTACACTCAGACTCTTCTAGGGGGTGGTAGCCCAACCAAGGCATCAGAAGAGGGGTATTTAGCTATTTCCTGGTCTCGAGATCTGGATGGCAACTATGCTCTTATACTCAGACCCTTCTTGGGGGTGGTGGCCCAACTAAGGCATCAGGGGTGCTATTTAGCTATTTCCTGGTCTCGAGATCTGGATGGCAACTATGCTCTTACACTCAGACCCTTCTAGAGGGTGGTAGCCCGACCAAGGCATCAGAAGAGGGGTATTTAGCTTTTTTCTATTCTGGAGATCTGGATGGCAACTATGCTCTTACACTTAGACCCTTCGTAGGGGTGGTAGCCCGACCAAGACATCAAGAGGGCTATTTTAGCAATTTTCTGGTCTCTAGATCTGGATGGCAACTATGCTCTTACACTCAGACCCTTCTTAGGGGTGGTAGCCCGACCAAGGCATCAAGAGGGCTATTTTAGCTATTTTCTGGTCTCTAGATCAGGATGGCAACTATGTTCTTACACTCAGACCCTTCTTGGGGGTGGTAGCCTAACAAAGGCATCAGAAGAGGGGTATTCAGCTCTTTTCTATTCTGGAGATCAGGATGGCAACTATGCTCTTACACTCAGACCCTTCTTGGGGGTGGTAGCCAGACCAAGGCATTAGGAGGGCTATTTATCTATTTCCTAGTCTCGAGATCGGGATGGCAACTATGCTCTTACATTCAGACCCTTCTTGGGGGTGGTAGCCAAACCAAGGCATCATGAGGGATATTTATCTATTTCCTGGTCTCGAGATCTGGATGGCAGCTATGCTCTTACACTCATACCCTTCTAGGGGGTGGTATCCCGACCAAGGCATCAGAAGAGGGGTATTTAGCTATTTCCTTGTCTCGAGATCTGGATGGCAACTATGCTCTTACATTCAGACCCTTCTTGTGGGTGGTAGACCGACTAAGGCATCAGGGGGGCTATTTAGCTATTTCCTGGTCTCGAGATCTTGATGGCAACAATGCTCTTACACTCAGACCCTTCTAGAGGGTGGTAGCCCGACCAAGGCATCAGAAGAGGGGTATTTAGCTATTTTCTATTCTGGAGATCTGGATGGCAACTATGCTCTTACACTTAGACACTTCTTAGGGGTGTAGCCCGACCAAGGCATCTAGAGGGCTATTTTAGCTATTTTCTGGTCTCTACATTAGGATGGCAACTATGTTCTTACACTCAGACCCTTCTTCGGGGTGGTAGCCTAACAAAGGCATCAGAAGAGGGGTATTCAGCTATTTTCTATTCTGGAGATCTGGATGGCAACTATGCTCTTACACTCAGACCCTTCTTGGGCGTGGTAGCCCGACCAAGGCATTAAGAGGGCTATTTTAGCTATTTCCTGGTCTCTAGATCTGGATGGAAACTATGTTCTTACACTCAGACCCTTCTTGGGGGTGGTAGCCTAACAAAGGCATCCGGAGGGATTTTTAGATATTTCCTGGTCTCGAGATCTGGATGGCAAATATGCTCATACACTCAGGCCCATCTTGGAGGTGGTAGCCCGACCAAGGCATTAGGCGGGCTATTTAGCTATTTCTTGGTCTCGAGATCTGGATGGCTACTATGCTCTTACACTTAGACTCTTCTAGGGGGTGGTAGCCCAACCAAGGCATCAGAAGAGGGGTATTTAGCTATTTCCTGGTCTCGAGATCTGGATGGCAACTATGCTCTTATACTCAGACCCTTCTTGGGGGTGGTCGCCCAACTAAGGCATCAGGGGTGCTATTTAGCTATTTCCTGGTCTCGAGATCTGGATGGCAACTATGCTCTTACACTCAGACCCTTCTAGAGGGTGGTAGCCCGACCAAGGCATCAGAAGAGGGGTATTTAGATTTTTTCTATTCTGGAGATCTGGATGGCAACTATGCTCTTACACTCAGACCCTTCTTAGGGGTGGTAGCCCGACCAAGGCATCAAGAGGGCTATTTTAGCTATTTTCTAGTCTCTAGATCTGGATAGCAACTATGCTCTTACACTCAGACCCTTCTTATGGGTGGTAGCCCGACCAAGGCATCAAGAGGGCTATTTAGTTATTTCCTGGTCTCGAGATCTGGATGGCAACTATGCTCTTACACTCAGACCCTTCCTGGGGGTGGTAGCTTGACCAATGCACCAAGAGGGCTGTTTAGCTATTTCCTGATCTCAAGATCTGGATGGCAACGATGCTCTTAGACTTTGACCCTTCTTGGGGGTGGTAGCCCGACCAAGGCATCAGGGGGGCTAATTATTTATTTCCTGGTCTCGAGATCTGGATGACAACTATGCTCTTACACTCAGACCCTTCTTGGGGGTGGTAGCCCGACCAAGGCGTTAGGAGGGCTATTTTTGCTATTTCCTGGTCTCGAGATCTGGATGGCAACTATGCTGTTACACTCAGACCCTTCTTAGGGGTGGTAGCCCGACCAAGGCATCAAGAGGGCTATTTAGTTATTTCCTGGTCTCGAGATCTGGATGGAAACTATCCTCTTAATCTCAGACCCTTCCTGGGGGTGGTTGCTTGACCAAGGCACCAAGAGGGTTGTTTTGCTATTTCCTGGTCTCAAGATCTGGATGGCAACGATGCTCTTACACTTAGACCCTTCTTGGGGGTGGTAGCCCGACCAAGGCATCAGGGGGGCTATTTAGTTATTTCCTGGTCTCGAGATCTGGATGACAACTATGCTCTTACACTTAGACCCTTCTTGGGGGTGGTAGCCCGACCAAGGCGTTAGGAGGGCTATTTTTGCTATTTCCTGGTCTCGAGATCTGGATGGCAACTATGCTCTTACACTCAGACCCTTCTTAGGGGTGGTAGCCCGACCAAGGCATCTGACGAGGGGTATTTAGCTATTTCCCTGTCTCGAGATCGGGATGGCAACTATGCTCTTACACTCAGACCCTTCTTAGGGGTGGTAGCCCGACCAAGGCATCAAGAGGGCTATTTTAGCTATTTTCTGGTCTCTAGATCAGGATGGCAACTATGTTCTTACACTCAGACTATTCTTGTGGGTGGTAGCCTAACAAAGGCATCAGAAGAGGGGTATTCAGCTATTTTCTATTCTGGAGATCAGGATGGCAACTATGCTCTTACACTCAGACCCTTCTTGGGGGTGGTAGCCAGACCAAGGCATCAGGAGGGCTATTTATCTATTTCCTAGTCTCGAGATCGGGATGGCAACTATGCTCTTACATTCAGACCCTTCTTGGGGGTGGTAGCCAGACCAAGGCATCAGGAGGGATATTCATCTATTTCCTGGTCTCGAGACCTGGATGGCAGCTATGCTCTTACACTCAGACCCTTCTAGGGGGTGGTAGCCCGACCAAGGCATCAAAAGAGGGGTATTTAGCTATTTCCTTGTCTCAAGATCTGGATGGCAACTATGCTCTTACATTCAGACCCTTCTTGTGGGTGGTAGACCGACTAAGGCATCAGGGGGGCTATTTAGCTATTTCCTGGTCTCGAGATCTGGATGGCAACTATGCTCTTACACTCAGACCCTTCTAGAGGGTGGTAGCCCGACCAAGGCATCAGAAGAGGGGTATTTAGCTATTTTCTATTCTGGAGATCTGGATGGCAACTATGCTCTTACACTTAGACCCTTCTTAGGGGTGTAGCCCGACCAAGGCATCAAGAGGGCTATTTTAGCTATTTTCTGGTCTCTAGATCAGGATGGTAACTATGTTCTTACACTCAGACCCTTCTTGGGGGTGGTAGCCTAACAAAGGCATCAGAAGAGGGGTATTCAGCTATTTTCTATTCTGGAGATCTGGATGGCAACTATGCTCTTATACTCAGACCCTTCTTGGGCGAGGTAGCCTGACCAAGGCATTAAGAGGGCTATTTTAGCTATTTCCTGGTCTCTAGATCTGGATGGCAACTATGTTCTTACACTCAGACCCTTCTTGGGGGTGGTAGCCTGACAAAGGCATCAGAAGGGCTATTTAGCTATTTCCTGATCTCGAGATCTGGATGACAACTATGCTCTTACACTCAGACCCTTCTTCGGGGTGGTAGCCAGACCAAGGCATCAGGAGGGCTATTTATCTATTTCCTGGTCTCGAGATCTGGATGGCAACTATGCTCTTACATTCAGACCCTTCTTGGGGGTGGTAGCCCGACCAAGGCAACAGGAGGGCTTTTGAGCAATTTCTTGGTCTCGAGATCTGGATGGCGACTATGCTCTTACACTCAGAACCTTCTTGGGGGTGGTAGCCCGACCAAGGCATTGGGAGGGCTATTTAGCTATTTCCTGGTCTCGAGATCTGAATGACAACTATGCTCTTACACTTAGACCCTTATTGGGGGTGGTAGCCCGACCAAGGCACCAAGAGGGCTGTTTAGCTATTTCCTGGTCTCGAGATCTGGATGGCAACGATACTCTTACACTCAGACCCTTCTTGGGGGTGGTAGCCCGACCAAGGCATCAGGAGGGCTATTTCGCTATTTCCTGGCCTCAAGATCCGGATGGCAACTATGCTCTTACACTCAGACCTTTCTTAAGGGTGGTAGCCCGACCAAGGCATCAAGAGGGCTATTTAGCTATTTCCTGGTCTCGAGATCTGGATGGCAACTATGCTCTTACACTTAGACCCTTCTTTGGGATGGTAGCCAGACCAAGGCATCAGGAGGGCTATTCATCTATTTCCTGGTCTCGAGATCTGGATGGCAGCTATGCTCTAACACTCAGACCCTTCTAGGGGGGGTAGCCTGACCAAGGCATCAGAAAAGGGGTATTTCGCTATTTCCTGGCCTCGAGATCTGGATGGCACCTATGCTCTTACACTCAGACCCTTCTTGGGGGTGGTAGCCCGACCAAGGCATCAGGAGGGCTTTTTAGCTATTTCCTGGTCTCGAGATCTGGATGGCAACTGTGCTCATAAACTCATGCCCTTCTTGGAGGTGGTAGCCCGACCAAGGCATTAGGCGGGCTATTTAGCTATTTCTTGGTCTCGAGATCTGGATGGCTACTATGCTCTTACACTCAGACTCTTCTAGGGGTGGTAGCCCAACCAAGGCATCAGAAGAGGGGTATTTCGCTATTTCTTGGTCTCGAGATCTGGATGGCAACTATGCTCTTACACTCAGACCCTTCTTGGGGGTGGTAGCCCGACTAAGGCATCAGGGGTGCTATTTAGTTATTTCCTGGTCTCGAGATCTGGATGGCAACTATGCTCTTACACTCAGACCCTTCTAGAGGGTGGTAGCCCGACCAAGGCATCAGAAGAGTGGTATTTAGCTATTTTCTATTCTGGAGATCTGGATGGCAACTATGCTCTTACACTTAGACCCTTCTTAGGGGTGGTAGCCCGACCAAGGCATCAAGAGGGCTATTTTAGCTCTTTTCCGGTCTCTAGATGTGGATGGCAACTATGCTCTTACACTCAGACCCTTCTTGGGGGTGGTAGCCCGACCAAGGCATCAAGAGGGCTATTTAGTTATTTCCTGGTCTCGAGATCTGGATGGCAACTATGCTCTTACACTCAGACCCTTCCTGGGGATGGTAGCTTGACCAAGGCACCAAGAGGGTTGTTTAGCTATTTCCTGGTCTCAAGATCTGGATGGCAACGATGCTCTTACACTTAGACCCTTCTTGGGGGTGGTAGCCCGACCAAGGCATCAGGGGGGCTATTTAGTTATTTCCTGGTCTCGAGATCTGGATGACAACTATGCTCTTACACTCAAACCCTTCTTAGGGGTGGTAGCCCGACCAGGGCGTTAGGAGTGCTATTTTTGCTATTTCTGCTATTTCCTGGTCTCGAGATCTGGATGGCAACTATGCTCTTACACTCAGACCCTTCTTGGGGGTGGTTGCCCGACCAAGGCATCAAGAGGGCTATTTAGTTATTTCCTGGTCTCGAGATCTTGATGGCAACTATGCTCTTACACTCAGACCCTTCCTGGGGCTGCTAGCTTGACCAAGGCACCAAGAGGGCTGTTTAGCTATTTCCTGGTCTCAAGATCTGGATGGCAACGATGCTCTTACACTTAGACCCTTCTTGGGGGTAGTAGCCCGACCAAGGCATCAGGGGGCTATTTAGTTATTTCCTGGTCTCGAGATCTGGATGACAACTATGCTCTTACACTTAGACCTTTCTTGGGGGTGGTAGCCCGACCAAGGCGTTAGGATGGCTATTTTTGCTATTTCCTGGTCTCGAGATCTGGATGGCAACTATGCTCTTACACTCAGACCCTTCTAGGGGGTAGTAGCCCGACCAAGGCATCAGAAGAGGGGTATTTAGCTATTTCCTTGTCTCGAGATCGGGATGGCAACTATGCTCTTACACTCAGACCCTTCTTAGGGGTGGTAGCCCGACAAGGCATCAAGAGGGCTATTTTAGCTATTTTCTGGTCTCTGGATCAGGATGGCAACTATATTCTTACACTCAGACCCTTCTTGGGGGTGGTAGCCTAACAAAGGCATCAGAAGTGGGGTATTCAGCTATTTTCTATTCTGGAGATCTGGATGGCAACTATGCTCTTACACTCAGACCCTTCTTGGGGGTGGTAGCCAGACCAAGGCATCAGGAGGTCTATTTATCTATTTCCTGGTCTCGAGATCGGGATGGCAACTATGCTCTTACATTCAGACCCTTCTAGGGGGTGGTAGCCCTGCCAAGGCATCAGAAGAGGGGTATTTAGCTATTTCCTTGTCTCGAGATCTGGATGGCAACTATGCTCTTACATTCAGACCCTTCTTAGGGGTGGTTGCCCGACCAAGGCATCAGAAGAGGGGTACTTAGCTATTTCCTGGTCTCGAGATCTAGATGGCAACTATTCTCTTACACTCAGACCCTTCTTGGGGTTGGTAGCCCGACTAAGGCATCAGGAGGCTGTTTAGCTATTTTCTGGTCTCGAGATCTAGATGGCAATTATGCTCTTCCACTCAGACCCTTCTAGAGGGTGGTAGCCCGACCAATGCATCAGAAGAGGGGTATTTAGCTATTTTCTCTTCTGGAGATCTGGATGGCAACTATGCTCTTACACTCAGACCCTTCTTGGTCGTGGTAGCCCGACCAAGGCATCAAGAGAGCTATTTTAGCTATTTCCAGGTCTCTAGATCTGGATGGCAACTATGTTCTTACACTCAGACCCTTCTTGGGGGTGGTAGCCTGACAAAGGCATCAGAAGGGCTATTTAGCTATTTCCTGATCTCGAGATATGGATGACAACTATGCTCTTACACTCAGACCCTTCTTCGGGGTGGTAGCCAGACCAAGGCATCAGGAGGGCTATTTATCTATTTCCTGGTCTCGAGATCTGGATGGCAACTATGCTCTTACATTAAGACCCTTCTTGGGGGTGGTAGCCCGACCAAGGCATCAGGAGGGCTTTTGAGCAATTTCTTGGTCTCGAGATCTGGATGGCGACTATGCTCTTACACTCAGACCCTTCTTGGGGGTGGTAGCCCGACCAAGGCATTGGGAGGGCTATTTAGCTATTTCCTGGTCTCGAGATCTGAATGACAACTATGCTCTTACACTCAGACCCTTATTGGGGGTGGTAGCCCGACCAAGGCACCAAGAGGGCTGTTTAGCTATTTCCTGGTCTCGAGATCTGGATGGCAACGATGCTCTTACACTCAGACCCTTCTTGGGGGTGGTAGCCCGACCAAGGCATCAGGAGGGCTATTTAGCTATTTCCTGGTCTCAAGATCCGGATGGTAACTATGCTCTTACACTCAGACCTTTCTTGGGGGTGATAGCCCGACCAAGGCATCAAGAGGGCTATTTAGCTATTTCCAGGTCTCGAGATCTGGATGGAAACTATGCTCTTACACTCAGACCCTTCTTTGGGATGGTAGCCAGACCAAGGCATCAGGAGGGCTATTCATCTATTTCCTGGTCTCGAGATCTGGATGGCAGCTATGCTCTTACACTCAAACCCTTCTAGTGGGTGGTAGCCCGACCAAGGCATCAGAAAAGGGGTATTTCGCTATTTCCTGGTCTCGAGATCTGGATGGCACCTATGCTCTTACACTCAGACCCTTCCTGGGGGTGGTAGCTTGACCAATGCACCAAGAGGGCTGTTTAGCTATTTCCTGGTCTCAAGATCTGGATGGCAACGATGCTCTTACACTTAGACCCTTCTTGGGGGTGGTAGCCCGACCAAGGCATCATGGGGGCTATTTAGTTATTTCCTGGTCTCGAGATCTGGATGCAACTATGCTCTTACACTCAGACCCTTCTTAGGGGTGGTAGCCCGACCAAGGCGTTAGGAGGGCTATTTTTGCTATTTCCTGGTCTCGAGATCTGGATGGCAACTATGCTCTTACACTCAGACCCTTCTTGGGGGTGGTAGCCCGACCAAGGCATCAAGAGGGCTATTTAGTTATTTCCTGGTCTCGAGATCTAGATGGCAACTATGCTCTTACACTCAGACCCTTCCTGGGGGTGCTAGCTTGACCAAGGCACCAAGAGGGCTGTTTAGCTATTTCCTGGTCTCAAGATCTGGATGGCAACGATACTCTTACACTTAGACCCTTCTTGGGGGTAGTAGCCCGACCAAAGCATCAGGGGGGCTATTTAGTTATTTCCTGGTCTCGAGATCTGGATGACAACTATGCTCTTACACTTAGACCCTTATTGGGGGTGGTAGCCCAACCAAGGCATTAGGAGGGCTATTTTTGCTATTTCCTGGTCTCGAGATCTGGATGGCAACTATGCTCTTACACTCAGACCCTTCTAGGGGGTGGTAGCCCGACCAAGGCATCAGAAGAGGGGTATTTAGCTATTTCCTAGTCTCGAGATCTGGATGGCAACTATGCTCTTACACTCAGACCCTTCTTAGGGGTGGTAGCCCGACAAGGCATCAAGAGGGCTATTTTAGCTATTTTCTGGTCTCTAGATCAGTATGGCAACTATGTTCTTATACTCAGACCCTTCTTGGGGGTGGTAGCCTAACAAAGGCATCAGAAGAGGGGTATTCAGCTATTTTCTATTCTGGAGATCTGGATGGCAACTATGCTCTTACACTCAGACCCTTCTTGGGTGTGGTAGCCAGACCAAGGAATCAGGAGGGCTATTTATCTATTTCCTGGTCTCGAAATCGGGATGGCAACTATACTATTACATTCAGACCCTTCTAGGGGGGGTAGCCCGACCAAGGCATCAGAAGAGGGGTATTTAGCTATTTCCTTGTCTCGAGATCTGGATGGCAACTATGCTCTTACATTCAGACCCTTCTTAGGGGTGGTAGCCCGACCGAGGCATCAGAAGAGGGGTATTTAGCTATTTCCTGGTCTCGAGATCTGGATGGCAACTATGCTCTTACACTCAGACCCTTCTTGGGGGTGGTAGCCCGACTAAGGCATCAGGGGGCTATTTAGCTATTTCCTGGTCTCGAGATCTAGATGGCAATTATGCTCTTTCACTCAGACCCTTCTAGAGGGTGGTAGCCCGACCAATGCATCAGAAGAGGGGTATTCAGCTATTTTCTATTCTGGAGATCTGGATGGCAACTATGCTCTTACACTCAGACCCTTCTTGGTCGTGGTAGCCCGACCAAGGCATCAAGAGGGCTATTTTAGCTATTTCCTGGTCTCTAGATCTGGATGGCAACTATGTTCTTACACTCAGACCCTTCTTGGGGGTGGTAGCCTGACAAAGGCATCAGAAGGGCTATTTAGCTATTTCCTGATCTCGAGATATGGATGACAACTATGCTCTTACAGTCAGACCCTTCTTCGGGGTGGTAGCCAGACCAAGGCATCAGGAGGGCTATTTATCTATTTCCTGGTCTCGAGATCTGGATGGCAACTATGCTCTTACATTCAGACCCTTCTTGGGGGTGGTAGCCCGACCAAGGCATCAGGGGGGCTTTTGAGCAATTTCTTGGTCTCGAGATCTGGATGGCGACTATGCTCTTACACTCAGACCCTTCTTGGGGGTGATAGCCCGACCAAGGCATTGGGAGGGCTATTTAGCTATTTTCTGGTCTCGAGATCTGAATGACAACTATGCTCTTACACTCAGACCCTTATTGGGGGTGGTAGCCCGACCAAGGCACCAAGAGGGCTGTTTAGCTATTTCCTGGTCTCGAGATCTGGATGGCAACGATGCTCTTACACTCAGACCCTTCTTGGGGGTGGTAGCCCGACCAAGGCATCAGGAGGGCTATTTAGCTATTTCCTAGTCTCAAGATCCGGATGGCAACTATGCTCTTACACTTAGACCTTTCTTGGGGGTGGTAGCCCGACCAAGGCATCAAGAGGGCTATTTAGCTATTTCCAGGTCTCGAGATCTGGATGGCAACTATGCTCTTACACTCAGACCCTTCTTGGGGATGGTAGCCAGACCAAGGCATCAGGAGGGCTATTCAACTATTTCCTGGTCTCGAGATCTGGATGGCAGCTATGCTCTTACACTCAGACCCTTCTAGGAGGTGGTAACCCGACCAAGGCATCAGAAAAGGGGTATTTCGCTATTTCCTGGTCTCGAGATCTTGATGGCACCTATGCTCTTACACTCAGACCCTTCCTGGGGGTGGTAGCTTGACCAATGCACCAAGAGGGCTGTTTAGCCATTTCCTGGTCTCAAGATCTGGATGGCAACGATGCTCTTACACTTAGACCCTTCTTGGGGGTGGTAGCCCGACCAAGGCATCATGGGGGCTATTTAGTTATTTCCTGGTCTCGAGATCTGGATGCAACTATGCTCTTACACTCAGACCCTTCTTAGGGGTGGTAGCCCGACCAAGGCGTTAGGAGGGCTATTTTTGCTATTTCCTGGTCTCGAGATCTGGATGGCAACTATGCTCTTACACTCAGACCCTTCTTGGGGGTGGTAGCCCGACCAAGGCATCAAGAGGGCTATTTAGTTATTTCCTGGTCTCGAGATCTAGATGGCAACTATGCTCTTACACTCAGACCCTTCCTGGGGGTGCTAGCTTGACCAAGGCACCAAGAGGGCTGTTTAGCTATTTCCTGGTCTCAAGATCTGGATGGCAACGATACTCTTACACTTAGACCCTTCTTGGGGGTAGTAGCCCGACCAAAGCATCAGGGGGGCTATTTAGTTATTTCCTGGTCTCGAGATCTGGATGACAACTATGCTCTTACACTTAGACCCTTATTGGGGGTGGTAGCCCAACCAAGGCATTAGGAGGGCTATTTTTGCTATTTCCTGGTCTCGAGATCTGGATGGCAACTATGCTCTTACACTCAGACCCTTCTAGGGGGTGGTAGCCCGACCAAGGCATCAGAAGAGGGGTATTTAGCTATTTCCTAGTCTCGAGATCTGGATGGCAACTATGCTCTTACACTCAGACCCTTCTTAGGGGTGGTAGCCCGACAAGGCATCAAGAGGGCTATTTTAGCTATTTTCTGGTCTCTAGATCAGTATGGCAACTATGTTCTTATACTCAGACCCTTCTTGGGGGTGGTAGCCTAACAAAGGCATCAGAAGAGGGGTATTCAGCTATTTTCTATTCTGGAGATCTGGATGGCAACTATGCTCTTACACTCAGACCCTTCTTGGGTGTGGTAGCCAGACCAAGGAATCAGGAGGGCTATTTATCTATTTCCTGGTCTCGAAATCGGGATGGCAACTATACTATTACATTCAGACCCTTCTAGGGGGGGTAGCCCGACCAAGGCATCAGAAGAGGGGTATTTAGCTATTTCCTTGTCTCGAGATCTGGATGGCAACTATGCTCTTACATTCAGACCCTTCTTAGGGGTGGTAGCCCGACCGAGGCATCAGAAGAGGGGTATTTAGCTATTTCCTGGTCTCGAGATCTGGATGGCAACTATGCTCTTACACTCAGACCCTTCTTGGGGGTGGTAGCCCGACTAAGGCATCAGGGGGCTATTTAGCTATTTCCTGGTCTCGAGATCTAGATGGCAATTATGCTCTTTCACTCAGACCCTTCTAGAGGGTGGTAGCCCGACCAATGCATCAGAAGAGGGGTATTCAGCTATTTTCTATTCTGGAGATCTGGATGGCAACTATGCTCTTACACTCAGACCCTTCTTGGTCGTGGTAGCCCGACCAAGGCATCAAGAGGGCTATTTTAGCTATTTCCTGGTCTCTAGATCTGGATGGCAACTATGTTCTTACACTCAGACCCTTCTTGGGGGTGGTAGCCTGACAAAGGCATCAGAAGGGCTATTTAGCTATTTCCTGATCTCGAGATATGGATGACAACTATGCTCTTACAGTCAGACCCTTCTTCGGGGTGGTAGCCAGACCAAGGCATCAGGAGGGCTATTTATCTATTTCCTGGTCTCGAGATCTGGATGGCAACTATGCTCTTACATTCAGACCCTTCTTGGGGGTGGTAGCCCGACCAAGGCATCAGGGGGGCTTTTGAGCAATTTCTTGGTCTCGAGATCTGGATGGCGACTATGCTCTTACACTCAGACCCTTCTTGGGGGTGATAGCCCGACCAAGGCATTGGGAGGGCTATTTAGCTATTTTCTGGTCTCGAGATCTGAATGACAACTATGCTCTTACACTCAGACCCTTATTGGGGGTGGTAGCCCGACCAAGGCACCAAGAGGGCTGTTTAGCTATTTCCTGGTCTCGAGATCTGGATGGCAACGATGCTCTTACACTCAGACCCTTCTTGGGGGTGGTAGCCCGACCAAGGCATCAGGAGGGCTATTTAGCTATTTCCTAGTCTCAAGATCCGGATGGCAACTATGCTCTTACACTTAGACCTTTCTTGGGGGTGGTAGCCCGACCAAGGCATCAAGAGGGCTATTTAGCTATTTCCAGGTCTCGAGATCTGGATGGCAACTATGCTCTTACACTCAGACCCTTCTTGGGGATGGTAGCCAGACCAAGGCATCAGGAGGGCTATTCAACTATTTCCTGGTCTCGAGATCTGGATGGCAGCTATGCTCTTACACTCAGACCCTTCTAGGAGGTGGTAACCCGACCAAGGCATCAGAAAAGGGGTATTTCGCTATTTCCTGGTCTCGAGATCTTGATGGCACCTATGCTCTTACACTCAGACCCTTCCTGGGGGTGGTAGCTTGACCAATGCACCAAGAGGGCTGTTTAGCCATTTCCTGGTCTCAAGATCTGGATGGCAACGATGCTCTTACACTTAGACCCTTCTTGGGGGTGGTAGCCCGACCAAGGCATCAGGGGGGCTATTTAGTTATTTCCTGGTCTCGAGATCTGGATGACAACTATGCTCTTACACTCAGACCCTTCTTAGGGGTGGTAGCCCGACCAAGGCGTTAGGAGGGCTATTTTTTCTATTTCCTGGTCTCGAGATCTGGATGGCAACTATGCTCTTACACTCAGACCCTTCTTGGGGGTGGTAGCCCGACCAAGGCATCAAGAGGGCTATTTAGTTATTTCCTGGTCTCGAGATCTGGATGGCAACTATGCTCTTACACTCAGACCCTTCCTGGGGGTGCTAGCTTGACCAAGGCACCAAGAGGACTGTTTAGCTATTTCCTGGTCTCAAGATCTGGATGGCAACGATGCTCTTACACTTAGACCCTTCTTGGGGGTAGTAGCTCGACCAAGGCATCAGGGGGGCTATTTAGTTATTTCCTGGTCTCGAGATCTGGATGACAACTATGCTCTTACACTTAGACCCTTCTTGGGGGTGGTAGCCCGACCAAGGCGTTAGGAGGGCTATTTTTGCTATTTCCTGGTCTCGAGATCTGGATGGCAACTATGCTCTTACACTCAGACCCTTCTAGGGGGTGGTAGCCCGACCAAGGCATCAGAAGAGGGGTATTTAGCTATTTCCTGATCTCGAGATCGGAATGGCAACTATGCTCTTACACTCAGACCCTTCTTAGGGGTGGTAGCCCGACAAGGCATCAAGAGGGCTATTTTAGCTATTTTCTTGTCTCTAGATCAGTATGGCAACTATGTTCTTACACTCAGACCCTTCTTGGGGGTGGTAGCCTAACAAAGGCATCAGAAGAGGGGTATTCAGCTATTTTGTATTCTGGAGATCTGGATGGCAACTATGCTCTTACACTCAGACCCTTCTTGGGTGTGGTAGCCAGACCAAGGAATCAGGAGGGCTATTTATTTATTTCCTGGGCTCGAGATCGGGATGGCAACTATGCTCTTACATTCAGACCCTTCTAGGGGGTGGTAGCCCGACCAAGGTATCAGAAGAGGGGTATTTAGCTATTTCCTTGTCTCGAGATCTGGATGGCAACTATGCTCTTACATTCAGACCCTTCTTAGGGGTGGTATCCTGACCAAGGCATCAGAAGAGGGGTATTTAGCTATTTCCTGGTCTCGAGATCTGGATGGCAACTATGCTCTTACACTCAGACCCTTCTTGGGGGTGGTAGCCCGACTAAGGCATCAGGGGGCTATTTAGCTCTTTCCTGGTCTCGAGATCTAGATGGCAATTATGCTCTTCCACTCAGACCCTTATAGAGGGTGGTAGCCCGACCAATGCATCAGAAGAGGGGTATTTAGCTATTTTCTATTCTGGAGATCTGGATGGCAACTATGCTCTTACACTCAGACCCTTCTTGGTCGTGGTAGCCCGACCAAGGCATCAGGAGGGCTATTTAACTATTTCCTAGTCTCGAGATCTGGATGGCAACTATGTTCTTACACTCAGACCCTTCTTGGGTGTGGTAGCCTGACAAAGGCATCAGAAGGGCTATTTAGCTATTTCCTGATCTCGAGATATGGATGACAACTATGCTCTTACACTCAGACCCTTCTTCGGGGTGGTAGCCAGACCAAGGCATCAGGAGGGCTATTTATCTATTTCCTGGTCTCGAGATCTGGATAGCAACTATGCTCTTACATTCAGACCCTTCTTGGGGGTGGTAGCCCGACCAAGGCATCAGGAGGGCTTTTGAGCAATTTCTTGGTCTCGAGATCTGGATGGCGACTATGCTCTTACACTCAGACCCTTCTTGGGGGTGGTAGCCCGACCAGGGCATTGGGAGGGATATTTAGCTATTTCCTGGTCTCGAGATCTGAATGACAACTATGCTCTTACACTCAGACCCTTATTGGGGGTGGTAGCCCGACCAAGGCACCAAGAGGGCTGTTTAGCTATTTCCTGGTCTCGAGATCTGGATGGCAACGATGCTCTTACACTCAGACCCTTCTTGGGGGTGGTAGCCCGACCAAGGCATCAGGAGGGCTATTTAGCTATTTCCTGGTCTCAAGATCCGGATGGCAACTATGCTCTTACACTCAGACCTTTCTTGGGGGTGGTAGCCCGACCAAGGCATCAAGAGGGCTATTTAGCTATTTCCAGGTCTCGAGATCTGGATGGAAACTATGCTCTTACACTCAGACCCTTCTTGGGGATGGTAGCCAGACCAAGGCATCAGGAGGGCTATTCATCTATTTCCTGGTCTCGAGATCTGCCTGGCAGCTATGCTCTTACACTCAGACCCTTCTAGGGGGTGGTAGCCCGACCAAGGCATCAGAAAAGGGGTTATTCGCTATTTCCTGGTCTCGAGATCTAGATGGCACCTATTCTCTTACACTCAGACCCTTCTTGGGGGTGGTAGCCCGACCAAGGCATCAGGTGGGCTATTTTAGCTATTTCCTGGTCTCAAGATCTGGATGGCAACGATGCTCTTACACTTAGACCCTTCTTGGGGGTGGTAGCCCGACCAAGGCATCAGGAGGGCTTTATAGCTATTTCCTGGTCTCGAGATCTGGATGGCAACTATGCTCATACACTCAGGCCCTTCTTGGAGGTGGTAGCCCGACCAAGGCATTAGGCGGGCTATTTAGCTATTTCTTGGTCTCGAGATCTGGATGGCTATTATGCTCTTACACTCAGACTCTTCTAGGGGGTGGTAGCCCAACCAAGGCATCAGAAGAGGGGTATTTAACTATTTCCTGGTCTCTAGATCTGGATGGCAACTATGCTCTTACACTCAGACCCTTCTTGGGGGTGGTAGCCCGACTAAGGCATCAGGGGTGCTATTTATCTATTTCCTGGTCTCGAGATCTGGATGGCAACTATGCTCTTACACTCAGGCCCTTCTAGAGGGTGGTAGCCCTACCAAGGCATCAGAAGTGGGGTATTTAGCTATTTTCTATTCTGGAGATCTGGATGGCAACTATGCTCTTACACTCAGACCCTTCTTAGGGGTGGTAGCCCGACCAAGGCATCAAGAGGGCTATTTTAGCTATTTTCTGGTCTCTACATCTGGATGGCAACTGTGCTCTTACACTCAGACCCTTCTTGGGGGTGGTAGCCCGACCAAGGCATCAGGAGGGCTATTTAGCTATTTCCTAGTCTCAAGATCCGGATGGCAACTATGCTCTTACACTCAGACCTTTCTTGGGGGTGGTAGCCCGACCAAGGCATCAAGAGGGCTATTTAGCTATTTCCAGGTCTCGAGATCTGGATGGCAACTATGCTCTTACACTCAGACCCTTCTTGGGGATGGTAGCCAGACCAAGGCATCAGGAGGGCTATTCAACTATTTCCTGGTCTCGAGATCTGGATGGCAGCTATGCTCTTACACTCAGACCCTTCTAGGAGGTGGTAACCCGACCAAGGCATCAGAAAAGGGGTATTTCGCTATTTCCTGGTCTCGAGATCTTGATGGCACCTATGCTCTTACACTCAGACCCTTCCTGGGGGTGGTAGCTTGACCAAGGCACCAAGAGGGTTGTTTAGCTATTTTCTGGTCTCAAGATCTGGATGGCAACGATGCTCTTACACTTAGACCCTTCTTGGGGGTGGTAGCCCGACCAAGGCATCATGGGGGCTATTTAGTTATTTCCTGGTCTCGAGATCTGGATGACAACTATGCTCTTACACTCAGACCCTTCTTGGGGGTGGTAGCCCGACGATGGCGTTAGGAGGGCTATTTTTGCTATTTCCTGGTCTCGAGATCTGGATGGCAACTATGCTCTTACACTCAGACCCTTCTTGGGGGTGGTAGCCCGACCAAGGCATCAAGAGGGCTATTTAGTTGTTTCCTGGTCTCGAGATCTGGATGACAACTATGCTCTTACACTTAGACCCTTCTTGGGGGTGGTAGCCCGACCAAGGCGTTAGAAGGGCTATTTTTGCTATTTCCTGGTCTAGAGATCGGGATGGCAACTATGCTCTTACACTCAGACCCTTCTAGGGGGTGGTAGCCCGTCCAAGGCATCAGAAGAGGGGTATTTAGCTATTTCCTTGTCTCGAGATCGGGATGGCAACTATGCTCTTACACTCGGACCCTTCTTGGGGGTGGTGGCCCGACCAAGGCATCAGGAGGGATATTTAGCTATTTCCTGGTCTCGAGATCTGGATGACAACTATGCTCTTACACTCAGACCCTTATTGGGGGTGGTAGCCCGACCAAGGCACCAAGAGGGCTGTTTAGCTATTTCCCGGTCTCGAGATCTGGGTGGCAATGATGCTCTTACACTCAGACCCTTCTTAGAGGTGGTAGCCCGACCAAGACATCAGGAGGGCTATTTGGCTATTTCCTGGTCTCAAGATCCGGATGGCAACTATGCTCTTACACTCAGACCCTTCTTGAGGGTGGTAGCCCGACCAAGGCATCAAGAGGGCTATTTAGCTATTTACTGGTCTCGAGATATGGATGGCAACTATGCTCTTACACTCAGACCCTTCTTGGGGGTGGTAGCCCGACCAAGGCATCAGGGGGGGCTTTTTATCTATTTCCTGGTCTCGAGATCTGGATGGCAACTATGCTCTAACATTCAGACCCTTCTTGGGGGTGGTAGCCCGACCAAGGCATTGAGAGGGCTATTTAGCTATTTCCTGGTCTCGAGATCTGGATGACAACTATGCTCTTACACTCAGACCCTTATTGGGGGTGGTAGCCCGACTAAGGCATCAGGGAGGGGTATTTAGCTATTTCCTGGTCTCGAGATCTGGATGGCAACTATGCTCTTACACTCAGACCCTTCTTGGGGGTGGTAGCCCGACTAAGGCATCAGGGGGCTATTTAGCTATTTCCTGGTCTCGAGATCTGGATGGCAACTATGCTCTTACATTCAGACCCTTCTTGGGGGTGGTAGCCCGACCAAGGCATCAGGGGGGCTTTTGAGCAATTTCTTGGTCTCGAGATCTGGATGGCGACTATGCTCTTACACTCAGACCCTTCTTGGGGGTGATAGCCCGACCAAGGCATTGGGAGGGCTATTTAGCTATTTTCTGGTCTCGAGATCTGAATGACAACTATGCTCTTACACTCAGACCCTTATTGGGGGTGGTAGCCCGACCAAGGCACCAAGAGGGCTGTTTAGCTATTTCCTGGTCTCGAGATCTGGATGGCAACGATGCTCTTACACTCAGACCCTTCTTGGGGGTGGTAGCCCGACCAAGGCATCAGGAGGGCTATTTAGCTATTTCCTAGTCTCAAGATCCGGATGGCAACTATGCTCTTACACTCAGACCTTTCTTGGGGGTGGTAGCCCGACCAAGGCATCAAGAGGGCTATTTAGCTATTTCCAGGTCTCGAGATCTGGATGGCAACTATGCTCTTACACTCAGACCCTTCTTGGGGATGGTAGCCAGACCAAGGCATCAGGAGGGCTATTCAACTATTTCCTGGTCTCGAGATCTGGATGGCAGCTATGCTCTTACACTCAGACCCTTCTAGGAGGTGGTAACCCGACCAAGGCATCAGAAAAGGGGTATTTCGCTATTTCCTGGTCTCGAGATCTTGATGGCACCTATGCTCTTACACTCAGACCCTTCCTGGGGGTGGTAGCTTGACCAATGCACCAAGAGGGCTGTTTAGCTATTTCCTGGTCTCAAGATCTGGATGGCAACGATGCTCTTACACTTAGACCCTTCTTGGGGGTGGTAGCCCGACCAAGGCATCAGGGGGGCTATTTAGTTATTTCCTGGTCTCGAGATCTGGATGACAACTATGCTCTTACACTCAGACCCTTCTTAGGGGTGGTAGCCCGACCAAGGCGTTAGGAGGGCTATTTTTTCTATTTCCTGGTCTCGAGATCTGGATGGCAACTATGCTCTTACACTCAGACCCTTCTTGGGGGTGGTAGCCCGACCAAGGCATCAAGAGGGCTATTTAGTTATTTCCTGGTCTCGAGATCTGGATGGCAACTATGCTCTTACACTCAGACCCTTCCTGGGGGTGCTAGCTTGACCAAGGCACCAAGAGGACTGTTTAGCTATTTCCTGGTCTCAAGATCTGGATGGCAACGATGCTCTTACACTTAGACCCTTCTTGGGGGTAGTAGCCCGACCAAGGCATCAGGGGGGCTATTTAGTTATTTCCTGGTCTCGAGATCTGGATGACAACTATGCTCTTACACTTAGACCCTTCTTGGGGGTGGTAGCCCGACCAAGGCGTTAGGAGGGCTATTTTTGCTATTTCCTGGTCTCGAGATCTGGATGGCAACTATGCTCTTACACTCAGACCCTTCTAGGGGGTGGTAGCCCGACCAAGGCATCAGAAGAGGGGTATTTAGCTATTTCCTGATCTCGAGATCGGAATGGCAACTATGCTCTTACACTCAGACCCTTCTTAGGGGTGGTAGCCCGACAAGGCATCAAGAGGGCTATTTTAGCTATTTTCTTGTCTCTAGATCAGTATGGCAACTATGTTCTTACACTCAGACCCTTCTTGGGGGTGGTAGCCTAACAAAGGCATCAGAAGAGGGGTATTCAGCTATTTTGTATTCTGGAGATCTGGATGGCAACTATGCTCTTACACTCAGACCCTTCTTGGGTGTGGTAGCCAGACCAAGGAATCAGGAGGGCTATTTATTTATTTCCTGGGCTCGAGATCGGGATGGCAACTATGCTCTTACATTCAGACCCTTCTAGGGGGTGGTAGCCCGACCAAGGTATCAGAAGAGGGGTATTTAGCTATTTCCTTGTCTCGAGATCTGGATGGCAACTATGCTCTTACATTCAGACCCTTCTTAGGGGTGGTATCCTGACCAAGGCATCAGAAGAGGGGTATTTAGCTATTTCCTGGTCTCGAGATCTGGATGGCAACTATGCTCTTACACTCAGACCCTTCTTGGGGGTGGTAGCCCGACTAAGGCATCAGGGGGCTATTTAGCTCTTTCCTGGTCTCGAGATCTAGATGGCAATTATGCTCTTCCACTCAGACCCTTATAGAGGGTGGTAGCCCGACCAATGCATCAGAAGAGGGGTATTTAGCTATTTTCTATTCTGGAGATCTGGATGGCAACTATGCTCTTACACTCAGACCCTTCTTGGTCGTGGTAGCCCGACCAAGGCATCAGGAGGGCTATTTAACTATTTCCTAGTCTCGAGATCTGGATGGCAACTATGTTCTTACACTCAGACCCTTCTTGGGTGTGGTAGCCTGACAAAGGCATCAGAAGGGCTATTTAGCTATTTCCTGATCTCGAGATATGGATGACAACTATGCTCTTACACTCAGACCCTTCTTCGGGGTGGTAGCCAGACCAAGGCATCAGGAGGGCTATTTATCTATTTCCTGGTCTCGAGATCTGGATGGCAACTATGCTCTTACATTCAGACCCTTCTTGGGGGTGGTAGCCCGACCAAGGCATCAGGAGGGCTTTTGAGCAATTTCTTGGTCTCGAGATCTGGATGGCGACTATGCTCTTACACTCAGACCCTTCTTGGGGGTGGTAGCCCGACCAGGGCATTGGGAGGGATATTTAGCTATTTCCTGGTCTCGAGATCTGAATGACAACTATGCTCTTACACTCAGACCCTTATTGGGGGTGGTAGCCCGACCAAGGCACCAAGAGGGCTGTTTAGCTATTTCCTGGTCTCGAGATCTGGATGGCAACGATGCTCTTACACTCAGACCCTTCTTGGGGGTGGTAGCCCGACCAAGGCATCAGGAGGGCTATTTAGCTATTTCCTGGTCTCAAGATCCGGATGGCAACTATGCTCTTACACTCAGACCTTTCTTGGGGGTGGTAGCCCGACCAAGGCATCAAGAGGGCTATTTAGCTATTTCCAGGTCTCGAGATCTGGATGGAAACTATGCTCTTACACTCAGACCCTTCTTGGGGATGGTAGCCAGACCAAGGCATCAGGAGGGCTATTCATCTATTTCCTGGTCTCGAGATCTGGCTGGCAGCTATGCTCTTACACTCAGACCCTTCTAGGGGGTGGTAGCCCGACCAAGGCATCAGAAAAGGGGTTATTCGCTATTTCCTGGTCTCGAGATCTAGATGGCACCTATTCTCTTACACTCAGACCCTTCTTGGGGG
This sequence comes from Dipteronia sinensis, assembly GCA_033220585.1. Classification (NCBI taxonomy): domain Eukaryota; kingdom Viridiplantae; phylum Streptophyta; class Magnoliopsida; order Sapindales; family Sapindaceae; genus Dipteronia; species Dipteronia sinensis. The sequence continues at coordinate 27,611,548 of CM065641.1, read as the reverse complement.
TGGTAGCCCGACCAAGGCATCAGGTGGGCTATTTTAGCTATTTCCTGGTCTCAAGATCTGGATGGCAACGATGCTCTTACACTTAGACCCTTCTTGGGGGTGGTAGCCCGACCAAGGCATCAGGAGGGCTTTATAGCTATTTCCTGGTCTCGAGATCTGGATGGCAACTATGCTCATACACTCAGGCCCTTCTTGGAGGTGGTAGCCCGACCAAGGCATTAGGCGGGCTATTTAGCTATTTCTTGGTCTCGAGATCTGGATGGCTATTATGCTCTTACACTCAGACTCTTCTAGGGGGTGGTAGCCCAACCAAGGCATCAGAAGAGGGGTATTTAACTATTTCCTGGTCTCTAGATCTGGATGGCAACTATGCTCTTACACTCAGACCCTTCTTGGGGGTGGTAGCCCGACTAAGGCATCAGGTGTGCTATTTATCTATTTCCTGGTCTCGAGATCTAGATGGCAACTATGCTCTTACACTCAGGCCCTTCTAGAGGGTGGTAGCCCTACCAAGGCATCAGAAGTGGGGTATTTAGCTATTTTCTATTCTGGAGATCTGGATGGCAACTATGCTCTTACACTCAGACCCTTCTTAGGGGTGGTAGCCCGACCAAGGCATCAAGAGGGCTATTTTAGCTATTTTCTGGTCTCTACATCTGGATGGCAACTGTGCTCTTACACTCAGACCCTTCTTGGGGGTGGTAGCCCGACCAAGGCATCAGGAGGGCTATTTAGCTATTTCCTAGTCTCAAGATCCGGATGGCAACTATGCTCTTACACTCAGACCTTTCTTGGGGGTGGTAGCCCGACCAAGGCATCAAGAGGGCTATTTAGCTATTTCCAGGTCTCGAGATCTGGATGGCAACTATGCTCTTACACTCAGACCCTTCTTGGGGATGGTAGCCAGACCAAGGCATCAGGAGGGCTATTCAACTATTTCCTGGTCTCGAGATCTGGATGGCAGCTATGCTCTTACACTCAGACCCTTCTAGGAGGTGGTAACCCGACCAAGGCATCAGAAAAGGGGTATTTCGCTATTTCCTGGTCTCGAGATCTTGATGGCACCTATGCTCTTACACTCAGACCCTTCCTGGGGGTGGTAGCTTGACCAAGGCACCAAGAGGGTTGTTTAGCTATTTTCTGGTCTCAAGATCTGGATGGCAACGATGCTCTTACACTTAGACCCTTCTTGGGGGTGGTAGCCCGACCAAGGCATCATGGGGGCTATTTAGTTATTTCCTGGTCTCGAGATCTGGATGACAACTATGCTCTTACACTCAGACCCTTCTTGGGGGTGGTAGCCCGACGATGGCGTTAGGAGGGCTATTTTTGCTATTTCCTGGTCTCGAGATCTGGATGGCAACTATGCTCTTACACTCAGACCCTTCTTGGGGGTGGTAGCCCGACCAAGGCATCAAGAGGGCTATTTAGTTGTTTCCTGGTCTCGAGATCTGGATGACAACTATGCTCTTACACTTAGACCCTTCTTGGGGGTGGTAGCCCGACCAAGGCGTTAGAAGGGCTATTTTTGCTATTTCCTGGTCTAGAGATCGGGATGGCAACTATGCTCTTACACTCAGACCCTTCTAGGGGGTGGTAGCCCGTCCAAGGCATCAGAAGAGGGGTATTTAGCTATTTCCTTGTCTCGAGATCGGGATGGCAACTATGCTCTTACACTCAGACCCTTCTTGGGGGTGGTGGCCCGACCAAGGCATCAGGAGGGATATTTAGCTATTTCCTGGTCTCGAGATCTGGATGACAACTATGCTCTTACACTCAGACCCTTATTGGGGGTGGTAGCCCGACCAAGGCACCAAGAGGGCTGTTTAGCTATTTCCCGGTCTCGAGATCTGGGTGGCAATGATGCTCTTACACTCAGACCCTTCTTAGAGGTGGTAGCCCGACCAAGACATCAGGAGGGCTATTTGGCTATTTCCTGGTCTCAAGATCCGAATGGCAACTATGCTCTTACACTCAGACCCTTCTTGAGGGTGGTAGCCCGACCAAGGCATCAAGAGGGCTATTTAGCTATTTACTGGTCTCGAGATATGGATGGCAACTATGCTCTTACACTCAGACCCTTCTTGGGGGTGGTAGCCCGACCAAGGCATCAGGGGGGGCTTTTTATCTATTTCCTGGTCTCGAGATCTGGATGGCAACTATGCTCTAACATTCAGACCCTTCTTGGGGGTGGTAGCCCGACCAAGGCATTGAGAGGGCTATTTAGCTATTTCCTGGTCTCGAGATCTGGATGACAACTATGCTCTTACACTCAGACCCTTATTGGGGGTGGTAGCCCGACTAAGGCATCAGGGAGGGGTATTTAGCTATTTCCTGGTCTCGAGATCTGGATGGCAACTATGCTCTTACACTCAGACCCTTCTTGGGGGTGGTAGCCCGACTAAGGCATCAGGGGGCTATTTAGCTATTTCCTGGTCTCGAGATCTAGATGGCAATTATGCTCTTCCACTCAGACCCTTCTAGAGGGTGGTAGCCTGACCAATGCATCAGAAGAGGGGTATTTAGCTATTTTCTATTCTGGAGATCTGGATGGCAACTATGCTCTTACACTCAGACCCTTCTTGGTCGTGGTAGCCCGACCACGGCATCAAGAGGGCTATTTTAGCTATTTCCTGGTCTCTAGATCTGGATGGCAACTATGTTCTTACACTCAGACCCTTCTTGGGGGTGGTAGCCTGACAAAGGCATCAGAAGGGCTATTCAGCTATTTCCTGATCTCGAGATATGGATGACAACAATGCTCTTACACTCAGACCCTTCTTCGGGGTGGTAGCCAGACCAAGGCATCGGGAGGGCTATTTATCTATTTCCTGGTCTCGAGATCTGGATGGCAACTATGCTCTTACATTCAGACCCTTCTTGGGGGTGGTAGCCCGACCAAGGCATCAGGAGGGCTTTTGAGCAATTTCTTGGTCTCGAGATATGGATGGCGACTATGCTCTTACACTCAGACTCTTCTTGGGGATGGTAGCCCGACCAAGGCATTGGGAGGGATATTTAGCTATTTCCTGGTCTCGAGATCTGAATGACAACTATGCTCTTACACTCAGACCCTTATTGGGGGTGGTAGCCCGACCAAGGCACCAAGAGGGTTGTTTAGCTATTTCCTGGTCTCGAGATCTGGATGGCAACGATGCTCTTACACTCAGACCCTTCTTGGGGGTGGTAGCCCGACCAAGGCATCAGGAGGGCTATTTAGCTATTTCCTGGTCTCAAGATCCGGATGGCAACTATGCTCTTACACTCAGACCTTTCTTGGGGGTGGTAGCCCGACCAAGGCATCAAGAGGGCTATTTAGCTATTTCCAGGTCTCGAGATCTGGATGGCATCTATGCTCTTACACTCAGACCCTTCTTGAGGGTGGTAGCCTGACCAAGGCATCAAGAGGGCTATTTAGCTATTTACTGGTCTCGAGATATGGATGGCAACTATGCTCTTACACTCAGACCCTTCTTGGGGGTGGTAGCCCGACCAAGGCATCAGGGGGGGCTTTTTATCTATTTCCTGGTCTCGAGATCTGGATGGCAACTATGCTCTAACATTCAGACCCTTCTTGGGGGTGGTAGCCCAACCAAGGCATTGAGAGGGCTATTTAGCTATTTCCTGGTCTCGAGATCTGGATGACAACTATGCTCTTACACTCAGACCCTTATTGGGGGTGGTAGCCCGACTAAGGCTTCAGGGAGGGGTATTTAGCTATTTCCTGGTCTCGAGATCTGGATGGCAACTATGCTCTTACACTCAGACCCTTCTTGGGGGTGGTAGCCCGACTAAGGCATCAGGGGGCTATTTAGCTATTTCCTGGTCTCGAGATCTAGATGGCAATTATGCTCTTCCACTCAGACCCTTCTAGAGGGTGGTAGCCTGACCAATGCATCAGAAGAGGGGTATTTAGCTATTTTCTATTCTGGAGATCTGGATGGCAACTATGCTCTTACACTCAGACCCTTCTTGGTCGTGGTAGCCCGACCACGGCATCAAGAGGGCTATTTTAGCTATTTCCTGGTCTCTAGATCTGGATGGCAACTATGTTCTTACACTCAGACCCTTCTTGGGGGTGGTAGCCTGACAAAGGCATCAGAAAAGCTATTTAGCTATTTCCTGATCTCGAGATATGGATGACAACTATGCTCTTACACTCAGACCCTTCTTCGGGGTGGTAGCCAGACCAAGGCATCAGGAGGGCTATTTATCTATTTCCTGGTCTCGAGATCTGGATGGCAACTATGCTCTTACATTCAGACCCTCCTTGGGGGTGGTAGCCCGACCAAGGCATCAGGAGGGCTTTTGAGCAATTTCTTGGTCTCGAGATATGGATGGCGACTATGCTCTTACACTCAGACCCTTCTTGGGGATGGTAGCCCGACCAACGCATTGGGAGGGATATTTAGCTATTTCCTGGTCTCGAGATCTGAATGACAACTATGCTCTTACACTCAGACCCTTATTGGGGGTGGTAGCCCGACCAAGGCACCAAGAGGGCTGTTTAGCTATTTCCTGGTCTCGAGATCTGGATGGCAACGATGCTCTTACACTCAGACCCTTCTTGGGGGTGGTAGCCCGACCAAGGCATCAGGAGGGCTATTTAGCTATTTCCTGGTCTCAAGATCCGGATGGCAACTATGCTCTTACACTCAGACCTTTCTTGGGGGTGGTAGCCCGACCAAGGCATCAAGAGGGCTATTTAGCTATTTCCAGGTCTCGAGATCTGGATGGCATCTATGCTCTTACACTCAGGCCCTTCTTGGGGATGGTAGCCAGACCAAGGCATCAGGAGGGCTATTCATCTATTTCCTGGTCTCGAGATCTGGATGGCAGCTATGCTCTTACACTCAGACGCTTCTAGGGGGTGGTAGCCCGACCAAGGCATCAGAAAAGGGGTATTTCGCTATTTCCTGGTCTCGAGATCTGGATGGCACCTATGCTCTTACACTCAGACCCTTCTTGGGGGTGGTAGCCCGACCAAGGCATCAGGTGGGCTATTTTAGCTATTTCCTCGTCTCAAGATCTGGATGGCAACGATGCTCTTACACTTAGACCCTTCTTGGGGGTGGTAGCCCGACCAAGGCATCAGGAGGGCTTTATAGCTATTTCCTGGTCTCGAGATCTGGATGGCAACTATTCTCATACACTCAGGCCCTTCTTGGAGGTGGTAGCCCGACCAAGGCATTAGGCGGGCTATTTAGCTATTTCTTGGTCTCGAGATCTGGATGGCTATTATGCTCTTACACTCAGACTCTTCTAGGGGGTGGTAGCCCAACCAAGGCATCAGAAGAGGGGTATTTAGCTATTTCCTGGTCTCGAGATCTGGATGGCAACTATGCTCTTACACTCAGACCCTTCTTGGGGGTGGTAGCCCGACTAAGGCATCAGGGGGCTATTTAGCTATTTCCTGGTCTCGAGATCTAGATGGCAATTATGCTCTTCCACTCAGACCCTTCTAGAGGGTGGTAGCCCGACCAATGCATCAGAAGAGGGGTATTTAGCTATTTTCTATTCTGGAGATCTGGATGGCAACTATGCTCTTACACTCAGAACCTTCTTGGTCGTGGTAGCCCGACCAAGGCATCAAGAGGGCTATTTTAGCTATTTCCTGGTCTCTAGATCTGGATGGCAACTATGTTCTTACACTCAGACCCTTCTTGGGGGTGGTAGCCTGACAAAGGCATCAGAAGGGCTATTTAGCTATTTCCTGATCTCGAGATCTGGATGGCAACTATGCTCTTACACTCAGGCCCTTCTAGAGGGTGGTAGCCCGACCAAGGCATCAGAAGTGGGGTATTTAGCTATTTTTTATTCTGGAGATCTGGATGGCAACTATGCTCTTACACTCAGACCCTTCTTAGGGGTGGTAGCCCGACCATGGCATCAAGAGGGCTATTTTAGCTATTTTCTGGTCTCTAGATCTGGATGGCAACTATGCCCTTACACTCAGACCCTTCTTGGGGGTGGTAGCCCGACCAAGGCATCAAGAGGGCTATTTAGTTATTTCCTGGTCTCCAGATCTGCATGGCAACTATGCTCTTACACTCAGACCCTTCCTGGGGGTGGTAGCTTGACCAAGGCACCAAGAGGGTTGTTTAGCTATTTCCTGGTCTCAAGATCTGGATGGCAACGATGCTCTTACACTTAGACCCTTCTTGGGGGTGGTAGCCCGACCAAGGCATCATGGGGACTATTTAGTTATTTCCTGGTCTCGAGATCAGGATGACAACTATGCTCTTACACTTAGACCCTTCTTGGGGGTGGTAGCCCGACCAAGGCATCATGGGGGCTATTTAGTTATTTCCTGGTCTCGAGATCTGGATGACAACTATGCTCTTACATTCAGACCCTTCTTGGGGGTGGTAGCCCGACCAAGGCGTTAGGAGGGCTATTTTTGCTATTTCCTGGTCTCGAGATCTGGATGGCTATTATGCTCTTACACTCAGACTCTTCTAGGGGGTGGTAGCCCAACCAAGGCATCAGAAGAGGGGTATTTAGCTATTTCCTGGTCTCGAGATCTGGATGGCAACTATGCTCTTACACTCAGACCCTTCTTGGGGGTGGTAGCCCGACTAAGGCATCAGGGGTGCTATTTATCTATTTCCTGGTCTCGAGATCTGGATGGCAACTATGCTCTTACACTCAGGCCCTTCTAGAGGGTGGTAGCCCGACCAAGGCATCAGAAGTGGGGTATTTAGCTATTTTCTATTCTGGAGATCTGGATGGCAACTATGCTCTTACACTCAGACCCTTCTTAGGGGTGGTAGCCCGACCAAGGCATCAAGAGGGCTATTTTAGCTATTTTCTGGTCTCTAGATCTAGATGGCAACTATGCTCTTACACTCAGACCCTTCTTAGGGGTGGTAGCCCGACCAAGGCATCAAGAGGGCTATTTAGTTATTTCCTGGTCTCCAGATCTGCATGGCAACTATGATCTTACACTCAGACCCTTCCTGGGGGTGGTAGCTTGACCAAGGCACCAAGAGGGTTGTTTAGCTATTTCCTGGTCTCAAGATCTGGATGGCAACGATGCTCTTACACTTAGACCCTTCTTGGGGGTGGTAGCCCGACCAAGGCATTATGGGGGCTATTTAGTTATTTCCTGGTCTCGAGATCTGGATGACAACTATGCTCTTACACTCAGACCCTTCTTGGGGGTGGTAGCCCGACCAAGGCGTTAGGAGGGCTATTTTTGCTATTTCCTGGTCTCGAGATCTGGATGGCAACTATGCTCTTACACTCAGACCCTTCTTGGGGGTGGTAGCCCGACCAAGGCATCAAGAGGGCTATTTAGTTGTTTCCTGGTCTCGAGATCTAGATGACAACTATGCTCTTACACTTAGACCCTTCTTGGGGGTGGTAGCCCGACCAAGGCGTTAGGAGGGCTATTTTTGATATTTCCTGGTCTCGAGATCGGGATGGCAACTATGCTCTTACACTCAGACCCTTCTAGGGGGTGGTAGCCCGTCCAAGGCATCAGAAGAGGGGTATTTAGCTATTTCCTTGTCTCGAGATCGGGATGGCAACTATGCTCTTACACTCAGACCCTTCTTGGGGGTGGTGGCCCGACCAAGGCATCAGGAGGGATATTTAGCTATTTCCTGGTCTCGAGATCTGGATGACAACTATGCTCTTACACTCAGACCCTTATTGGGGGTGGTAGCCCGACCAAGGCACCAAGAGGGCTGTTTAGCTATTTCCCGGTCTCGATATCTGGGTGGCAATGATGCTCTTACACTCAGACCCTTCTTAGAGGTGGTAGCCCGACCAAGACATCAGGAGGGCTATTTGGCTATTTCCTGGTCTCAAGATCCGGATGGCAACTATGCTCTTACACTCAGACCCTTCTTGAGGGTGGTAGCCCGACCAAGGCATCAAGAGGGCTATTTAGCTATTTACTGGTCTCGAGATCTGGATGGCAAATATGCTCTTACACTCAGACCCTTCTTGGGGGTGGTAGCCCGACTAAGGCATCAGGAGGGCTATTTATCTATTTCCTGGTCTCGAGATCTGGATGGCAACTATGCTCTTACATTCAGACCCTTCTTGGGGGTGGTAGCCCGACCAAGGCATTGAGAGGGCTATTTAGCTATTTCCTGGTCTCGAGATCTGGATGACAACTATGCTCTTACACTTAGACCCTTCTTGGGGGTGGTAGCCCGACCAAGGCATCAGGAGGGCTATTTAGCTATTTCCTGGTCTCAAGATCCGGATGGCAACTATGCTCTTACACTCAGACCTTTTTTGGGGGTGGTATCCCGACCAAGGCATCAAGAGGGCTATTTAGCTATTTCCTAGTCTCGAGATCTGGATGGCAACTATGCTCTTACACCCAGACCCTTCTTGGGGGTGGTAGCCAGACCAAGGCATCAGGAGGGCTATTTATTTATTTCCTGGTCTCGAGATCTGGATGGCAGCTATGCTCTTACACTCAGACCCTTCTAGGGGGTGGTAGCCCGACCAAGGCATCAGAAGAGGGGTATTTCGCTATTTCCTGGTTTCGAGATCTGGATGGCACCTATGCTCTTACACTCAGACCCTTCTTGGGGGTGGTAGCCCGACCAAGGCATCGGGAGGGCTATTTTAGCTATTTCCTGGTCTCGAGATCTGGATAGCAACTATGTTCTTACACTCAGACCCTTCTTGGGGGTTGTAGCTTGACCAAGGCACCAAGAGGGCTGTTTAACTATTTCCTGGTCTCGACTTCTGGATGGCAACGATGGTCTTACACTCAGACCCTTCTTGGGGCTGGTAGCCCAACTAAAGCATCAGGGAGGGCTATTTAGCTATTTCCTGATCTCGAGATCAGGATGACAACTATGCTCTTACACTCAGACCCTTCTTGGGGGTGGTAGCCCGACCAAGGCATCAAGAGGGCTATTTTAGCTATTTTCTGGTCTCTAGATCTGGATGGCAACTATGCTCTTACACCCAAACCTTCTGGTGGTGGTAGCCCGACAAATGCATCAGGAGGGATATTTTAGCTATTTCTTTGTCTCGAGATCTGGATAGCAACTATGTTCTTACACTCAGACCCTTCCTGGGGGTGGTAGCTTGACCAATGCACCAAGAGGGCTGTTTAGCTATTTCCTGGTCTCAAGATCTGGATGGCAACGATGCTCTTACACTCAGACCCTTCTTGGGGGTGGTAGCCCGACCAAGGCATCAGGGGGCTATTTAGTTATTTCCTAGTCTCGAGATCTGGATGACAACTATGCTCTTACACTCAGACCCTTCTTGGGGGTGGTAGCCCGACCAAGGCGTTAGGAGGGCTATTTTTGCTATTTCCTGGTCTCGAGGTCTGGATGGGAACTATGCTCTTACACTCAGACCCTTCTAGGGGGTGGTAGCCCGACCAAGGCCTCAGAAGAGGGGTATTTAGCTATTTCCTTGTCTCGAGATCTGGATGGCAACTATGCTCTTACACTCAGACCCTTCTTGGGGGTGGTAGCCCGACCAAGGCATCAGGAGGGCTTTTTAGCTATTTCCTAGTCTCGATATCTGGATGGCAACTATGCTTTTACATTCAGACCCTTCTTAGAGGTGGTAGCCCGACCAAGGCATCAGGAGCTTATTTGGCTATTTCCTGGTCTCAAGATCCGGATGGCAACTATGCTCTTACACTCAGACCCTTCTTGAGGGTGGTAGCCCGACCAAGGCATCAAGCGGGCTATTTAGGTATTTCCTGGTCTCGAGATCTGGATGGCAACTATGCTCTTACACTCAGGCCCTTCTTGGAGGTGGTAGGCCGACCAAGGCATCAGGCGGGCTATTTAGCTATTTCTTGGTCTCGAGATCTGGATGGCTACTATGCTCTTACACTCAGACTCTTCTAGGGGGTGGTAGCCCGACCAAGGCATCAGAAGAGGGGTATTTAGCTATTTCCTGGTCTCGAGATCTGGATGGCAACTATGCTCTTACACTCAGACCCTTCTTGGGGGTGGTAGCCCGACCAAGGCATCAGGAGGGCTATTTTATCTAGTTCCTGGTCTCAAGATCTGGATAGCAACTATGTTCTTACACTCAGGCCCCGTCTTGGGGATGGTAGCTTTACCAAGGCACCAAGAGGGCTGTTTAGCAATTTCCTGGTCTCGAGATCTTGATGGAAATGATGCCCTTACACTCAGACCCTTGTTGGGTGTGGTAGCCCGATCAAGGCATCAGAAAGGCTATTTATCTATTTCCTGGTCTAGAGATATGGATGGCAACTATGCTCTTACACTCGGACCCTTCTTGGGGGATGTAGCCCGACCAAGGCATTAGGAGGGCTATTTATCTATTTCCTGGTCTCGAGATCTGGATGGCAACTATGCTCTTACATTTAGACCCTTCTTGGGGGTGGTAGCCCGACCAAGGCATTAGGAGGGCTATTTAGCTATTTCCTGGTCTCGAGATCTTGATGGCAACTTATGCTCTTACACTTAGACCCTTCTTGGGGGTGGTAGCCCGACCAAGGCATCAGGAGGGCTATTTAGCTATTTCCTGATCTCGAGATCTAGATGGCAACTATGCTCTTACACTCAGACCCTTCTTGGGGGTGGTAGCCCGACCAAGGCATCAGGAGGGCTATTTATCTATTTCCTGGTCTCGAGATCTGGATCGCAACTATGCTCTTACATTTAGACCCTTCTTGGGGGTAGTAGCCCGACCAAGGCATCAGGAGGGCTATTTAGCTATTTCCTGGTCTCGAGATCTGGATGGCAACTTATGCTCTTACACTCAGACCCTTCTTGGGGGTGGTAGCCCGACCAAGGCATCAGGAGGGCTATTTATCTATTTCCTGGTCTCGAGATCTGGATGGCAATTATGCTCTTACACTCAGTCCCTTCTTAGGGGCGGTAGACACTAATGTTGAACATAGTTGGAGATAAAGATGAAAAAGAAAAATGACTTTATTGATGATCGTGATGTAGTACATCTTTATTTGGGATTCTAATTAAACCTAAATTAGGGTTGTCTGCTTGAAATCTCCCTTCTCCAGGGTAGAATTTCCTCAAGTGATCTGCATTCCAAGTGTTGTCGTTCGTCCATGTCTTCGAGTTTGTACGCTCCATTACGAGCAACTAGCTTTATCAAATATGGCCCTTCCCAATTGGGGGTTAAGATTCCATCCGACCTTTTTCGAGTATTCAGGGTCACTTTCCTAAGCACCACCCCTTCTTTGAAATTCTGGGCTCTAACTTTTCGGTTGAAATATCTAGCGATCTTGCTTTGGTCGATTGCCACTTTATCCGCTACCCGGTCTTGTTTCTCTTCTAGGAGGTCCAGATTAGTCTGGAGCTTGACCTCGTTACTTTCGGGCTCAAAGTGCTGTTCCCTGAACGAGGTTAATTTATGCTCGATAGGGAGGACCGCTTCAACTCTGAAAGCCAGGGAGTAAGGTGTCTCCCCGGTAGTTGTTCTCTTTGTAGTCTGGTATGCCCAGAGCAATTCTGGTAGTTCTTCGGCCCATTTGCCTTTTTTCTACTGTAGCTTCTTCTTTAGAAGAATCTTGATAGTCTTGTTGGTGGATTCCACCAGCCTGTTAGTCTGGGGATGGGCTACTGAAGCGAGCCTGAGGTCGATCCCCAATCCTTTGCAGAAATCTTTGAATCGAGCGATGTCGAACTGCTTCCCCAGGTCAACTATAATGATGAGAGGGGTCCCGAATCTACATACCACGTTGGTTTTGATAAACTTGGTCGTATTCTTTTCTGATATCCGAGAAAGAGGCTCTGCCTCGACCCATCTTGTGAAGTAGTCGATAGCCACGATAGCATGTGTCATTTGTCCGGGAGCGGTAGGGAGTGGTCCAATTAGGTCGATTCCCCACATGGCAAAGGGGTAAGGTGAACTGAGGGACGACAGTGGCTCAGGTGGCTGGTGGTTCAAGTTTGATGTTCTCTGACATGGCTCACAAGATTGAACAAAACTCCTTGCGTCTTGGTGGATGGTCAGCTGATAGTACCCCATACGAAGCACCTGATATGCTAGAGCTTCCCCACCTATGTGGTTCCCACAGTCCCCAGAGTGGACCTCTCTTAGTGCCCATTTAGCATCATCAGGATGCAAGCATCTAAGTAAGGGGAGGGATCTGCCCCTTCTGTAGAGGTACCCGTCTACCAAACAATATTGAATCGAGAGTCTTTTAATTCTTTGGGCTTGGTCGGGCTCTTCGGGGAGCTCTCCCTCAAGGAGGTAGGTAGCGATCGGGTCCATCCTACAAGGCTGGCGATCTAGGGAGCAGATTTCTTTATTTGTGGCTATGCTTGGTTGGGAGATCACTTGGAGGGGAATTCCCTGTGGTAATGATTGGCCTCCATTTGCAGCTATCTTAGCCAAAACATATGTGCGGTGGTTTTGGTGTCGAGGCACCTGATCGATCTTAAACCCCTTAAACTTATTTTTTAGCAACTGAGCTAGCTTTAGGTAGGCAGCCATATTATCTCCCTTTGCCTGGTACACCCCCAGTCACCTGATTGACAACAAGCAATGAGTCGCTCTTGATTTGCAGGTAATCGGCCTCTAGTTTGATGGCTATCGTCATCCCGGCTAGGAGGACTTCGTACTCTACTTCATTATTGGTGGCTTTAAACTCGAAATCTGAAACAGTGACAGAATTCAGTCCCCTCTGTGTCTATTAAAACTATGCCAGCCCCTCCCCCAGCTTGCCCGGATGCTTCATCTGTAAAGAGGGTCCATGGCTTGCAGCCTTTCGGCCAATTGTCCATCTCGGATGTCTTTTCAGGAGTCTCATTTGGTGCTGAGGGATTCTCTTGATCTGGGAGCGCTAAAAATTCTGCCACGAAGTCAGCCAAAGCCTGTGCCTTAATCGTGGTCCGGGGCTTATACTTTAAATCGAAATGAGTGAGCTCTAGGGCCTATAAGGCTAGCCTTCCGGACACGTCTGGTCTTTGTAAGAATTGGCGGAGAGGTTGGTCCTTCACCACTACTATTGTGTGAGCTTGAAAATAGGGACAGAGCTTCCTCGCTGAGATCACCAGAGCATAAGCGAGCTTGTCTAGGAGAATATAATTCCTCTCTGACTTGGTTAAAGCATGACTCATATAGTATATGGGTCTTTGAAAACCCTAAGCATATACTGCATTCTTGAATGACAATCATATACTGCATCAGGTAGTGTGGTCGATCAGTGTTCTAGCCCTAATATAAAGGAATTTCGTCTAATCAGAAGCTAGGTCTATCCTCCATTGACCTTTTGAAGCTAGGTGCGGCCTCATGCGGACACCTTACTATGTCAGCGAGGTACTGGCGAGCTTCTGGAGAAGTTACGAGGTAATCCCGACTTCGGGGGGGTTTATGTTTTCAGGTTCGGTGACGCGGGCTTGATCTGATCATTCCTGGCTCTATTTCGGATGTTTCTGGAGCCCGTCCTTGTTCCTGCGGGGCGATACCGTAGCTCGGCTTTGGGTAACATGGTCTCCTGGTGGATGATCTCGGTCATGAAGCCAGGCCTGGAGGGTGGAAAATTTCCCTTTGGTCCTTAGCCAATTTTGGCTATTAACAGGAGTTAATTTTAATAATTAATGTTAGTAAAATAATCATTTTATGTGTGGGAGTTAATTTTAATAATTTTTGTTAGTAAAATAATCATTTTATGTGTAACAGTTAATTTTAATATTTTTTGTTAGTAAAATAATCATTTTATATGTAGGAGTTAATTTTAATAACTTTTGTTCGTACAATAATCATTTTTAGTGTGTGTGAGTTAATTTTAATATTTTTTGTTAGTAAAATAATCATTTTATGTGAAGGAGTTAATTTTAATAATTTTTGTTAGTAAAATAATCATTTTTATGTGTGTGAGTTAATTTTAATATTTTTTGTTAGTAAAATAATCATTTTAATTTTAATATTTATTAATGACTAATGACCAGATTTTTTTTTTCTAGGAAATGGATCCTAACCATCCTTATTTTCCAGACGGTCTAAACATGCTGAACGATGATTTTGATCTCTCCGGACCGGTAGAAACCGTAGCGGGACCTTCTGGTTCCGGCGCCACACCGACATCACGTACCAAATCTAAGAGGTTAACATCAGACGTATGGCAGTGTTTTAACGTAGTAGAAATGACACTCCCATACGGTACGGTCAGCCCCAGAGCCAAATGTAAATTTTGTCCTAAGAACTATACCACTACTAAGGGTGGAACCGTTCATTTGAGAAGGCATATGGAAAAATGCATGCCCAAACACGTACATGTACCCACTACAACCCAGACACAACTACAACGGCACCCAGACGTGGCATTACGACGACGGGCATGCTAGAGAATGCTTGGCACGGTACATTGCACAAACTGATCAACCTATTAATTTCGGTGACTGTGTTTTTTTTCAAGAATTTATCACATCTGCATACAACCCCCAAATGCAAATTGTTTCTAGAACCATCACTAGGAACGATTTGATAAGAATGTTTAAAACCCAACGAGATGACTTGACAGCTGAATTACAGCATCTAACTGTTCTCACTTGCATTAACTTCCGATATTTGGAACGCATGTTCCAAACAGGACTATTTATGTGTCACATGACACTATTTATGTTGGACCCTCGGGTTACAGATTGCGCAGCGGAAGGTTTTAAGAAAATTTAATGCAATCATTAAACTAACTCATTTGTACAGTAATAATCAAATACAATAATAAAGTGAAGGAATTTATTTTTCATACCTACGTAGGAGGCTCCTTCACTTTGATACGAACTGCTCCTGATTTGAACCACGTGATCTTCCTCGCCGCTATCTCCCGAAACTGGTAACAGCGTGTGGGCGCATCATGATATTCAGGACCTATATGGAGGAAGAAGAGAAGAACACACACACAAATAGAAGTGCAGAACTTTTTGTTCTCACCACACCCAATTATTTATTCTTTATGTTTGATGTGTGTTTTTGTTTTATGTCACGATGACTTTTGTTTCTTCTCTTTTACTGTGTCAGTTTGCTCTCATTTGGTTTCATTTTTTTTTAGTTAAAATATATCTCATATATCTCAAAAACAAAACCGACATTCGGTTTAAATTTTTAAAAAAATATATATCTCATATATATTAAAAAACAAACCAAAAATCTTATATTTGATTTTTAAAATTTTATAAAGATATCTCATATCTTTTTTAAAAATAATTAAATATTTATTTTTGAATTCAAACATTTCAAATTCAATTTCAAATATTTAATATAATAAAATAAAATAATCATATTATCTTATTTTATTCAAAATCAAATATCTAACTAACACCCTCCATTTAGTGATTAACAACATAATTAAATAATCTTATTACTTAATTTATTTAATCACCATTATTCATTAATTAAATAATCCCATTATTCAATTAACTCCCGAATAAATACGTGTCACTTTCGTAACACAATTAATTGGACAATCCAATTAATTAACCGTGACCCTTGTTACCTAAATCGATCGGGCTAGCAAGGGGACCTAATGGACCCACAGTATTTTGAGCTCCAATAATCCTTAGAAATTATTAATTAAACTCTTTAATTAATATTTCATGATTATTAACTTCGGTGTTATTCCACTAAAAACCCGAAGCTGCACTCTCTCAACTGTAGACGTTTTTACACAAACCAATAACTCTCGGTGTCCATCGATATAGCTATTACATATGGTATAATCCTCCACAAGTAGTTTATAATTAGAGCTGGGTCATAATGTCTGTTATACCCCTCTAATCATATCTTTCCATTAAGTACCATTGATTCTCTAATGAACAATAAATCCTACATTCCTTACGGAATTAGGAGAGCGCTCATATTGTTCAAGCCCAGAATCAACCCTTAAGGGAACTACCATCTACTTCTCACAAGAAGGAGTGGATTCCACTATTGTGTACAAACCTTCCCAGCCACAAGCCAAACCGCGATCCCAACATACAGAGTATATTGATCGGGAATGCAACTCCGACCTCACCCATGGTATATCAAAGACCACGATCTAACCTGAAGGAGTCGATAAGACACTCAGGATTAAGATCACCCACATATAGCCATCATTAGTTGATATATATGAATCTCATCGTTAAACGGATCTTAGTGAGAGATTCATATAGATCATGGCCCAGTCCTATATGATCACATCATACAAGGTGCCTCCATTCTCATAACTACATATGAATGATCCAGGATAGGATCACCGTACACTACGAAATGGACCGCAGCTATAGATTAACCACAAATAAAGTACCCAGCTTTATTTGCTATCTACGGACTCTTTAAATTGCTCGTTTCAAACTGAATCCATCTATATATGACACTCATATACTCAATTCGAAATTACATCCGGGAATTTTGGATGTTAAGTGCACATGTTATATAAAGTATGACACAAAATGAATGAATATACTACTTCTTTTATTTATGTTCAAATTACATTTACATATTACAAGCTTTAGGGCAAAAACCCCAACAATCTCCCACTTGCACTAAAGCATGTGAGTCATGTCTCGTAACCCTAGACCTTCTAGGTGACCTTCAAACACTTTATCCGGTAAGGTCTTCGTAAATGGATCAGCATGATTGTCTTGTGAGGCTATCTTGGTGACGATCACATCTCCTCTCTGCACTATCTCTCTAATGAGATGATACTTTCTCTCTATATGCTTCCCTCTCTTGTGGCTTCTTGGTTCTTTGGAATTAGCCACAGTACCACTGTTATCACAATAAAGTGTGATGGGCTTATCCAGATCTGGAACAACTTCCAGATCACTCAAGAACTTACGGAGCCAAACAGCCTCTTTAGCAGCTTCACAAGCGGCTACATATTCGGCTTCCATGGTGGAGTCAGCAATGCAAGATTGCTTTATACTTCTCCACACAATGGCTCCACCACCTAGGGTGAATACTGATCCAGAAGTGGATTTTTTAGAATCCCTGTCTGACTGAAAATCAGAATCTGTGTATCCTAACGGGATCAAATCCTGTCCGGAATACACTAGCATATAGTTTCTCGTTCTCCGAAGATACTTGAGAATAGTCTTGACAGCAACCCAATGATCTAATCCTGGGTTGGACTGGTACCTGCTGACTACTCCCACTGCATAGCAGATGTCCGGTCTCGTGCATAACATAGCATATATGAGACTACCTACTGCTGATGCATATGGCACACGTCTCATATCCTCAACTTCTTGAGGTGTCTTAGGACACTGTTCCTTAGACAAGTGAACCCCATGTCTAGAAGGTAAATTACCTTTCTTGGAGTTCTGCATCGAAAATCGCATAAGAATCTTGTCAGTATATGATGTCTGAGACAATGCTATGAGTTTGTTCTTACGATCCCTTATAAGTTGGATCCCTAAAACATAACTCGCCTCTCCCAAATCTTTCATTTGGAATTGGCTAGCCAGCCAGCCCTTTACATCAGACAACACTCCTATATCATTCCCAATGAGTAGGATGTCATTTACGTATAGGACAAAGAAAACTACTTTCTTGTCAATGATGCGCTTGTAGACACAAGGCTCATCAACGTTTTGCTCGAAGCCATAGGTTTTGATCACATCATCAAACCTTATGTTCCAAGATCTAGATGCTTGCTTAAGTCCATAAATGGACCTTTGCAACTTGCAAACCTTTTGCTCTTGATCTGGAGACACAAATCCCTCTGGTTGCATCATGTATATGCTTTCATCAAGATTGTCATTCAAGATTGTCATTCCATTTTCCAAATTTCATAATCTAAATAGGCAGCAATGGATAAGAGAATCCAAATAGACTTAAACATGGCTACTAGCGAGAAGGTCTCTTCATAATCGACCCCCTCTTTCTGGGTATAACCCTTGGCCACTAGCCTTGCCTTGAAGGTTTCTACCTTCCCGTCTACTCCTCTCTTCCTCTTGTAGATCCACTTATATCCTATGGGTTTTATCCCATTCGGTAAGTCTACAAGTTCCCAGACTGAGTTAGAGTACATAGACTCCATCTCGAGATTCATGGCTTTAAGCCATTCCTCTTTATCAGGATCTTCCATTGCATTCTTAAATGTCAATGGATCATCCACACTATCAGCAGAGACAAGATCTTGTCCCTCACTTACACCCAAATAGCGTTCAGGCTGTCTCACAACCCTCTCATTACGTCTAGGTGGTAGTGTATCCTGACTAGAAATTATCTGACTTTCAGATGTTAATGGATTAACAACTCTAGTTGACTGAGTACTGGTCTCACCAGGCTCCAACTCATTTAATACAATTTTAGAACGAGGTTTATGATCACTTATATAGTTATCCTCAAGAAACGTTGCATTTGTCGATACAAATACTTTGTTATCTTCAGGACTATAGAAGTATCCACCTCTGGTCTCCTTAGAGTATCCTACAAACAAGCAGACCACAGACTTGGGATCTAGCTTTCCAGTTCTGTTCTTCAGCACGTGTGCTGGACACCCCCATACGCAAAAATGTCGTAAACTAGCTTTACGACCATTCCACAACTCTAGGGGAGTTTCAGGAACAGATTTGGATGGCACTACATTCAAAATGTATGCCGCTATTTGTAACGCATATCCCCAAAAGGAATTTGGTAATGATGAGAAACTAATCATAGATCTCACCATTCCATTAGGGTTCTATTTCTCCTCTCCGCGACACCATTCTGCTGAGGTGTTCCAGGAGCTGTGAGTTGGGACACTATCCCATACTCGACCATAAAGTCTTCAAACTCTTGGTCAAGGTACTCATCTCCACGATCTGATCGTAGAGACTTGATAGTCTTTCCTAACTGGTTCTCAACTTCAGCTCGGAATTCTTTGAACTTTTCAAATGTTTCCGACTTCCGTTGAATTAGGTAGACATATCTGTATCTTGAGTAGTCATCTATAAAGGTGACATAATACTCATAACCACCCCTTGCTTTAACATTCATTGGTCCACAGATGTCTGAATGTATAAGCTCTAGTGGTTGTTTAGCTCTAAGCCCTTTTCCAGTAAAAGGTCTCTTAGTCATCTTACCTTCTAAACAGGATTCGCAGACAGGTAAAGTGTCAACCTTTAACTCACTTAAAGGTCCACTTTTTACTAGTCTGTCTATCCGGTCAAGGTTGATATGACCAAGCCTTAGATGCCAAAGATATGTGTCATTATCTGGAGAAATCTTATGTCGTTTAGTTTTAGGTTTTTCAACCTTAAACATTTCGGTGTTAAGCTGTGTAGTATGTATTAACGGTCTTAACACATACAAATTGTTTTCATTAATTCCTGAACAAATATTCAGACCATTCTTTCCAATAATAACAAAATTATTATTAAAAGAAACAGAATACAATTGTTCTAACAACTTAGAAACGGAAATCAAATTCCGTGTAAATCCAGGAATATAAAAAACATTGTTCAATAATAAAAAACTATTATTATTACAAAATTGCAATCTTATTGCTCCCACTGCTTTGGCCGACACGACATCCCCCGACCCCACACGCATGGAGAAGGCTCCCTCCTCTAGCTGTGTCTAAGAATCAGTCCACTGCAAAGAAGAACAAACATGGTTAGTGGCCCCCGAATCAACAATCCAAGGTGAAGAATCATCTTCCACTAAACAAGATTCAAGAACAAGTAAATCATATTTACCTTTCTTCTTCTTCTTGGCTACCTCCTCCAGGTACTGAGGACAGTTCCTCTTCTAGTGCCCAACCTTGTTACAATGGAAACATTTTCCTTTGTCTTGGTCGGTGGAGGTGCCCTTCTTTTTGCTTTGGGCATTCTTAGGTTTGGGCTTACCCTTCGCCTTTCCAGCAGACCTCTTCCTCTTCTTATTATTGGAGGAAGATGGTTCGGCAACATTTGCCTCACCGGTCTTACTTTTGCTATCCTTGGTCAAGGACTCAAAAGTAGCGAGCTCATTGAGCAACTGTGTGAGACTAAACCTTAACTTGTTCATCCCGTAGTTGTCTTTAAACTGATTGAAACTCTTCGGAAGAGTCGTCAGTATGATGCTCACTTGACTGGGTTCGTCAATGGCCCCGCCATTGACTTCTGCCGTGTGGAAGTAGGACATCATGCTTAGGACATGTTCCCGAACTGATGTACCTTCCTTCATGAGAGCGAGCATAGCGGAACGAACAGTTTCGTGTCGCTTTTGCTCGGAGGGCTGCCCGAACATAGCTTGCAATGACTCCATAATTTCGAATGCTGTAGTCATTGCTTCGTGCTTTGTGACAAGTACGTCTGTCATAGAAGCTAACAGATATGTTCGGGCCTTCTCATCAGATGAGACCCATCGCTGGTATGCCTCACGAACAGTTCGTGTGGCATTGGCAGTAGGCACCGGAGGACATTCCTCCGTAAGCACAAACTTGAGGTCTTTGGTGACCAGTATTGCATTAATGTTAAGTTTCCATTTTGTGTAGTTATCACCAGTTAATTTATCGTTTGCAAGTATTTGTAATAGAGCAGATGACATGGCTGAAAAAACATAAATTAAAGATTCATTCAGTCATACATTTTAAACATGTGCTAATGTTCGGCATAAAATTAAACATGATGCATGAAAATGTTTAATGAACAAGAACAACCCTAAAAACAATGTTTCTATGCCACGACAATCCAACATACCACAAGCAAGTGCCGCCTTAGGGTCGGTCAAATTCTTGCATGTTGGATCGAGACCTTCTCAGTCAAAAGATATACCAGAATAACTCTTATGCCAATATCATTCAACCATCGTTTATTAGGTCAGGTTTTTAATTAACCAATTTAATTAAAACCTTATGAGTGTAACCCATCATTTCAGATCTCAAGAGCTTAACTCGAGAATTGCCGCCTTAGGGTCGGTCAATCCCAAAATCCCCTCCGAAATCCTATCTATCAGGAAGTCAACCTTGGTATTGATTCTTATGGAAACCCTCCTTAGGGAGGACGAAAACAAAGCCGTCACAAGGCCCCACTCGAATCTCATGGTGTTGAACTAATGATGGAGACCGCGGGATATAATGTCATATATCCCTCTCCCACTCACTATTTTATATTAAGGGTTTTCTATTAATATTAATGCACCTAGATTAAACTAGATTAAACGGCTAATTTTAATCTAAGCGTCAAGTGCATTAATCACAAATTATTAGAATCCTATTCCAATAACTAATAAACTAAATTGATTTTTAACACTTAAAAAATTTAGTTCATTAGTGATAATTCAAATCTATGTAAACTGTTTACTAAGACTAGAATTATTATTAAATGTGTATTTACCAAGTTTTAACTATTAAAACTAAACACATTATTAGGTCCAATTATTATTAGGAGCTTAATCAAATTAATCCTAATATATATTAAGGACCCTACTAATCTAAGTATTTAAACTCTTTAATAAAAAGATTAGTAATTAATGAGATTTACCAAGTTTTTACTCCTAAAAACTAATCCCATTAAAAATAGCCAATTATGTGAATAACCCATTTTAATCAAATTAAAAAAAATTAAACACATAATATAGATGGCTATAATGCATGTATGATATATCAACATATATATGTGTAGGCACAACTAATTTAAATGACATGTATATGCATGGAAATGCTTAATCATCAAATAATTAAAACATACATGAGTTGACCGAGTGTTGTGGATTATTTAACCTAAATATTGGAATCTAATTACAAAAAAATATTCCCAAGGCATCCCTTGGTCTTCTTGTAATTTCCAAGACTTCCAATCTTTTCAGGTCATGTGCACTGGTAGCATCGCTGGTACGCATCACTGGTCAACATGCGCTGGTCTCCATGCTCGCAGGTGGTAGGTGCGCTACAGTGCCGGTGGCAAGCGCTGGTGTGCATGCGCTGGTAGGCATCTGCGCGCTTGTGGGCATCACTGATAGGCTGAGCGCTGGTTGGCGCGCGCTGGTAGGCATCTGCGCACTGGTGGGCATCGCTGATAGGCTGAGCGCTGGTTGGCGCGCGCTGATAGGCATCTGTGGGGTAAGCATCGCTGAGGCTGCGTGCTAGTAGGCTTGCTCACGTTGAACTACCAGGTCTCTTCATGCGATTACATTTTGTATTTTTTTTTTTTAATAATACAACTGTAAAATAAATTAAAAAAACAACATTTTACAACCCAGAAACACTCTAAATCCACAACACCATAAAAAATTATGATCAACCATGTTTTTTTTAAATTAAACAATTTAATTAAAAAAAACATCATACACTCATCACAAAAATATGTGCCTACACATTCATACATATCAGGAGTAATCGAATTCGATTATACTGTACAAAAATTGGCTCTGATACCAATTGTTGGACCCTCGGGTTACAGATTGCGCAGCGGAAGGTTTTAAAAAATGTTAATGCAATCATTAAACTAACCCATTTGTACAGTAATAATCAAATACAATAATAAAGTGAAGGAATTTATTTTTCATACCTACATAGGAGGCTCCTTCACTTTGATACGAACTGCTCCTGATTTGAACCACGTGATATTCCTCGCTATCTCCCGGAACTGATAACAGCGTGTGGGCGCGTCACGATATTCAGGACCTGTATGGAGGAAGAAGAGAAGAACACACACACAAATAGAAGTGCAGAACTTTTTGTTCTCACCACACCCAATTATTTATTCTTTATGTTTGCTGTGTGTTTTTTTTTTGTGTCACGATGACTTTTGTTTCTTCTCTTTTGCTGTGTCAGTTTGCTCTCATTTGGTTTCATTTTTTTTAGTTAAAATATATCTCATATATCTCAAAAACAAAACCGACATTCGGTTTAAATTTTTAAAAAAATATATATCTCATATATATTAAAAAACAAACCAAAAATCTTATATTTGATTTTTAAAATTTTATAAAGATATCTCATATCTTTTTTAAAAATAATTAAATATTTATTTTTGAATTCAAACATTTCAAATTCAATTTCAAATATTTAATTTAATAAAATAAAATAATCATATTATCTTATTTTATTCAAAATCAAATATCAACTAACACCCTCCATTTAGTGATTAACAACATAATTAAATAATCTTATTATTTAATTTATTTAATCACCATTATTCATTAATTAAATAATCCCATTATTCAATTAACTCCCGAATAAATACGTGTCACTTTCGTAACACAATTAATTGGACAATCCAATTAATTAACCGTGACCCTTGTTACCTAAATCGATCAGGCTAGCAAGGGGACCTAATGGACCCACAGTATTTTGAGCTCCAATAATCCTTAGAAATTATTAATTAAACTCTTTAATTAATATTTCATGATTATTAACTTCGGTGTTATTCCACTAAAAACCCGAAGCTGCACTCTCTCAACTGTAGACGTTTTTACACAAACCAATAACTCTCGGTGTCCATCGATATAGCTATTACATATGGTATAATCCTCCACAAGTAGTTTATAATTAGAGCTGGGTCATAATGTCTGTTATACCCCTCTAATCATATCTTTCCATTAAGTACCATTGATTCTCTAATGAACAATAAATCCTACATTCCTTACGGAATTAGGAGAGCGCTCATATTGTTCAAGCCCCGAATCAACCCTTAAGGGAACTACCATCTACTTCTCACAAGAAGGAGTGGATTCCACTATTGTGTACAAACCTTCCCAGCCACAAGCCAAACCGCAATCCCAACATACGGAGTATATTGATCGGGAATGCAACTCCGACCTCACCCATGGTATATCAAAGACCACGATCTAACCTGAAGAAGTCGATAAGACATTCAGGATTAAGATCACCCACATATAGCCATCATTAGTTGATATATATGAATCTCATCGTTAAACGGATCTTAGTGAGAGATTCATATAGATCATGGCCCAGTCCTATATGATCACATCATACAAGGTGCCTCCATTCTCATATCTACATATGAATGATCAAGGATAGGATCACTGTACACTACGAAATGGACCGCAGCTATAGATTAACCACAAATAAAGTACCCAGCTTTATTTGCTATCTACGGACTCTTTAAATTGCTCGTTTCAAACTGAATCCATCTATATATGACACTCATATACTCAATTCAAAATTACATCCGGCAATTTTGGATGTTAAGTGCACATGTTATATAAAGTATGACACAAAATGAATGAATATACTACTTCTTTTATTTATGTTCAAATTACATTTACATATTACAAGCTTTATGGCAAAAACCCCAACAATTTAGACTCTGAATGTAGGATACAAAAAAAATTCTTGGTTTTCGTCTTATGGATTTTGCACATACCGCAGACAATATTTTTGCTGTCATTCTTTCTGTTTTAGAAACTTATGGCATAACTCATCGCATCCTCTCTATCACATTAGATAATGCATCGGCAAATACTAGGTCTATTGCATTGTTTACTGAAAGAAACATCCCGCAAACTGGGGGTTATTTCTTCCATCAACGA
Source organism: Dipteronia sinensis (assembly GCA_033220585.1). Lineage (NCBI taxonomy): Eukaryota > Viridiplantae > Streptophyta > Magnoliopsida > Sapindales > Sapindaceae > Dipteronia > Dipteronia sinensis. Next base: position 27,587,170 of record CM065641.1, on the reverse strand, counting down.
TGTGCATGTCATATCATAAATTTAGTTGTACAATCTGGTTTGAAGGAAGTAAGCGATCGTATAGAACGCATCAGAGATGCCATTTCTTAGATCGGTAGCTCTAATCCAAGATTTCAAGAATTTGGTAGACACTGTACATTAAACAGTCTACGACCCCGACGATTCCAAACTGATATGCCGGTAAGGTAGAACTCTACTTACTTAATGCTGAAAAATTGTTTGGAATATGATACAACTATTTGAGGTTTTTATAACATGAAATTGGCCGAAAGTGACTGTCCATCTGCTCAATCACTGACACCAGACGATTGGTATGTGGCAAAGATTTTTGTTGAATTTTTAAAGGTTTTTTACAATGCCACAGTAACTCTTTCTGGGGTCTATTACCCCACATCTTCCCAGAAAATCCACCAGATTGTGGAAATGTCTGACCTGTTAAACACTTATGTGGAAGATGACATGCTTGGCCCTGCAGTTGTTGCCATGGAGACCAAGTTTAAAAAATACTGGTCTGAAATGCCTTTCTTTTATGCCTTAGGTGTTATAGTAGATCCTAGAATTAAATTAGCTGGTTTAGAATATTTGCTTGAGTTTATCGGTAATAAATTGTCAGTAGATTATTCCGACTAGATTACTGACATTCGAAACAAGTTGTTAGAAATTTTTAGTATTTATGAGCGCAGGTTTGCTAGCGTTGACACAGAAACATCACCAGAACCAGACAGACAACCGTTACCGACAAGTTGGAGCATTCTCAAATGCCGGAAAAAAGACAAATCAGCAAGTTCTTCTTCTTCAATTACACGATCTGGTGCATCTTCTGGTATCCGGTCTTGTCACACCTAGCACGTGACATAGTGGTTATCCTCGTGTCCACTGTGTCTTTAGAACAGGCATTCAGCACGAGTGGACGAATTATTGAACCAAGAAGAAGTTGTTTGATTCCAGAGATGGTAGAGGTATTAATATGTGTTCGGGATTGGGAGCATGCTCGAAAGAGGTTGCAAAATGAAACGGTAGAAGAACAATTTATTCAAAATTTCTCCAATTTATATGTCGATGAGGGTTCCGACAATAACCAGGTCCAGAAATAGGTTGTACATGTACAGTTACTTGTAATACGATTGCACTATTTTTCTCTTACCAAGTTTTTATCCCACTGGGTTTTCTTGGTAAGGTTTTTAATGAGGCAATCATGTAAATATGTAATACTGAAAGTCTGAAATAAATAAAGAATTCTTCATTTCATATTTTTATCTACTTGTATTTTCTTTCATGTTTTATCTTTATTTATTCTTTGAATTAATTCATTAAATAAAATAATAAATGTATCTATAATCTATTATTATAAACATTTTTTTATTATACTAAAATAATAATTAAGATAAACGAATTACAATTAGAAATAAGTTAATTTGTTAAAACAATATAATAGTTATGACAATTAAATTAAAATATGTAAAAAAAAAAAATTGGGTATGGGCATGGGCCGTCCCCTTTGGGCCGCCTAATTAAGCCCACAGACCGGCCCTGCACGGCACATGGCACGGCACGGAGGGGCCGTGTCGGGCCCCCATTTAGGAAAACGGGCCGGGCTTGGCACGACACTCCACATACGGGCCCGGTTGGCTGTGTTGATGTGGGTCGTGCCAACCCCCTTTTACACCATTACTAGCACCTCATTCTGCCAGAGTCCAGAATTTCCCTCCAAGCTCCATGAAGAAGGAAAGTTGACTCCATCGCCAAAATAAAGCACCATCAATGAGACCTAATGGTCAACCAAATCAGAACTTGAATACGACAGTAATTAACGAAATCAAATCCCGCGCCTTCAGCCCCACACAATGCCTTTCAACTCCTAAAATAGGACTCTTAGTAATCCTCATTAATACGATCGGATTTTGAGGGGATTCTTGGGAGAACTATATATACGGTCTTGAAGGGTAAAGAAAGGGGAGATTCGAGTGTTTTTTATCACCTAAGGAAAAGAGATTTATTTATGGTAGAATTTCCTCTGAAATTCTCCGAAGCCAGTGAAAGTTCATTGACGATCATTGAGAGAACATATCCACTTATCGACATAAACGTTTTCTCCACCACCACCCTGTGTGAAAGAGTGAGAAACGAGAGAAGAGTGTATATTGTGTAACTTTGTTATAGTATTATTTAATAAAACAGTGACCTTCTATATCTCCCGGTCCTTTTTTGTTTCTTCTCCATCATATTATTTCTTGCTTTCGATTATAAAAAGGGACCCCGGTACCGGAGGTACCTATCCCGCTACTGCTCCCGGTAGTGGGTGAGGGTGCTAACCGAAATTTCACTCTCCGAATAGATTTTTCCGTTAACAGGTTTTTGTTTTTTAAAAAATAAAAGGTGCGCATGAAAACTCACACAAAATAATAAATACATCACCCTAATATCATAATAAAATATTGATATTAAACACCAATATGAGAAGTTATTAGGATTCTTTTTTATTTTTAAAGCTATTTAAAATAAGCGATATATTAAAATAAATATTTCTATACCATATATAATTGTTATGAAATTGAAAATATATTATGTATGAGGGATAGTATCAGAAGAAAAGATTTTGGATCGCATTTAATTCAATTCAGTGATTTGCAATTAAGTGAAAAGTCATGATTTTTTACTTTTATTATTAAGTTGTTTGACCACTTAAAAAAACAAACAAAACAACTTAATAATTAAGCGGAAAAAACAAACGACCCCTAAGTCTCAATCAAATAGATTAAGTCATGAAAATAAAGACCAAAGTGTCGAATACATGAAGTCTAGACTACATGAAATAGTTTAGAACAATGATCATGTTGAAAATAAACTTTGTGTATTCGGTTTTAAAATAAGTCTGGAGGCCCACGTACTAGTCTTTTTCATATATTAAAAAAAAAACAATGATCACATACATCACTTAATCAAATATAAGTCTAGAGGCTCATGTACTGTTTTTTTTTTTAAATAGCCAATATATACCTAACCATATAAAAGTCTGGAGGCCTACATTATATATATATATATATATATATATATATGTGTGTGTGTGTGTGTGTGTGTGTGTGTGTGTGTTTTTTTTTTTTTTAAAGGCCCACCAAAGAAATACAATTATAATATTAAACCACATTCACAGCAGATCAAATAGTGTATCAATCTATTAGACATTTAAAAAAAAATTGAAATCAATTCTAGAGTTCTTCAAAGAAACACAATTATAATACTTAATTAGTATTTTTACTTTTAAAAATGTGAGACGAGTAATGTTTAAGTGATACATTATTTGATGTAATTATAACATTTTTATTTCGGTGACTTTTTATTTGTTATTTTATTGTGTTGCAGTCTTGATTTTAGTTATTATATTGATTTTTATAAATATTTACTATTTACTAGAGAAAACAAATAAATAAATATACGTAGAGAATCGAGGGCCTCATTTTTATAGTCCGCATCAAGCTCTCAAAATCTTAAGACCGGCCTGTTAACCACTGCAGCATGTGTTGATGTAAGAATTTATGTACTCTTAATGCTTACTTAAATAATTTTCGATTGAATAATGTAGTCAGCATATTTAATTAAGTCTCGACAATAACCATTATCAACAATGGGGCTCAAAAGAGCCCAAAAAAATAAGATCCAAATAAAAGTGGATCTAGTGTATGGGCACTAGGGGTGGGCATTAAGTTCAGAACCGAATTGAACCGAATTGAACTGTACCAAAAGAAGGGTGTTCAGTTCGGTTCATAAAATGAATTCGGTTTAAACCGGTTTAAAAAGTTGAAAACCGAAAAGTTTTCGGTTCAAACCGGTTTGGTTTCCCAAAAACCGGTTTGAACCGATTAAACCGCCTATATAAGTTTAAAAAAAAAACCCTAACCTACTTCTTTTCTTTCATTAAGTATTATTATTTATTAGTTAGGTTTGATTTGGGTTTTTTTGGGCTTGGACTATTAACATTTATGAAACTTTGGATCAAAATTAGAATCCAACAACCCATCAAATTTAAAAACATATTAAAAAGACTCATTAAACCCATCAAGCCCATAAGGCCCATTAGGCCCAAAACCAAAATAAACCGAACCGAACAGATTAAAATCAGTTCGGTTCAGTTCGGTTACCATTTCTTATTCGGTTTAAACCGGTTCAATTTTAGGTAAACCAAAATATTTTCGGTTCAATTCGGTTTTGCCCAAAACCGAACCGTGCCCACCCCTAACGGCACAATGGGATCAAAAAAATAAGACCCAAATGCGGGGCCCACGAGAGTAGAGCCAAATTGAGTTCCAAATGTGGAACCTCATTTGGGTCTTGCTCAATGATTGGATTTGGGTTTCCAACACCTCCCAATCATTGGGCTTTTATATATATATATATATATATATATATATATATATATAATTTAAATTCAAATACATAATTATTAATTTCAATCATTATAAAAAATATAAATAAATTTTATTATAATTTTAAAATATTATTTTAATAAAATTAAAATAATTTGAATGAAAACATTAATTTTTTAATTAATTTTACTTGACTAGAATTATGAATACTAGACTTGTCACATTATAAAATAACATTTTATTTATAAAGAATTGAATATTTTGTTTTAATGGTTATTTTTATTGTTGATGTAATTCGATTGTGTTAATTTTAAATTAATAAATTGTTTTATTGTAAATTAATTATAATTTGTTAAATAATTATTGATAGTGTTGATATTTAAAATATATTATATAATTTATTTATTATAATATATATATATATATATATATATATATATATATTAAAGAAGAGTAATAATTGTTTGAAAAAAAGTAAAAGAAATGGATCCACTTTCTCTTTTTCAATTTAGCCCTATTGTGAGGAAAAGAGACCTAAATAAATAGGACCCAAATGAAAAGACTCATTTTTTAAAAAGAAGACCCATTTTTAATGTTGTGACACAAATGAGTTTTGTATTTGAGTCTTGCTCATTGTGGATGCTCTTACTAACTGATTGAATCCTGAGTCTACACGGAAATATAGGTTTTCACTTACAAAAATAAAAAGAAATTCAAGTTGCAAATCAACAACAAGGTTTAAGAGGAAAATTTACCTTGAAAGTCTTTAAGAATGGGTGTATTCTCCCAATCTGTCATTAATCATTATGAATCAATAATGAGCTTCTACAAGTCTTGAACAATGACATTTTCCAACTATCAAGTGTTTTTTTTTTTTTGGTGTTTAGAGTAATATTCTAGAATTGTTTTGTTGCAATTTAGGTAAAATCGAGAGGTCATTAGAAAGAGCAAGGAAAAAAATGTGAAATTAGTACGTATACAAAAAATATATATCTTTAGCTATGAGTATTTTTGTCAATTCATTTGCTTTAAGTTATTACTTTTCTGATGAAGATTAAAAAATAAATGAAATATTTTCTAATTATTTTATTTTTACTAAAATAAAATATATTTAAAGGTCGTGTTTACATGTATTTAAAATATTCAAAACTGAATTGTAATATATTTTTTTTGGATGGATCACAGTTTGGATTAAAAATAATAATAATTTTCAATAATTTTCTTTAAAAAAAATAATTGAAAATTTAGAATATTTTGCTTAAAAAAATAATAATAAATATAAATATTTTAAGACAATAAAATGTAGGCAATGATAAATTAATAACAAGCATCCAATCCAAAGTGAAGACAGGACAAAAGCATGAGCATCACGTTTACTTTTGTATTTTGGTCTTACTCACAAGTCACAACAACGCAATCAAATTTCCATTTCTCTCTCTCCCTCCTCCGACGACGGCGATGTCCACCGCTCCCAACCACCGCAGCCCCCAACATCAACCCTCCACTTCAAAACCACCCAAATCCTCCACCGCCGCCGCCGCCGCCGTCTCTCAAAACCCTAGCCCTAACCCCAGTACCTCCAAAACTCCACCATCACCACCCATTACCCTCTCCCAAGAAAACCCGGTTCTCTCACGTGCCACCCACCTGACGCGCCCGGAGCTCCTTCGGCGGCGCTCCCACTACCTGAAGCAATTGTCCAAATGCTACAAGGACCATTACTGGGGTCTGGTGGAGGAGCTCAAGACCCAGTACAGAGACTACTACTGGGAGTACGGTGTCAGCCCCGTCAAAGACTCGCAACAAGAAGACAAGGCAACAGAGAGAGAGAGTGGTGATAACAACAACAACAAGAAGCTTCTTATTGTGGAAGGCAGTGGTGATAATGTTACTAGTTATAATAATGGTGGTGGTTTCCTTGATATCAAGAACAATCAACGCTGCTCCTTCGTCGGCTGCAAATTGAAGGCCATGGCTTTTACAAGCTTTTGCCACCTTCATATTCTCTCTGATTCCAAACAGAAGCTTTACATGCCTTGTGATTATGTTATCAAGAGGTGATTTTTTCTTTTCTTTTCGTTTGCCGTAAGTAGGCTCGATATGAGATTAACAGGTGGGTGTCTCATTTTTTTCCTGTGTTTGTGATATAGTGGTGTTTATGTGGCTGTATGGCATATACCATGAATTTGATTAGAGCTGAAAGGACAGTAATGTATGTATGCTTAGAAATTCCTTAAACAAAATTTGCAAAACAGCTTTCATTATGAAAAAAAAAACTGTATTGGAAGAATGTTGGGGTCTGCTCGGATTTCGGTGTTTGTTGTAACTTTTCTTGCTTTTGTAAATAAAGCTTTCATTTCTGGCTTTGCATAAAGCATTGAAATAATTGTTAAATGGTTGAAATTTGAAATATATAACATTATGGAATTCATTGTATTTCATATTATATTCTATCTTTTACTTCGTAAACCAATGCAAATATGTGTGAATATACATGTCGTCATTTCATTTCTGATAATTTGTAATGGATTAATGGTAATGGAGTTTTTGATTCATTATTTCATTGATATGGGTAGAGGAAACTTAGGGGTTTAACTTTGATTGCTAATTGTTATTGTCACATTACAAATTGGATTGTGTTTAATTGTTGTTGAAGTGTTGTGAGAGGACTAAAACAGCTTCCAGGGTGTGACAACTTCTTGTGAAAATGAATCTTTAGCATACTAATGAAATCATTATGCCATGCACTTACCTGAACAAAACATGTAGAGCATTGCTTTGATTTGTACCTTATGCATGATCCATATCCATTTGAAAGTAAAATTTCATAGAGTTTTCCAAAATTGTATATGCTTGCATGTATGAACATGAACACGTATTCAATTTTTCAGTGTTATAGTTACTTTGGCTTCCAAGTTTCAGTCTTCAATTTCTGATAAAAAAAATGTTTCATGCTTCAAATTGCAAAGCTTTTATAGTGAAGCTCAACTAATATATTTCTAGCTTTTTGATGTGCTGTATATATATCAGTGCTCAGGCAGGGCCTATAACGTGTGGAAAGCCAATAATGAGATCTACTGTTCCTTCTCTTTGTAATGTCCACTTTCAAAAGGCTCAGAAACATGTCACTAGGGCTTTGAAGAAGGCAGGTCATAATATTTCCTCTTCAAGTAAGCTTGCTCCAAAGTTCCATGTCATAGTGTCGGAGTATGTTCGTGAAATTCAAGCCAAAAGAAGAAATGAACTAAAGAAAAATAGAAATAAAGTTGTGGTTAAAGAAGAAAGTGCTACATGAGCCTCGTAGTTTGTGACTGTAGACATGACTGACGCTGCATGAGGGCTGGTGTATATCATTGCAAAACTCAAAGGTGAGTTGACACCTTTTTCATAACTTCTTTATATGATCTCTTTTCGGTCGCAAACATTTAGCAGGAGGAAATATGTGTTTCACTTTAAAAATGTGATTGGATCCCGTTTGGAATTAATCAGAACGATGAATTCCTGGGATGTAAAATGGAATGAAATTAAAAGAATAAAAGGAAAGATTGGTGTGTGCTGTGTTTCCATTATGATTGCCATGGATTCCATTTTTGCCTTCTTCTGCTCTGTTTATCATCAATAAGTCAAAAAGTGAAAACCTTTAGCATTTCGTTTCACATTATGATTGCTGTGGATTCCATTTTTGCCTTCTTCTGCTGTGTTTATCATCATTAAGTCAAAAAGTGAAAACCTTTAGCATTTCGTTTCACATTGCTGAATTTTATTAATTCAGACATAAATAATGTGAACCTAGATATCAGAAAAGAAAGAAGTTATGAGCTACCATATGAGTTGCTCCTGTAGGTACAGATGGGCAAAGGCACACTTGCATGAGTTAAGTTGTTTCTTAAAGTAGTGTTTCAACATTTTATACACCTTAGCTTGGCGCCATAGGCTAGCATTTGCAGTGCTTCTTTTATTATAACAACAGTGTAACTCAGAAATGATTTTTGATATAGTTATCTTTCCGATATCAATCTGGGTTAGAGAGTTTCATTTCAGACTGTTTGTAGTCTTGTAGATATATAGAATGTAGTGAGAGTTAAGCACTGCTGTTGTGGGCTTTGCATGACCCTACAAACTTCCAAGTAATTACACTTGTTGACCTTTTTTTATATAGGAGATACAGTACAAGAGTTTTTTTTTAAATAGATGTTGTAAATGTCCCATGTGATATTGTTTGCAATGATTTCATTTTGTAGTTTAAGAATATAAGTTTAACTTAACGATGTAGTCTACTCATTATTAAGTCATCCCTTTCAATGTTCTAAAAAACTCACTGAGGCTCACCTTGAGGCTCGCCTCAAAGGCGAAATGTGAAAATTCGCATTGAGGCTTAAGCCTTAATACTGGTTATTAAGGCTTGCGCCTCATAATAAGCCTCATTACGCCTCACAACTCCACCGCAGAGGCATAATGAGGCTGTACGCCTCAATTGGAGACTGTTTTCTATTGGGTTTTAATAGTTTTTGAAGGCCCAATTTAACCATTTTGAATTAGCCTATTGAAAATTATAAACCGACGGGTTTTGAATTGTATTTAAAGCCCAAATAAGAGGCCCTCAGTCCAAAAAAGAAAGAAAAGAAAAACCCATTGTGTTAGGGTTTGTTAATTTACTATTATTCTTCACTAACTCATCTTCTTCTCTTGTGCTCTGCTGCTACTGCTCTTCTCATGTTATGAATTATTAACTTATTGGTTGTTTTATAAAATATGAATTATGAATTTATTAGTTGTTTTATGAATTATGATTTTTATGTGCTTTATTGCTTTATATATATATATATATATATATATATACATATGCTTTATGTATTTTTACTCCCTAGTGAGGCTTACGCCTCGTTACGACTTGAGACTTACGCCTCGCATTAGTAGAGGAAATCGCCTCAATACTAAAAACGCCTTTTAGAACATTGATCCCTTTACTACGGATGTACTCAAAGTAGCCTGACAGTATATATTCTCAGAATTGAAAAGAGAAAATTGATTATTTTTTTATTAGAAATAGAAAGTATAGTATAAACAAAAAAGGAAATACAAAGATTAGAAAGTGAAAAGGCTATCTATCAGAGCTGTGTAAGCTGACCTAAAGTGCCTCCAAAAACAGAAGTTGTTAGTTGGTAATTATGATTTTGTGGGGTCTTGTGTTGCTTGTTTCCTTAATTATTTTTTAATTTTTTTTAATTTTTTTTAATTTTTGGAGTTGGGATGATTCTGTATAATTGCCGGAATTTTCTAAAACAAAAATTGAAGAATTTTACTTCAGTTTTATTTGTGCTGCTGGTCTGCCATGTCGTGCTATTTAGTTATCATATTCTGAGTTTGAAAAATCAACGTTTCCTGCTTAGGAGTCATATAAGGTATAGAAGAATCACTAGTTAATACCGGTAAAGTCAAATATCAATTAGCTAATAGATTGAGCTGGCAATCCGCTCTAGATTGAGCTGTCAATCCGCTCTAGATTGATTGAATTAACATTAAATTGATTGATTGTGAATTGATTGTATATTGATTCAATTTTCTTTCTGTACTCAAGGTCTAGGCTATATATATTTGTACTATTGATTGAATAAATAAAACAACTCAATTCTCTCTTCCCTCCATCTCTTTAGTGTTAACATGGTATGGGAGCAAATATCATTCTCATAAACACAATCTTCAAAAATATCTCATGTGTGCCGATGTCTGCAGTGGTAGACATCGGGCAGATGGCAGCACACTTATTTGTTTTTGCCTCCAAAAGTCATGGACTTGTGCGTTTCGTCCTATTAAAACAAAACCATGTCAAGCTGTTTCGTCGGCCAATATGTCAAGTCGTGTCGTCGACACTCTGTCAAGCCGTTTCGTCGGCACTCCGTCATAGCCGTTTTGTCGGCATTTTGTCAAATTGTTTGATTGGCACATCTATCAAGTTAGTTCGTTCACCTCTTGAGAGGACTCACTACCATGTCATCGGCACTCTGCAAACTCAAACTACTTCATCACCCCATCTTGAGTTTAAGGGGATGTTAAAGAATCTCAAAAAGAATTATTATATGTTTCCATCAATCAAGTTAGTCTGTCAAGCTCTTGAGAAGACTCACTACCATGTCATCAGAACTTTGCAAACTCCAACTACTTCTTCTCCCCATTGAGTTTGAGGGGATGTTAAAAAATATTGGAAAGAAATATTATATGTTTCCATTTTTATTTTGTTATGTTTTATTACCATTTATGATTTTCAATATCTTTGTTCCAAGTTGGGCATTGAAAATATCTATGCTTCAGCTCGAGGGGAGTGTTAAAGTCAACTATCAATTAGATAATAGATTGAGCTATCAATCAGCTCTAATTCGATTCCATTTCCTTTCTCTACTCAAGGTCTAGTCTATATATATTTGTACTATTGATTGAATAAATGAAACAAGTCAAACAACTACATTTTCTCTTTCCCCTATCTCTTTAATGTTAACAAATACAACATACATAATCCGGGGGGGGGGGGGGGGGGGGGGGGGGGGGGGTGTGTGGGGCGGTTCAAGGGTTCAAAACCCCTTGGGGCCACCTCCTAGGATATTAAAATTCCTTGTTGAGTCCAGTAGTAGCCCCCAATTTAGAACTCGAGGAGCAAGGAAAAGGTCGAGGTATCAAAATACGTACATGTACATATATACAATCTTTCAATTTCCAATCAGAGAGAGAATGATGGATAAATTTAAAAGGTTGGTTGAGGGTGTGATTGCCTCGGAACTTTTCTCATCCCTTAATCCATAGTTATAGTTCTGAATCAGCAAGGCATTAGTGTCCTGCATCAGTTCCTTTTCTCCTAATTGTTTATGCTTGCAATGGCACTCTTTGAATTTTTAATATAACATATATGGTTGATAATTAGATTTGTGATGGAATTGGTATAAATGATATCATTTATCTGGATCTTTTAGAATGTATATTCATTATATAAATGGAAATTTGATGATGTGGATAGTAGTAATTCTATGAGTTTTAATGCTCCATAAATGTATTTCCTTTCCAACCAAGAGGTTCAATACCCTTTGGGGTCACCCCCTACAAAATATTGAAGTCCAACAAGTTTTGAGAACATAAAAAAAAATATTTTATGGATTACCAAATAAAATTATCTTCTTCTCTGAATAAATGATTAAAAACTGAAATTAAGGTAAGTAGGTGCCAAGGGAAGAATGACAAGAATGGTCTAGGTGATATAGCAATACATGCAATCAGTTTGTGTACTTAAAATCCTATGTAGTTCCAATAGACTAATTAAATCTTTATGAAATATTAAAACTCTTAGTAAACTGAATCACTAATTTGTTATGAAGAGGACTAACTTTTTCTGAATTTACTTAATTACCTGTTAAGAAGAAAATGACTTTTTCATTATAAACTTGATTGTCTTACATTTGGTTTTCAACCGATACAACTATTATGAATGCATATATATTCCCCCGGAGTGAAGTTGAAACAAATTGTTTTTACTACCTTATTTAGGTCTGTAGACCACCTTCTCTGAAAAGGCTAGACGCTGAGGTTGTCTTTTGCTGGGAGAATTACAAGGCAGGGGAGGGCTATCTGTGTCATGCCATAAAAAATATATTTAATTTGTAGTTGCACTATCTTTTAATTGATATTCTGACTTCCTGAGAATACAGTTTTAGTAGTTAATTTTGCTCTGGCCGAATAGTGGTGAATTATATCGTCAAGCTCATGTTTTTTCTTTTTCATTTTAGAAATTTCTGTTTGGAAGTTGTATGTGTCATATGGCAGTGCTATCTGAATTTTCCAGTTTTGTTCGGCACGTAATTTGTTGTTTGTGTGGTTTGCTTTTTCAGGTGTTATAAAAGCCGGCATCATGCAAGTCCGCCCCATACTGGCATATGTAAGTGTTAACATATAAATAATAACATACAGGCAATCATCTGGGATTAAGATCCTTGAAAGTGGAAATGAGACGGCTTTATCTCCTAGGTCTAGTGCAAAATTTTAGAATTATAGAAAATTTGAAATGTCAAAACCATTATATGAAACTCTGTAAAGCTATTCAACTTTCTGTAGTGGTTACATGGCACATGGCAGAGACTCTTTGAATGTATGTTGTGTAATAAGGGTGGGTGGGTAAGTTCAATGCAGAATTAGTGGCTTGTTATATGGCTATCAATTAACTATAAGCATCTGTATACAATGTTTATTGTAACATGAAGAATGTATGGGCTCAATTGTAGATGCCGAATAAAGGTCAAGTCATGGCAACCCGCAGATGGGTTGTTTTTTGCTGTAACAAAAATTAACAATCATTTTCATGATGCTCATTGAAGTCTTATACTTGTCTGCTTTACATTTATCAAGTCGGTCTTTTGGATTGATTTCACATAACAATTCCATAATGACTCGACCTAATGGTAAGAACAATACATAACAATTCCATAATGACTCAACGTAACGGTAAGAACAATACCAATAGGCAATACCAACATGCCAACATCTTACTTTCTGGAGGGCACATTCAACACTGGGTATATCCCAAAAGAATCTTACTAGTCGGTGGTTGCATATTGTATTTTTAAAAATAGACAAATAGATTACATATGAGAACAAAGTTAAACAAATTGAATCCTTGTAAGCAAAGTCCAACAAAATCGCTTATAAGTTATATACAACCACAACCTGTAGGTTACATAAACCAAATGTATTCCTTTCCACGTGCCTTATACCCACTTATGGCAGCCAACATGCAGCATATTAGTCATCAGGAGTGAACCTGATTATTAGTCCTCCTCTCATGTTTATAGGACCATTTACTAAGCGTTTTTCTGAACCTAGAGCTCATTTAGTGACAGCTCCTTCCCATGTCAGCATAGCTCTTGTGATGGCATATTTCCTTCTCTATTCTCCAGGGACCTTTTGTGGGAGTGATCATCCCTATCGATAGATCTCCTCTTAAAGCACTCTTCCCTTTCTACTTCACCTGTTTCATAATAGTTTTCTTCTCTCTTCATAGAGCTCCTTTTGAGAGGGCAGTCTTCCCTATCCATAAAGCTTTTATGATGCCATTCTTCCCTCTCCTCAGCTACTTCTGTGAGTGCGGTTCTTCATCGTGTGTAGAGCTTCTCTTGTCAGAACTTTCTTCTCTACAGAGTTCTGTTTCCTTCTACATGGTGATGGGACCTAGAATGAAGATTGGAATTGAAACAATATATCATCTATAAAATAGATTTACATGGTCAGATATCAGAATTCCCGAAAACAAACACTACAAAAATCACATCTATGATTATTTTAAATCACAACATCAGAACTTTATTGAATGCTGATTGTTATGGAAACAAGTAGAGCCAAAAAGGCTATAGCTTAGGTGAGTTAAAGCCCAGCAGATTATGATAATAGATGAGCCAGGAACAGTCTATCAACGTAGTCAACTAAATTGAGAAAGAAAAAATATAATTCATCTGCTTTAATATTGACAAAGATTAGTAAATTATAGATGGCTGGGTTAAGCTGAAGGATAAGTTTTCCAGAATAACAATGAAATGCAAATAAATCAATTATCTACAGAAGGCGGCCAAAATTGTTGAAACAATTTGTGGTCCTAAAATGAAACGAGAATATGAATTTAGTTACAAGTTCCAACCAGACTGCTTCAATTGTTGCTAGCCAAACAGAAACAAAAAATATTGTAGATCCCGGTAAGACCAGGAATAACACAACCCTATGTAATTTATGCAAAGCTCAGAACTGCGCCCATGTTCATCACTACTGTGACAGGTAAATCAGAAAGGTGGGCATTTAAGAAAAGAAAGCATAGAAATATACTGGAATACAGAATATAGATACAATATAATTAATGCAATCCTACAAATATAACTTTTGGCAGATAAACGTACCTGACAAGATGTTCAATCTTGTATCTCAGTTGATGCTTATCATCACCTGCAACTAAAGTGACATACTGGCAAAAAAGAGAATATCTAAGGATACTTATCAACAGATTTAACACCGTAATTAACAATATAAACTGAGTTTCTTCATAAAAGATGATGCAACTTCAGAGAGATTTAACTCCCCAAAAATGCTGCCAATCATTCCTCAGTTGCAATTAATACTGCTTTTGCAGGTTAAATAAGCATTTCCATTGGCAGAACCTTATAAGCTGCCTAACCAAATCCTTGACCCCTGGATTAGCAGGAATGCCCAATGGTTAGTTCCTAAGATGCATCAAGCCACTGCTGGAGACAGAGTTTCCTTTTTAATTTAGTTCTTTTTAGATATCTTACCTATATACACATACATTTAAGTATCTAATAGAAACCTGAATGTAGTATGATAAACATGAGCATAACGTATCAGAAGTAAGTTCACACGTTAAACAAAGAAAATATCATGAGATCATGAAGGAATAGAAAATGCAAGAAATAACTACAATAGTCATTATTATGCTTAAATTGCAAAGATTAATGAAACCAAGAATAACAAGTTAGGATTTTGCGATACAAGAATATTTATGCCAAATTTGGGTTTTTGTACATAAAATTTATTATACATCCGTCCTCTTAAGAAATGAGAGTGAAAGAGGTGAAGATTGTGCTTTATGATTCCACAGATTCAATAAATCAGCAGAAAAAAAAAGGAACAGAGAAAATAGCGATCTTCTTTAGCCAATATTGAAAAAGAAAATAGCTTAAACCATGCTCAAGATTGCTAGACCGAGTTTAATGGTATTATAATATTAAGAACTCGTTTGATTTCTTTCCTTGTCATTGATCAGCTTTTTATATTTTAGTCAATAAATTAACTATATCGTCTTGCAAAAGATCAAAAAGAAAAAAAGATAAGAAAAAGATATGTTGACCTTTTATGTCACTTCAACATTAGCTGAAGCTATATGTCAATTGATAAAGACATGAATATGTATATGTACATATACATATGTGATACCAATAACAATTTGCTTATGTTTCCATTTCCTTTTTCTTTTATACAAGAAAAGGGAATTTGCATACACTTAAAGAACAAGTTGCCACATATGCCTACTTTTGGAAATCATTTCCTGGTTTCTGACGTATATCAAGTAAAATCTAATAAACAGTCAACACTCATTGATTTGTGGCTAATTCTTGTGATGAACTAAAGAGTAAATAGTATCCGAGAAGAGATGGAAATAAGGATTAAGAATCACACAAATGACATCAATTTCAAGATTTATTATTTTGTAACATAATCAAGAAAGAAATTTGCTTCAAGGAGTATATCCTGCTACCTACATATCAAAATTGAAGGAAAATCATTCAGCATTTATCCCATACATATATTATCAAGCTCTCTTTCCAAAAGAATACTAACATATTCTATCTTTCTACCCTGTTAAGACAACAGATTCCAGTTAAGTATCAAAATTAACACCCACAATGACATGAACCCGCTGTAGACTCAATATGTACATAAGAAATCTCTTTAGTTTAAATCAGACACACTTTTGGAAATCACCATCTGGTAATATACAATGAAGAGAAATATTGAATTCTTACTTTATTGAATCTTTACTTTCTTCAGTCTGTACATGAGTGTTTCTATAGATTTTTGAATCCTGGTGCCATCTGTTTGCCTCACTGCCTGAGATGACTGCCGTAGACTTTGAATCCCACGTCCCAATTTGGCAATTGACGGAGCTGCCGGAAAAGACTCGGCAACACATTCAATCCCATCTCCATACACAAGCAACCCTGTGCAAGTTGCAACACTACACCCAAATGTTGCCCATGGCAGGAAACCGATTGGTCGTAAATGCCTTTTCCTCATTATTTCATAGAATGCTGTTCTCATGGCAGAAAAACTGGTCTTTTCAACGGAAGCTATGACACTGTGTGCTGCTGCCCGGAATTTCTCAGCAGAAGCAGCTGCCTTCAAGACAGATGTTGTATTGGATCCAGAGGTTACAAGTCCTGGAGCCACTATCTTAGTCTTGCTTAGAGCTATAGCCATTGCCTTCTGAGTTTGGGTAAGAATTAGCTTCAGTGAAACAGGAGCTTTAAATGATATAACCTTCATGAAGGTTGATACAGGAAGAACTTTAGAAAGATAAGAAGCTCCTAAAACTGCCGTTGCTCCAGCACCCACTGCCACCACAGGCTTATCAGATAGTAACCGCTTCCTAATCATGTAACTAGAAGCTTCCTCGTCATCTTCACAATCTGTGGCTAGCTGTCCAACCAAATCCTTGACCTCATGAGGAACAGGAGTGTTCCAATGTTTCCTAAGCCCAGCTAAGCAACTAGCGTCGACAACTGCCACCATAGTTTTAAATTTCTTAGCTTGGCTCTGTAGAGACTGTGCAAGGAGTGCATGCGACTTCTCCTCAACTGGAAGCTCTGAAAAGTCAATATTAGATGGGTTAGAATTTCTCAATTTGTTGAGCGGTAGCCGACCAGCATTGTTAAGAGCAATTCTCAATCCCTCAACGGCAATCCGAAAGGTGTAAACTTCAGATATGACCTGAGTATCCACAACTTCCCCTCTGTTCACATCAAAAAACATTTTCTGTGCAAAGGCTAGAGCTCTAGTCATTGATGGAAGATCAACAAATATATCATGCAGATCCACAAATAATGGATAAATGGATTGTGCAAATGATGGAACCTGATAACCATCTCTCAGCTGAATTTCGCTTGACCCGGCCTCCAAATTAGAACCAGAACGCCTTGACTTCAACCCTAACAAATCCATATTTGAAGATAACAATTTAACCATCCGCAACTGAACATCATTAGTAATGGAAAGCCTCCTTGAACTCAAGGAAACTACAGAACCCACTTTTTGCAGGACCAAGCTACTAACAAAACCTTGAAGCTTATTCACAGTATCAACTTCCCCCAATGGGTTATCCGCTGCAGAGTTTCTAAAAAGTGATGATTCAATCACCATAAATGAAGAACCAACCTCCATGGCAGCCCTCTTGGCAGCCAAGAAATGCCCATGAAAGCTAATCCCAAAAATCTCCCTCAAAACCAAGTTACCAGCCATATTCTCATACTTTTCCTTATTAATCTTATCAACAAAAGATCGTTTAAGCACTTCAAACGAAGAAGTTGGAACAGGGTCATCGACATTATCCTCTAATTCCATCTCTTCACGCTCAACATCACTAACAACACTCATTTGGGCCACAACTGCATCAGGTCGGACTTCCCTGATAAGACACTCAGCATCTGAAGCTGATCTCTCGGATAAATTCTGAGCGCAGAGTATGTATATCACAGACTGGGAATCCCGTTCTCTAACAGCAAAAACAAACTTTTTTGTGTGTTCAGGTATGGCAAGTTGACGGACTAATTCATCTGATGCCCTCAAATCATCGTATTTGAATAACGAAAACGGCCATGAATTTTGTAGGGTTTTAATCAATGCAAGTGCCATTACATAACATCAAAACCTGTTTGGATAAACATAAATTAAAACATAAATAAACAAAATTGAACGAGAGAGAGAGAGAGAGAGAAAGAGAGAGCATACCCTTGATTTATTGAGCAAAATCGAGCAATAATTGTTGGTGTGGGAGTATCATTAAAACCCTAAAGTGAAGTTTCACAATTAAGTTAATAAGAGAATCAAAAGTAGAATTGATCGAAAAACTGTAGAGAATGAAATAGAAAAAACGAGAAAAATCAACATGAAGAGGATTTAATTTTGATTACCTGGTGTCTGATGAGATTGAACAAAAGAGTAGGCTTAGATGTGGAATGACTCTAGTCTAGTCTTCGTCTACGATGCTCTCTCCTCTGCTAACAGTTTGTTTTCTTTTCTTTACCTGGACATTTTGTTGAAAAACTTAATTACAAAAACCTCCCTCATTTAAAGCCTAATTGCACAATCTCCTTAGAGGTCTTAAATAGACCGAGCCTGGGCCTCACTTCCCATCTAAAATGTCTACTAAAACTTGCGGAGGCTCGGCCCGTAAACTAAATTTTGAATTCAATCTAACCAAAGGTCCAAGCCTGTTTGATACTCGACTCTCTTCGGGCCATATGGGTTGGCCCGTAAAAAGTTGCTAAATTATAATAATTGTAGGTGGTCGTTCTACAGTTAATGGGTCGAATCGGATTCAAGTAGGCTCACACAGCCTATTGGTTTGGTCAAACTCACTGACTCCTCTTCTCCAATGAATTACCTGCAAAAAAGATGAAACAACACAAATAGAAAAAAGGCAAGTAACAATGGTGGTAGTTCGTATTTCGGCCTTAGTTTCGCTTGCGCTAAGCGTTAGTAATAAAAAGTGAAGAAGAGGTTTTGTAATTCAGATTCTGATGATGGGAAAAATAATTTCTGTAGAGTTTCGGCTAGCTAACAGCGTTCCAAGGAAATTCAAATCAGAAGAAGACTTTTCGTTGGAGTCCAGTCTTATTTATAGAGGTGGAGAAACCTTTGAACGTGGTTTGTTGGGAGTGCATCCCTAGAATCTCTCATTGATCTCATGATCACATCGTGATCTTATCAGTTTGTTTCACTGATAACTAACTGGTTTGAAAATGAAGAGGAACCAGTCAACAAATAATTTCTGATAAAACAATATGGATCGACCCGGTTTGCTTGGTCATAATCCAGGCCTTGCACAATATTTGTTGGGATTCGGTCGTTAAGCCCAGAAGCAATTTTTGGCTACCACAATAATGAGTAACTACCATAAAATCATGAAATTAATCTTACAATTTTATGGTAAATCTATTATCGGATTTGATTCATATTCAAATCTCTTATTAAAAAAAATTATTTCTCAAAACTTAAATTTGTATTCTACATTTTTTGTGAAAAAAAAAAACTTTTAGATCACAAAAAACCTATAATTTAAAAGGAATAATATTTTTGTAGGACATAAAAATCATGTCAAAGAAATAAAATGTCTATAGAATCCAATTTTTAGTCTTTAAACATTTAAAGTGTTACGAATCCATTTGCTAGTCTTTAATTTAAGAAAAAAGTGATATACTTTCATTATGTATTGAAAATAAATTTTCTATTTCCAATCTTGATGTACTGTGAAATAGACATGACATCGGTTCGGTTCGAACCGGAGAATCGAACCGGAACCGGCGTCTAAAAACCAGAACCAGGGACCGGAAAAACCGGTTCAGGTTCCAGAACCGGACCAGCCGGTCCCGGTTCCGGTTCGAACCGGCCGGTTCCTCCTTTTTAAATTTTTTTTTAAACCGACCGTTGGGCCTCCAACGGTTCACTTCTTAATTTATTTATTTTTATTTTCTTTTTCTTTTTCTTTTCTATAAATACTACCCCCCAACCCCCCCCCCCCCCCCCCCCCCCCTCCATTCATTTTTCCTCACCCCAATTTCCTCAATTCTCTCTAATTCTCAATTCTCTCTAAAATATCAATTCTCTCTAAAATATCAATTCTCCAAGTCTCCAACTCCAAGTCTCCAAGTCTCCAAGTTTCCAATTTATATTATTTGCAATTACTAAGTTAGTAAGTTTCCAATTTATTTTATTTGCAATTACTAAGTTTCTAATTTATTTTATTTGCAATATTTCTTATTTCCAATTATTTAATTTGCAATTAGTCAATTACTAAGTTTCCAAATTCATTTATTCACAATTTATTTTATTTACAATTTATTTTATTTACAATTTATTTTATTTGCAATTACTAAGTTTCTAAATTCTAATTTATTTTATTTGCAAATTGCAATTACTAACTACTAAGTTTCTAATTTTCTTCCAAATTTATTTCCAACCATTTAATCATTTTTTAAATCAATTTTTTAACATTTTTTGTTCAAGGAATTTTACAATTCAATTTTTAAAATGGCAAGTGGAAGTGGTGACGCTCCTAGACGTTCCATTTCGATGAAAGGTAAGGGTCGTATGACGGATAATCTCGGTCATGACGACTGTGCCTATCACGAGTATCTACAACACCAAGTCTATGCTGAAGACTTAGGCCTAAACTTTCCTCAATCTCATTCTCATCCCTCTCTTAGAATTTCTGAACCCGATCCCAATGTCACCCCCCTTTTGACAAGCCAATCAGAAAATATGCCTGATCTTGGCCATTATGGTGATAAGCCTTATGGCCCTGATCCCAACCCACATCAAGATTTTGATTTTGATCCACAGATGGAAGAAAAGTTACCGAAGCAGGTCAAATCTGATCTCTTCGTACTCCATATGAAGAAAGTTACTTAAGAAGATGGAAGCACAGTAGTGATTTGCAATTACTACAAAAAAGTATTTAAATGACACAAATCTAGAGGATATGGCACATATCGGAAGCATATAACGAACTCACATCCAGATGCACATGCCAAATCGAGTTCACAAGCTCAAATTCACAGGTACGCTACCCCTAACCAACAATTATTTAAATATAGTGATGCAAAAAATAGAGAAGAATTAGCTAGAATGGTTGCAGTAGAACACTTATCATTTAGTTTTAGTGAAAATGTTGGTTTTAATAATTATTGTCAACGAGCATTAAATCATGATGCATGTCGTGTTCCTAGAACCACGCTCACAGAAGCACTTGAAAACATTTATGAAAAATAAAAGAAAATGTTGGAAAAAATTTTAGAAAAATATAATGGTCTTGTTTCCGTATGTGCCGACATATGGAGTGATCATTGGCGAATGCATTCATATATATGTGTCACTTGCCATTATATGGATAATGCATTGGCTATCCAAAAAAGAATTCTTGCATTTAGAGTTTTTGATGATAAATACACTGCTGCTAATATTTTTAGACACCTTAGAATTTTTTTTACAGAGTATAAAATTGAGAACAAAATTTTTGCAATTGGTTTTGATAATGCTTCTAACAATACCGTTGCTATTCCTGTTTTAATTGAATTATGCAAACCTTATCTTGGTGGTAAATTTTTTCATCAAAGATGTGCATGCCATGTTTTCAATTTATGTGTTCAAAAAGGATTAAAAACTCTTGAACAGTTTATTCAACCTATTAAAGATGCATTCTATTTTTTGTGGAAACATCCTTCTGTAATGAAATCATGGGCAACATATTGTAAACAAAATGGTAGGCGTGCCATTAGATTTCCTCGTGATGTTCCAACACGTTGGAATTCTACTTATAAATTGCTTGCTAGAAGTTATGAATATAGGGATTTATTAGTTACTTTTATTCAATATCATGTTAGTCACATTAATCTTTATCAAAGTTATTGGGATGTTTGTAGCAATGTTTGTGGTTTGTTAAAAGTTTTTTATACTGCTACTAACAATTTATATGGTGTTTATTATCTTACAACTAATTTATTTATTATTGAGAGTCTTAATATTGCTGGTGCATTTGCTCATTGTGAATCCGACTCACAATTACATGAGTCTGTTACTGCTATGAAGGATAAATGGTTAGAATATTATAAGGAGTTTCCAAATATTTATTTGATTGCCTTGTGTTTTGATCCACGTTGTAGATTAGAAAGTTTGTCTGATTATCTTTCTGTTTATTATTAATAAGGTTTAAAAATAGATTATGATGTTGATATGTATTGTGCTAGGGTTAAGACATTATTGTATGAATTATATGATGAATATCTTAAAGTTTACGGTCCATCACTGAACATAGATGTTCCACAAACTCAAAATGTATCTCGTTCATCATCATCATGCTCTGGATTTTTTAATTTATGGTATAATCTTTTATCAAAAAAAACCAAAAAATTACGAGGTTCTTCTTCATCAAGCTCCACCACATATTCCGAGCTTGAATCTTATCTAAGTACCTCTTTTGAGTTCATAGAAGACACCGAAGTTAAAAAAATTGATATCCTACACTGGTGGAATGAGCATGAAAGGTACTTTTCAATCTTGGCCAAACAAATCCTTTCAACACCAGTTTCTACGGTGGCGGTAGAACAACAGTTCAGTGCCGGTGGGAATATTTTAGACCCAAAACGTTCCCTTATGAGTCCGAAATCACTTCAGATACAAGCTTGTGTTGAAGATTGGACGAAGGCTCAATATAGACAACAAGAAATCCATCAAAAGGAACCATACGATTTCTTTAAAGATGATCAACCTGCTGAAAGTCAAACGGATAATCATGGCAACGATTAGTCCACGCCAAATCGCCAATCGCCAATCGCCATCTCCAAAGTCCAAATCTACAATAAAAGGTAAGAGAACTATGTGGCATTTGATTCTTCTAAACCCTTAAGAAGATACGTAGGCAACTTAATTGTGGTAAAAATTAAGTGCAAGGCCAATTTTATATTTTTTGGTTTTGTTTTATTTTATTTTATTTTTTAATTTGTCATTTATTTATTTAATTTTATTTTGCGGGTGACCCAATAAAATACATTTATCAATTACATTTTTATATGATTAATTTTTTTATGACATATGATAAATAAAAATAAATAAAAATAAATAAAAAAAAAAAAAAAAGGAGCCGGTTCCGGTTTCAGTCCCTTCGAAACCGGAACTATCGGTTCCTAACCGGAACCGAAACCGATGTCATGTCTACTGTGAAAGTGTGAATGAAACAATTTTTCAATTAAAAAAAAGTTGTATATAAAATATAAAAAAGTAAGAGAATGGTTGAACTTTTCATTCTTCAATTAAAAAAAAGTTGTACATAAAATATAAAAAAGTAAGAGAATGGTTGAACTTAACGACTAGCTATAAATTAAATTTGAAGAATCATGCTGTTTGACTCATCCAAAAAAAAAATCTTTATTATTATTTATTGGACAAATATAATACAAATATTCATGATTAAACTACTTAAATAATGAATAAACTAGAAATATGGTCAAAATTGAATCCCTATGGTTTAAATGGAGATTAACTATCTTCATTGGGGAGACCCGGTTTACTAGATCTCCATTTTGGAGATTGTTGATCTCCATGGAAGAGATCTGGGGAGGCGAACTATATCTCCTTTAATGGAGACTAAATCTCCGTTAGATGACCTCCTCCAATGTTTTTTTTTTAATTATTATATGTGTTTCATCAAAAAAAAAATATTTACAATTTTTTATTTTAAATTTTAATTAAAAATAAAAATATTATAATAATTGAGATTGATTGGTAATTTAGTTATTTCGATATATTTAACCGGTCAACCATTAGTTTTAAAGGTCAACGGGTTAGTAAAGGATATTTCAGTATAATTTCAGTAAAAAAAATAAAGTCATATTGCACTTTAACTAGGTCGTTTGTTTTTTCCACTTAAAACTTAATGGGTCTAAATTATAATTATTAAGTTGTTTTTTTAAGTGACCAAACAACTTAAAAATACCAAAAAACAACTTAAAATAAAAAGTAAAAAATCATGATTTTTCACTTAATTGCAAATCACTAAATTGCATTAAATATAATTCAAAATCTTTTCTTCCGATACTATCCATTATATATAACATATTTCCAATTTCATCTTAATTATATATTTATATATGGTACATAAATCTTTATTTTAATCTATTTCTTATTTTAAATAGCTTTAAAAATAAATAAAAAAACCCTAATCACTTCACATATTAGTGTTTAATATAAATATTTTATTATGATATTAGGGTGATGCGTTTATATATTATTTTTTAGAGTGTTTTGTATGAGTTTTCTTGCTGGCCCTGTTATTTTTTGGAAAAAAAAACATTTTCTTTTCTTAATAAAAATGAAGTTTATTTGTAATCGAAAAAGAAGATCGTGATCATATGTGTTCATATATAATTATTATTTTTAGATTTTTTTTATTCCATATTATATGGATAATTATTTAACATGGGTATAAATGTAAAATTATTTAGTTTTAGACAATTTTACTTTAAAAAAAAACTTGTTGACAATACATTCAGATGTAAGGAAAAAAAAAAACATGTCATTCAAGTTTAGATTTCAATCTCTATTCAGTCTTCAAAAAAATTCAGGACTATTCAGTTTTCAGACAAAAAAACAAACGACCCCTATGTCGAGGTACTTTATTACAATTTATCTAAATTTTAATTATGAAGGATAGTTTGGTAAGTTCAAGTTTCTATTGGTCACAAAACGATCACTTTTAAAATACCGGCTATAAGTGATTTTTGTAAATCATGGTTGGTTATTTATGAATTCCCCCGATATTTATAATGGTGTTTACAAAAGACCTATAAAAATTGGTTATATAGTTCATTCAAAATAATCTCATCGCTCATTCTTAATTATATAGAAGAATCATAATTAAAATCGTAGGATTTTTTTTTATTTGGGTATTCTAAAAGGGATATTATCATTTGGGTCACTATGTTTTTTTAAATTATCTGTTTTTTACTCATTTATTCATTTTTCACTGGATTGGTCCTCATATTTTGAAAAACATCTCAATTTGATCCCTCTGACTAGAATTTTGACGGTCAACAGTCACAAAAATTGCAAAATGATATTTTTACCCTTGATTTTATAAAAATTGCAAAATGATATTTTTACCCTTGACTTTAAAATCAAAATAAATTTAAAATAAAACTTTTATTTTCTTAATTTTATTTATAATTATATATTAATTTTTAAAAAAATTAAGATTCGATGGAAATCCAATCTAGGATCCCACCAGATCTTTATTATTATTATTATTATTTTAAACAACATTCATCTCCCACTTAAACCCACAACCACCCAAACCCGTCGCCGCCTTAATCCGTCACTGAAACCCACCCTCTAATAGGCCACTCAAACCCATCACCGACTCAAACCGATCGCCGATCAACCCAGCTTCGCCGCCGCCGCCCAACCCAGCTTCATCAAACCTAGAAATCTCCCCAGCCAAAATCATCCAAACACATAGCCACCACCTATAAAATCCAAACACCAACTCCAATCTTGTTCTACAAACCAAACTCACAACCCAAAATCAAAAGGAACAAAGCAAAATAATATCATCATTTTGACCAAAACCCAATAAAAATAAGAAGATCTACAATGAACAATAGTATATTTCAAGCTCAAAACCATAGAAAGTACTCAAAGTAATATGAATGATTGACTGTAACCCATTCGAGACACATATGGATCACACCATCAAATTAGGCAGTGAAGTAGGAAATGCATAAGTGGGTGGGGGTCGGGGTCGGGTGTGTGTGTGTGTGTGTGTGTGGGGGGGGGGGGGGGGGGGGGGGGGGGGGGGGGGAGGGGTACTAAAGGCCGGTGGGAAAGCTTATATATCTCTCTCATACTAGGCCGGATATTGGATTCCAGTAAGCGTTGTAAGCCAATTTATGAACAATCCGATCGAGGAACACATGAATGTTGTTACTAGGATCCTGAGATACCTAAAGATAACTCCATGTAAAGGTCTGTTCTTCAGAAAATCTGCAGGAAGAGATATTTAAATTTTCTCAGAAGTGGATTGGGCAGGTTCTGTTATAGACAGAATATCAACTTCTGAGTATTGGACGTATTTATCGGGAAATCTGGTTACTTGAAGAAGCAAGAAGCAATCTATGGTGGCTAGTAGTAGTGTTGAGACAGAATTTAGAGCAATGGCACATGGTATATGTGAAGGATTATGGCAAAAACATGTGATGGATGAGCAAAGAATTTCTATGGAAGGGTCTATGAAAATGTTCTATGACAACCAGACTGCTATAAGTATTGCTACAAATTCGATCCATCATGACATGACCAAACATGTGGAGATAGATAGCATTTCATCAACCAGAAGATAGAAGAAGGAACAGTAAAGCTACTGTACACTCCAACATCACTCCAAACAATCGATATCCTGACAAAAACACTTCTTAGAGCTACTTTTGAATACCTTAGTTACAAGGTGGGTATGATCAACATCTACAACTCAGCTTGAGGGGGAGTGTTGAGATTTAGTTTCCTTATTTGTTTTAATCTTCTTGTTTTTCGGAGTTGACTGAATAATAAGGTTTGGTAATCTGTTACCAAATCTCTTTCCTAGTTTACTTACCTAAATTAGTGGAGAATATTTTTCTTTCGGGCAGTAGTTGATATATCTATTTTAAATCTCAGTAATTCTTCGTCGGAAATTACACAGAATGAAATTCTTTTTTCCCTAATCTTTCTTCATAAACCAAACATTGTATTGTATTATACTAATATAATTTAAACCCCGAATAAAATATAATACATAGTAACAACCATGGCATGTATGATTAAATGATTCTATAAAAACAAACAATAAGCTATAGCTTGAATGAATTATCTTAATCCATTCTGTGCTAAAAAAACACTTCAAATTCCACCATCTGGATCGTAAAATAGGCATAAAAACACTTGAATCAATGGTTGGTAGCAGTATCATTGCTTAAGTAGAAATCAATCAACAACAAGCCATGCTTCCATTGAACTAACAAACTCAATCACACAAAATCTACCATTGAAATTATGGTCGCTTTTGTTGTGTCATGTGGTAATGTGGTACACATCCTTCATATGATTGGTTATCTAAAGTCACATGATAAAATTGGACTGGTTACAGATCGAAATAGATTTGATAAGTGTAAATTCAAAAAAAAATACACAATTGAATTTGTTGACTGGTAGGCACCGACAAACTGTGAAAGAGACAGAGAAAAAGAGGGCAATCGTTAAGCCATAGAGAAGGTTAGTTCCTTTGGGGGACTCTCCGACGCTCAAGTCAGATAACTATAACAAGCGAGTAAAATAAAGTAAGAATGAACAATAAAGCTAGTAAAGCAAATCAATTTGTTGGTATCATATCGGGTGTGTCAGATCGACTTAGCCGAGATGACTGAGTTGGTGGGTTTCGTCTCGTGCGCGTTGGGTCGACTGAGCTGAGGGAGGTAAAGTCCCTAAGCTTGATGAATTAAGACGAGGTTGAAACTTGAGTTGAAATAGAGCAAGGCCAACCAACTCATAAACCAAGTGATAAAGAGTGAAAGAGTTAAATAGAGAGAGCCAGACGCGTCGAGTCAAATGCTCAAACTGCTATATATTTTCCATTGCGTATTTAAGAGTAAAGAAGAACATAGCTTCAACATGATTTTTGGAGGAGAGAAAAACTCTCTTTTCTGAATGAAGGGTGTGGTATTTATAGGCAGTTGAGTGAAGTATGCCAAATGTGGTTGAGCTCGACGTGATTTCTGGGAGATCGTGATCATGAGAGATCATTTCAGAGATTTGGGGAGAGTATACTTGATATATCCTGGCAATTGATTCTACTGACTTGGTCAATTTTGATTGGGCCAGTCTTTTGTTTGCTACTCAATCTAGTGACCTTTGGTTGGGCCCTGATGGGTTGCTCCGACCCGCAGTCCGAGTTATGATTGAAATGGGCCTTATTTGGCTTAATCAACCTTGGGCTTTAGGCGTAAAATAACGTTGTGGGTTAAGACGATTTTTGACCACTACGGTTAGTCCCCACTCTTTATGTGAACGTGTTCACTAGAGAGTGGATTTGATTGTCCGTGTCGATGTGAAACTTAAGATCGCATTGATCTTTGATGTATTGCAGAACAAAAAATGGAGTTTGGCTGGCAAGAAGGATTCTCGATATGATTGACTGGTGAATTGTCGATGTTGATCCTTGTGGAACTGTCATGGGAGTGACTTCGACTACTTTTGCCGACAAGCAGTAGCATGTCAACTCAAAACGTTGATGTGTGTGTTGCTTGATGGTCTTAATCTCAACCCGGGCCTTTGAACCCCCAGACTTGCTTCATGAGAGATGGGGTGATATGGCTGATACATCAGTACGTCACCAACATCATGGCTCGATTCTCGAGAATAAAATTTTTTTTTTGAAATTTTCATAATCACTTTTGGGAAGCGTGTCAACCACTAGAGTATTGACACGTCATCTCAAGTGAAATTTCTGAGTTTAAAAGAGAACACTCATTTCACAATTAAACTTCATTTTATTTAGTTGAATGATTTCTTAGAAAGAGAAAGCTTGAAGGGACGAAGATTTCAGGGCGATCTACAAGGATTTCATATTCAAGATTGCTTGCTGGTAAATTTTATTTCATTCTTAGGTATTTTCTTTTGATTGGAAACTTTGATTCATGCTTTCTTTAGGAAGTAGAAAGTCTTTTTCTGAAAAAACTTAGAAGTTTTGTGTGATGTCAAACAGTGAAATATCCAAGGGCATCTGTGTTTGACGAGTCCAGCCAATTCAAGCGCATGGAGGTTATTCTTGATTTTCCCATAAAGCAACAGAGCTGTTTAGTTCTTCTTTCCGAAAAGGTGTTGAGAGCAGGTCGGTTGTAGGAGCACAATACCTTAAAAAAATAAGGTACTTCTTTTTCTTTGCTTTTACGATTTTAGCTTTTGTTTGACAGTTTTTGTTACACATTTGTCAAGCAGTTGTGGAGTTTGTTGTGCGTGAGACAAACTCGAGATTGACTTCATTAATGAGTCACACCGGACCAAAAATTGAGCATATATCGATAACTGTGGAAGCTTGTTAATCTTGGAAAGTTTCAACAAATGGCTATTTTGATCAAGACTAACACTACAGACAAATTCATGTCGAATAGAGAACTTTGGTCATAATGAGGGTCGACGCAGTTTGATACTAGCTCTAAAGAAAAATTCATGTCGAATAAAGAAATTCAGTTGTAATGAGGGTCGACACAGTTCAATACTAACTCTAAAGATAAATTCATAACGAATAGAGAATTTCAATTTTAGTTGAAAAATTGCTCTATATGGATCAGATGCCTTATTTGTTAGCATTTTATGTCGAGCACACTAAAGGCTTTGAGAAATGGATCGACAAAGATCCAATTAAATTAATCTTTCAGCATGTTTGTCATGTAGGTCAAGTCAAATTATATGTCGACAAGGACGTCGAATATAGGAAAACAACACATGGTAGATTTATAGCGACGTGAATTGTTGAGCGATTTCGATTTATTTAAGCAAGTGTAATCTGAGTTGAGCCCCTTATTTTTGAGGGAATGTAAATCAGAGGACTTAATCTCTAAAGGCAACTCTATCGCGTCGCGTTGAGCACTTTATTTTGGAAAGAATTTGCAGTGCTTTGAGTGCTTGATTCCTGAAAGAATTTCGAGTGTGTCGAACGCTTAATTGCTGAACCGATTCATTACGTGTCGAGTGCTTTATTCTTGAAGGAATTTTAAGCATGTCAACCGCTTAATTGCTGAAGTTATTCGTAGCGTGTCGAGTGCTTTATTCTTGATAGAATTTTAAACATGTAGGCCGCTTAACTGCTGAAGTGATCCGTAGCGCGTCGAGTGATTTATTCTCGAATGAATTTTAAGCATGTTGACCGCTTAATTGGTGAAGTGATTCATAGCGCATCGAGTGCTTTATTCCTGAAGGAATTTTAAGCATGTAGATCACTTAATTACTGAAGGGATTTATAGTATATCATGTTGATTCCTTCTTGGGGGAATGGAAATGCGAATTTGACCAACATGGATAAAGTCTTACAGATGCAAGAATTGTAATACTTAAAAGATTGATCAACGAATTTATGTCGATTAAAAATTACAGTAGGCATTAGGTCGAATACAAGTCTATTGACAAATTCATGTCGACTGGGAAATACACTCTTATCAAGAGCAATGTAAATTGCAAGTTTCGATTCGAATCGCGGAGCTGTATCATGTGTTATTGTAAGTTCCTCATATTTTGATTGGCTTATTTCGTTGACAAACTACATTGGAGATTAATTTTTGTAAGGGTATATTAGGCTTCATTGGGTGTGATCAAGCTTCAAGGATATCATCTCTCTCAATAGCATTTCAAAGGTATATCACTTGCTTAATTCTCTTTGAAAAGGTTTTAGTTGCACACACTCACATTCTATGCATTTGTATTGACATGCATGTATGGTTGCACACACACACACTTCTTGCATTTTGGAGTTGATGGGCTGCACAGTAGGTTAGGCGACATGCAAGGCCACTTGTGCATGTCGCCTCCAATGTCGCCTTAGTCATGTAATTTTTCTCCAGTGTGTAAGGTGACTTCATAGGCGACTTGGGGATGTCGCCTGACATGTCGCCTCAGACTTAGGTTTTTCCCACAGTGTGTTAAGCGACATGCAAGGCCACTTGTGCATGTAGTCTCCAATGTCGCCTTAGTAATGTAATTTCTCCCCTGTGTGTAAGGCGACTTCATAGGCGACTTGGGGATGTCGCCTTACATGTCGCCTCTGACATCTTGTTTTTTACACAGTGTGTAAGGCGACTTCATAGGCAACTTGGGGATGTCGCCTTACATGTCGCCTTTTTCACCCGAACTGGGCATTTCGGGTATTTCACACCAGCTCATTTTTTGGTCTCTATAAATACATCTTCTTCTCCACCATTTAGACCTAGAGCTCTGAAAAAATATCCCTAAGTGAGAGAAAGTAAATCCAAGAGAGAGAGAGAGCTCCAAGAAATCCTTTTTACTCAACCAAACTCATACCCATGTGCATCTAAGCTTCATTCTTGCCTCTATTCTTCATGGGTCTTCATGTTCTTCTTGACTAGGTAATCAAACAAGTCTTAGAACTTCCTTTTAATCTCTATGTTCTTGTTTACCTAGGGTTAGCAAGTATTTGTTAATTAATTGCATGTTTATTTGGTTTAACATGATTTGAGTATGTTTGTGATTATGTTTGTTGGTTGAGGTTGTATGTTCATTGATAGCTAACATTTAGGACGTTTTTACCCTTCTAGCTAAATCTTCATGCATTTGCATTTAGATATTGATATCTAGGATTTGCACTCATTGACATCTTTAAATCCTTAGATAAGCATTTAGTGTTGCCTAGCATTAATTGCATGTTAGAATATTTTTACATATTCACATAGGTTGTTTAACCTCTTCATTGATTGTTAAGCTTTGTGACTAAGTGGATTAGTGCACTTGCTTATGGTCTAGAATCACTATTAAAGGCCAGTTGGGTAGAGTGAAAGGGTTAGTGGCCAAGTAGGTGTGACTTGAGGTCAACCTGTTAGGATTATGCTCAATGGCAAGAGTGTAATATTGTAATTGACAATATTCTCATATTAATAAAGTGAATTCTGATTCTTACAATTACTTATAGCATTTATTATTATAATTGTCAAGGTAAATAATCATAAGGTCAAAAGACTATGAGACATGAAGAATTGTTCATACATACGGATATGTATGAGGTAGACACAATTCTTTAGTTAGTCTTGAATAACGTTCACAACTTAAGTCAAAGGTTGGGCACCTCTATCTTGTTAAAGTTGTAGAATTCTTTTACTAGCATTTGATGTTGGAACCTAGGGTTACAGATTGCGCAGCGGAAGGTTTTAAAAATTTTATGCAATCATTAAACTAACCCATTTGTACAGTAATAATCAAATGCAATAATAATCAAGTGAAGAAACCTTTTCATACCTACGTAGGAGGCTACTTCACTTTAATACGAACTGCTCCTGATTTGAACCACGTGATCTTCCTCGCTATCTCCCGGAACTGGTAACTGCGTGTGGGCGCGTCACGATATTCAGGACCTGTATGGAGGAAAAAGAGAAGAACACACACAAATAGAAGTGCAGCACTTGTGGTCTCACCACACACTAACTTTTTCTTTTCTATTTGTGTTGTTTGCTGTTCACGAAGACTTTGCTCTTCTTTTTTCTTTTTGCTGTGTTTTTGCTTATTCATTCGGTTGTTCTTAATTTTTTTTATTAAATATATATCTCATATATATTCAAAAATTAAACAAACCAAAATCTTATTTGATTTTTAAAACTTTTCAAAAAATATCTCATATCTTTCAAAAAGATAATTAAATATTTAATATTTGAATTCAAACATTTTAAATTCAATTTCAAATATTTAATTTAATAAAATAAAATAATCATATTATCTTATTTTATTCAAAATCAAATATCAACTAACACCCTCCATTTAGTGATTAACAACATAATTAAATAATCTTATTATTTAATTTATTTAATCACCATTATTCATTAATTAAATAATCTCATTATTCAATTAATTCCCGAATAAATACGTGTCACTTTCGTAACACAATTAATTGGACAATCCAATTAATTAACCGTGACCCTTGTTACCTAAATCGATCAGGCTAGCAAGGGGACCTAATGGACCCACAGTATTTTGAGCTCCAATAATCCTTAGAAATTATTAATTAAACTCTTTAATTAATATTTCATGATTATTAACTTCGGTGTTATTCCACTAAAAACCCGAAGCTGCACTCTCTCAACTGTAGACGTTTTTACACAAACCAATAACTCTCGGTGTCCATCGATATAGCTATTACATATGGTATAATCCTCCACAAGTAGTTCATAATTAGAGCTGGGTCATAATGTCCGTTATACCCCTCTAATCATATCTTTCCATTAAGTACCATTGATTCTCTAATGAACAATAAATCCTACATTCCTTACGGAATTAGGAGAGCGCTCATATTGTTCAAGCCCCGAATCAACCCTTAAGGGAACTACCATCTACTTCTCACAAGAAGGAGTGGATTCCACTATTGTGTACAAACCTTCCCAGCCACAAGCTAAACCGCGATCCCAACATACGGAGTATATTGATCGGGAATGCAACTCCGACCTCACCCATGGTATATCAAAGACCATGATCTAACCTGAAGGAGTCGATAAGACACTCAGGATTAAGATCACCCACATATAGCCATCATAAGTTGATATATATGAATCTCATCGTTAAACGGATCTTAGTGAGAGATTCATATAGATCATGGCCCAGTCCTATATGATCACATCATACAAGGTGCCTCCATTCTCATATCTACATATGAATGATCCAGGATAGGATCACCGTACACTACGAAATGGACCGCAGCTGTAGATTAACCACAAATAAAGTACCCAGCTTTATTTGCTATCTACGGACTCTTTAAATTGCTCGTTTCAAACTGAATCCATCTATATATGACACTCATATACTCAGTTCGAAATTACATCCGGCAATTTTGGATGTTAAGTGCACATGTTATATAAAGTATGACACAAAATGAATGAATATACTACTTCTTTTATTTATGTTCAAATTACATTTACATATTACAAGCTTTAGGGCAAAACCCCCAATATTTGAGTGGGATCAAATGAATATGATGAGTCTAAAATCATCGAAAGGTTTTCGAGTAAAAGAATCTAGTGCACTAGGTGCATTGAACTGGATCACAATGAAATACTTTATCTAGAACCGTCACTAGATATAAGTCTTTTCATTAAAGAGGACAATCAGAGAGTCTATCTTAATCCTGAGATAAATGATGGACTTATGGTTGCAAGTGTTATCATTAGAGATATCAATGAGTACGATTATATAGCATAGTCTATCCTCGATAGTTTGGTGGTATACATTTGTTAATCGATAGAGGACTTCATTTATAGATATGGACATCGTGGCTCTATTTATTGAATGAGAGTATAATATCATCATATGGATGTTTTGAGGTATTGGATATTAAATCTCAACGTTGAGTTTTCAATAATGATTATTGAAAACATGGCTTCTGGACAAGTCAAAGTATCCAAGTTCGAAATGTGGTCATATGAGGAAATATGGTCATATGAGGAAATATGGTAACTTGGAGAGCTATAGGCGGTCTATGAGCTCTTGGCGATTACTGATATTATTCACGAAGATACAACATCTCCTATAAGATTGTCTAGGGTATGAATGAGAAACATCTTCCTTATTCTATCTTTATTTAAGAGTTCAATTTTAGCTCTTTAGTGGAATGAGTTAAAATTAATAGATTGGACCTAAGTGAATCGTTTGTTGATTGTGATTAGGTTGTGTCTATTGAAGCTTAAATTTAGATAGCCCGCCAAGATCCCCAATCCACACGTATTTGCATGGATCACTTGATATATTCTACCGGGCCGATTTAAGGGTCCATCTAGAATTGTTTTGAATATATCAAGAATATAATATGTCTATTATTTAATTAATGGGCTGCACTATTATATTAATATATTAAAAGGAGACATGTGAGCTTGTTTCTTTTAGTAAGAATGAGTCTGGTTCACATGTGGGCTTTTATTTAAAGTACAATGGATTAAATGAAATAAGAAAATAATATATAGCCCATTTATATAAGTGGGGCGGCAAGGTGTATATATTAACCTAATATATTATTTTGTTTCATTGTTTTAATTAAATAAGAATTAGTTAATTTATTAATTAATTGTTTAATTAAGAAACAAATCTTTTTCTGACCAGGAAATATATTTCCTAAAGTTATACTATTGGTAGTAGTATATTAAAAGTAAAAGACTTGTTTGATAAGAAAATAAATAGTTAATTTTATTTATTTAATCAAATAAAAAGTCTTTTTATTTAGTCAATAAAAGAATAAAAATATCTATGAGTTGGATTAGGTTTTGAAGTCTAAAGGTTGATGGAAATTAGGGTGCAACACAAACTCTTTTTGGTATGTGATTTGCGGCAACCCTAGTCCATTTAGAGGAAGATTTCGGCAATCCTAAATAGAAGAGGAAGCAAAATTTCGGCCACCTATATAATACCACATATAGAATTCGGCCACACAGATAGTTGATTGAATGATTCAATTTTTCTTCTTCTTCTCAATTCATAGAAAATGATAATTTTTATTCTACTAAACATAAAAGAGAGAAAAGATTATTCTTTGATAGTACACTGATTGCTTGTTCATCAATAAACTTGTGTGTACAACATCGAATTAGGTTCACGCGAGTTTCGATCATTAGATTGAGAACTCAAAAGTGACCGGAATAATCTTTGTCTTCTTTTGATTGTTTTGTGACTAACAAAAGAAAAAGAAAAATTTGTTCATCCATTCTCAGGTTTGCAATTCAAAGAAAAAGGGAGACCACGCTCCTAGGTGATTCACGTACGTGTTCGGATTGGAAGATCTCGCGGTACTGTTCACGATCACTGTTCACGCGGGTACTGTTCACGGGCATCGGAAAAGATTTTACGGATTACCAATCGACGTAAGTCAATCGGATCACGCGTCAAGAGGTATTTAACTCTAACCGTATATATTTGAGTTTAATTAATTAAAAGGTTAAGGTTCAACTTTGAGAAAAATTTTAAAACCATACGAAATCTTTTTTTCGTTTCTTCCGCTGTGTTTTATATCGATTTTTCCCTTCACAACCTAGGTTGTAAACCTTCATTCAAATAGTGGATTTGAGGACTGAATGTGGCTAGAAGGATAGCCGGTGAGTTTTGCCCAGTTGAAGGGTTTCTCACGTAAATCAATCCTTGTGTTTTTATTGTTTTCCGCATATTTATATTATGATTGGTTGATTGCTAATGTGGGGTAGGACTATTAATATTGATTAAGTCAAAAAGTTGGTAATACACACACCCCCCCCCCCCCCCCCCCCCCCCCCCCCCCCCTCCTAGGTTAATAGACACACGCTATATAGTATTTTCAATTATCACCCCAATTGAAGTTGAGTTTGAAAATACACCTCAAGCGTGTGTCTAATACAACCTATAGGGGGGTGAATGGGTTGTTAATCGATTATTACCAATTTTTTGATTAATCAATATTAATCACAATTAACCCAATATAAACAAACATACAAAATCAAGTAAAGTGCGGAAATTAAAGAACTCTTGATTTTTATGTGGAAACCCTTCAACAAGGGAAAAACCACGGATTAGCCAAGCTAGTCACCTACGTCACCAAATCCACTATATGAAGAGAAAGTTACACCCTCAAGTGATACACGAACTCTAACTCTAGATAACCTCAAGCTGTGGACACTATTACTCACCACTCTTGGTTCAATCCTTAGTGATATTCCCGGATCCACTACTCTTGGCGTGAGCACCTCCTAATCTACCTGCAGGCCTTTTACAATGGATTCCCGACACAATGCTTGCCAACCACACCCTTGGTTGCAAGACTTCTCTTGCTTGTGCAACTACCACCCGTAGCCACAAGACTTAACTCAATGAAGAGATCAATGTCTAAATGTGAACATGTAAAAGATGCTCAAATGCAATCAAGTGCTAGACTCAAACAAATTGCCCAACTAGGAGTTTGTAGAAACAAATCCAAGTTGTCAAATGTCTAAATGCAAAGCATAAAGACTTAGCTAGATGTTATCAATAACAACAATCCTAGTTATCACAAACAATCACAATGAATCAATAAATATGCTCACAATGTATTCAACATATACTTAGCATATATTCATGTGATTGAGACAAAGCATTTAATCATATACTAAATGCAAGTCTTAGACCAAAGTCTATCACAAACAAACTCAAGTAGTTGTGTAGAGATTTTTCAACAAACTAATTGTCAACAAACAACCTTGAATATTCAAGAGAGCTCAACTAGATTAATAAACACAAATCTATTAATCTAGTTGTTAATTAATCTCTTAAGAATAATCAAGTCTTGGATATTTAGGTAAAGACACCTAATCATGCAAGCTATCAAAATACAATACAAATAAATATTCATGATCATTAACTAGTCGATTAAAACACAATCTATCAACCTAGTTATCAATAAATCACACATGAATATTTATGACCTAGCTTTAAGCTAGCTAAATATAAACCCAATCATGTCATCATTCAACAATTATATGCATTCAAAAATGATTTCTACAAATCATATGCAACAAAAACGAACCATTGGACTTAAAGAACAATAATCAAAGATTAAAGGTTTGTTCTTATTTACCAAGTCATGAATGATGAAGACCCATGGAAGATTGATGCAATGGATGCATGGGTTTTGGGTTTGGAGAGTTAATAAAGCTTAAATGAAGTTTTCTCTCTCAAGAAATCTATTTCTCTCTCTTAGGTCTATATTTTTGAACTCTTGGTCGAAATGGGGAAGAAGATGAAGTATATATATGATGCAAATGAAACTATGTCGTTTTGAGAAGTTTTAAAACATAATTTTCTATGCAAAAATGACGCAGTGCGCGGGTCTGGTATGTCGTACCCGCGCAGTACCTGCACTGGCAAATCAGCCAACAACCTGATTTTCAAACGGCTCAAAACATAACCAAACGATATCTAAATTTAGCAAATAATATACCGTTGGAAAGGTATGGATGTATAATTTCTAATCCTTTTTAAGGAATGACGTTTCAATATCTTTAGAAAGAGATATGGTCATTTGAGTGACCAAAGGTCAAAAACGGACAGCAACAGAGTTGTCCTGTTTTAGTGGTCACTTTGGAGAAATCAAAACAAATCCAAACGATTATGAAATATTACGAATAATATACAGTTGGAAAGGTATGAGTGTCTAGTTTGTACAGAAATTTTCAAAACTCATTTTGAAGCTTTGTATAAAATGTTATGGTCATAAGACCATACAAATGTTAGTTTTGAAAAACATTTAAATCATTGAAATCCACTATTTTGAAACTAGACACTTTACTCCAAACAACCAAACCAAAACTAACACTTAACCAAGAGAAGAATGGGGTTGGTCGGATTGCTGACAATGCTTTATATGCACCCAGTCAGTTCGGCAGGCGCGTCGGATCTCTAACAACCGACTTCTCAGCCTTTCGGGCACCTTCACCCACCATGGAAGGTGTCAACGCTGCGAGTTTATCTTTGATAACAAAGATGATTTATATATAAAAAATTTGAACACCACTCTTGACTTCTTTATTAATTGTTCTGCAAATTAACAACATCAAAACCAAAAATAATTAGAAAAACTAAAAATCAGAAACAAGCTAGAAAATATTTAAACAAAAACTGAATGTAACTAAGCTATCTCTCTCAAGAGTAAGTTTTTTTAGGGTCCTCAGAAAATAGTATTGACTGTCCATTCGCTGCTGCCTCGATCCGAGCTTCGTTTCTTTTCTTGGTTTCCCCTTGGCAGATCATCCCCTAGGGGATCCTTTTGTTGGTCGTCTGCCTTTTTAAGAATCAAATCTATGAGATGACCCTCCCTAATAAGTGTCTCGATGTGATCTCTTAGTTGGTAGCACTTTGATGTATCTTGACCATTTTCCTTGTGGAACCTGTAGTATTTTGTCGTATCTCTTCGGGCGTGGGTTGACTATCTAGGAGGATACTTGATTAGCTTCTCGTCTTCTACTATCGCTAGGATTTCCTCTTGTCTCTTGGTGATGGGAGTGTAGTTTGTGTACTGACCATAGAACTTCCTGTTGTTCCGACTGTTTCTACGATCATCCTTGTTTCCATCACTCTCATGGTGATCACCCTTCTGGTTCTTTACATTGGTGTTCTCCCCAGGGTGACCCATGTGCATATAACTACCCTCCTGAGCCAACTCCTCTTCTTCAGCCATTGCATAGCTGCCTGCTACATCTATTAGGCCAGCGTATGTATGTGGGCTTTCCCTCCTCAAATCGAAGGAAAGCCTAGCCTTTTGTAAGTTATTGGTGAAGGCGGCCACCACAGCCTCATCATTGGCATTATGGATCCCTGACACTTCCTGAGAAAACATTTTCAGTTAATCTTTTAATGATTCGTTCTTTTCCTGTTTAAGGGTGGCGAGATGAGCTATTGATTTCCTTCGTTTTATATTTCCCAAGAATTGCAGTGAAAAATCTTGGGCCAATTCTCAGAAATTCTTGATTGATCCCTGAGGGAGCCTTCCAAACCACCTAGACCCCAAGTTCCTGAGCGTTTGTGGGAGCTTCAAGCATAACAATAGGTCTTTATAAGCCTATTATGTCATTGCACTTCGGAAACGGCTCACGTGTTCCTTTGGATTCGTGTCTGCTTTAAATTGCTCGACCTGAGGCATTCTGAATCTTTTCGGGAATTGGGAAGATAATACTATTCACGAAGGGGCTTTCAGCATCATCATCCAATAAATCTTGTGGCCTATGGCGACGTTCTAATGCTTCTACCTTCTAGGTCAATTTCCGTATCAGGATATCTAGCTCTTCTTCTGGCTCATTATCTATTCCTGATCGCTGACGGTCGGTGAACCCTTGCTGGATTCTGTGGATGCCCTTCTTTGGGGTATCGAATCCTAGTGGGGACTTGCCCTTCCGGCGTGTTCTGCAGGGTGGTTGATCACTGTCATCTGATGAACTAGATCGATCCCGTCTACAAACATCTTTGCGGGTTTCCTCCGGCTCAGAATCTGTTTGATATCGATCTTGCCTACCCCGTTCGCTAATTCCTTCATCTCCCATTTTAGAGTGTTCCCCCTTTCCAGGTAATCTGCCTTATCTCTACCAGTTTTACGGGGTGCGTCTGGGGTCACGCCCACTATCTCAAAGTGCACCTTAGGTTCTTGGGCCACCTAAGATGTAGATAACTGGTACAGTGAGGTCAAATTAGCAGTTGTTGTTATATTGATTCCCTGTCTAGCGGCGTCTTCAATGACTCTCCGCAGGGACTCTTGGACCTGCTGGAATGCGTCTGGGGAAATTCCTGAGGAAGTGTTTGTGGAGGTTATCGGGCCTTGACCAGTTGAAGTTGGAGTCACGGAAGGCAGACTTCCTCCAGCAATGTTGGCGTTCACTGGGCCAGAGTTGTTAACACCACGAGGGGTGCCAACATCATGTTGGGACTGACTTCCATCCCTATTATCTGCCATATCACTACTTCACAAGTTTTTCAAGGTTAACTTGGCAAAAGTTAGTCCACCCCCCTTCTTCTAGGGCAAATTGTTGACGGTGGTTTTTATATTAAGTAAAGTTGATCACACGTCACACAAGGTATGTTGGACTAACGATTGTATATGGATCAAGAAGAATAAAATAGATCATGCAAATAAGATTTTACGTGGTAAAACCTCAAGATGGGGAAACATCCACGGTTGCCGGTGACAGCGAGGAAAGGAATTCACTATGAATAATATGATTACACGCTCAACCTTACTTAGTCTCTTGAATATCTAATGATTCCTATGTATATCTGTGTATATTTCCCTCTATTTTACAATGACGTTTTAGGGTCTATTTATATGTGTATAGAGCCCTAAATCTAGGTCTACAAATAAGGAAATGCGGTGGTGTCCAATTAGGACTTGTTAATTGTTGAAGTTGTTTTTATCTTCTTTCATGTTTCAAGTCTTTCATAAATTGAATGAATTAGACTTGTTGCCTGATTGGGACTCTGATAAATTGAATGAATAAACTTCCAATTAGGAAATAAGGAAGTTTATTTCCTTATCAGAGTGTACTGTAAGGTGTCTTGTTTAAATGTAATTATTTCTTCTTCGTATTTGAATCATAGTTGCCTTTAATATCTCACACGCGTTATCTAACAGACCAACTATCTAACCCGATCAGATCTCTTTTACCTCGATCGGATTATCTTTTCCCGACCAAGTCATCTCTACCCGTTCGGCTAGTTTCCCCGACCAGATTACTCGTACCGGATCAGTTAGTTTCCCCGACCATCTTGGACAAACTTGATCAAGCCCTGAAATCATCTATTGGGCATCTTAAGTTGATCTTTCTTAACTAACCCTAATGACGTGACATATTTAATTACCGTGCTTTCAGGTGATTATACTGACTTGTCATGCTATTAAAAAATCCCTATTACAGTAATGATCGATCTAAACAAGTTACAAAACTTGATTCAGTAAATTGGTGTTAGCCCTCAAATAAATTATAGAATAAAAAAAAACTGAACAAAAAATGTTGACTGCATAAAGGAAGATACCGATATGGAATCTTACACAGTGACATCCAAAATGGGTTAATGAAACTTTATTTTTGTGCTACTTACTACACCCCTCTAGAAACTAATAAATAAATAAAAATACATATTAATATGGTCGAGAAAAAAAATGTACACGTAGAAGTCAGTGATATAAGTGATCCTCCTCTCCCCTGCCAAGCTAGCCTCTCATGATCTCACTTTTTCAACAGTGGGTTCCACTTTGTGGGACCCACTTTAAGACAGTAGTTTGTATCGTTGGGATTCCGTGTCTGCTCCGATCTTGGGACACGTGGTTATTTCACACGTGTTTTTCGTTGCACCGGCTGCTCATCTCATGTAAGTGATAATAATTATAGTACACACGAACGTAATTAGGATAGGAAAAAAAGTGATATTTTTGTTTTTAATTATATTGTAAAAAAAAATTCAGGCTATAATTTTAAATTACTAAAATACCCATGTAACATTTTTCTATTTTTTACAACAAAAGAAAATAGTAAAATATTAAAAAAATGGTAAAATCATATGTAATTGTATCTAATGTTTTGAGAGACTATAACAATTTAAGTATCATGTTGCAGTTGTTGATTTATTTTTAACATTTAAACCGAACTAAAACCAAATAAATATAATATGATGTGATTCTAGATAAGATTTGGTGGTGGAAACCAAATCTCATTATATTAATTGGGGTTTCAAGTTTGAATTCTTTTTCCTAAATTAGTAAATTATTAAATTAAACTCCTATTTATTTTTTTAAGTATTACATCTCCTAAATTAATTAATAATCGTCTACGTCAATAAATTAATTAATTAATCATGATTAAATCAGAGACAGACCCATATAGAGATCAGATAAGGCCTGTATTCTACCTCAATTTGTTTTTAAAAACAAATGATTTTATATATACTTTATATATATATATATATATATATATATATATTTATATATTCATTAAGAATAACTATATCACCACCCCTTTAGTACAGATGGTAGCGGTACTTCTCATTATTGTTTTAGTACATGGTTCAATTCTCAGTGCAAGCAAATGTATTTTATTTTTAAATTTAATTTTATCTTATATTTTTTTACATCTTATTTATTTTATATCTTTTCCGATTCCTTTCTCAAATTTTCATTTCTTTTAAAATAAAACAATTCATTTTCTTATTTTATATTAAATTAATTATTATTATTATTTTAGATTTTTATTATTTCTAATAGTTTTATTTTGACATACCTAACACATCCAATCAATAAACAAAAAAATCTCAAATTTTACTTTATTTGATTAAAATAGTCAATCAATTATTATGATTCTTTTTTTATCCTTACTATTTTTTTATAGTTTTAATTTATTTAGAATCAATAAATCAACAATTTACTAATAATTTGAAGAAAAAAAAATTAAAAACATGTCTAGTAATATTTATTAATAAATAATTTTTGTATAAATTTAAATTGAATTCATTATAAATGCAAAAAAAAAAAATTCTTATATAAAATTATATTGTAATTTATTCTTTTAATTTTTTTTTCATTATTTATGTTGTTTTTCTTGTTATTATTTTTTTAAACATTTTTTCTTATTTTTATTTCTTTTTGAATATAAGATTATTTAATCATATGAAGAAAAAAAAAATTCATTTTACTACAATTTTAATTTTTCAGTATTTTTTTTATATATAGTCAAGTGCCTACCTGATTAAAATTCCTGGATCTGCCGCTGGATTGAACCAACTACCTTTTCCTCCTTCACGGTCCACACATATTGAGTCAAAAATTACAACTCTAATAGGTTGTATAATTGTATCAAAATTTACGATTCATGCTTCGAAAAAAAAAACACAGAATTCAAACTCATTAACTTTTTTTTTCATAGTCTTATTGTATTGATCTGTAATATAAAAAATTAGGATTGATAAATTGCATTAATGTAACGAACAAAATCAATTCTATAATTATATCAGAATTCAATTCACAATGGTACCCACTAAATTGACTTTGTGTTGTGTCATTTTCATAGATTTTTTTAAAAAAAATTATCACTCTCAATTTTGTTTGTATGAATCCAAAGAGAATCCACTAAATTTAATCAGCATTCATATATTTGAAATTAGAATTAATCAAATTGAATTAGTTTGGTAAGGAGGAGGACAGGAGTCAGGAGTGGCCAAAACAAATCTTGGTTCGGCGCCGAATAGGATGATTGACAGGTGAGTGTTGCAGAGAGCGAGTAGTTTTGATTACATGTACTCGCGATAATGGGATATAAGGTTCCTGAATATGCTCGAACGACAAGTGACGCTTCCTTTGATGACGTGGCTACCGACTGCCCAAAGGACGTGTCA
This sequence comes from Dipteronia sinensis, assembly GCA_033220585.1. NCBI lineage: Eukaryota > Viridiplantae > Streptophyta > Magnoliopsida > Sapindales > Sapindaceae > Dipteronia > Dipteronia sinensis. The sequence continues at coordinate 27,543,845 of CM065641.1, read as the reverse complement.
CGTCAAAGCAAAGCTTCGCAGCCACCGAAACCAAATTTAATTTTTGTTTCAAAAAACAAAATACAGTAGACTGGAAAATGACGATCGTGCCCTTTTGGTTTTATCAGTTTGACGTTTTGGTCCCAGGTTTAATGTCAAAAAGCACAATCAAAAACTATTTTGAATTTGGTAATTGTCATCTCACCAAAACCATAGAACCTACTTCCTTATAAACACTTAAAAAAAATGGTATTTTCCGACGGCTAAATGCCGTCGGAAAAGACGCTTTTTCGACGGAAAATAGCTGTCAGAGGTCGTCACAAATACGTTTGTCACAAATAACAATTTACCGACTAACCGTCAGAAATAATAAAAATATCGTCAGTAATAATAATTGAAGGTGGTCAAAATTACTATATTTCCAACGGCTTACTTTTATTTCCGAAGGGAAATGGCCGTCAGAAAAGGTTCATTGAAAAAAAAATGGCACGCCTTCGACTCTGCATTTTATGTGGCTCGAACCCGTGACTTGGAATTGATAGTAAATGTTACTCTTACCATTTTACTATAACTTTCTATCTGATATCTTTTGTATACTAATTATGTATAAGCTATTGATATGTTTGCATACTATCTAATTAAATATATTTTTTGTATAATATTTAAATATAACTGTTGATATTGTTTTTAAAAATAATATTTTATTAAAATATTTCCCTTATTTCATAGGAAATTACATTTTACTACTACTTTATCTTGAAATATGATACATATATTATATCCTTGTTGATTTTATTTTTTATAATCAACATTTTTCTAAAAAATTAATAATTTTTATTAATTAATAATTTAAACTTATTTTAGTAATTACTAATAATTTTGCTATATTTTATATTTATTTAATTTAGTCAGATGTACACATAAAGTAAACTTCTTATTAGTACCATTTTTTTGTCCCTAAAATCTGGTCCCTATTGTCTAATTTTCTTGCAGTGATCGCCATAATTTTTTTTTTTTTTTACATTACCTATGACATATTATTTGAAATATTCAAAATTAAATCAAAATATTTGACGAAAAATTTAACAGAGTGATTTCGCTAAAAAAAATAGTGATAAATACCAAAATAACACATATAGTGATACATTTAAAATATTGACCAACAAATCACATTTGTTTTGTAGTGTATAAATTATCACATACATTCCATTATAATTTATTAATTACTATTATAATAATAAATTAATTATTTTTTCCATAACAAATAATGTAGGAAATGATACTGCACTTTCGATAGCGTAATTGCCCTTAAAATTAATTCGAATAAAATTTTACCATTTCCGAAGGCATAAAAAATGCCGTTGGAAATACAGACTATTTTCGAAGGCATAAAAAAGCCGTCGGAAATACATACTATTTCTGACGGCGTAAAATATGCCGTCGGAAATACATACTATTTCCGACGACCATTTAGGTCGTCAGAAATATCTTCATTTTCGACGGCATAAGGACTATTTCCGACGGTTATTGGGCCATCAGAAATATGGTATTATATTTTTGCTCATTTCCGACGGTACTAATATGACCGTCGGAAAAAGTACCATTACCGACGGCAATTAGTGCCGTCGGAAATAGTTCGTCACTAATAGACATTTTTTTGTAGTGAAAGTTGAAATATGTGAGTAAATTGAGTTGTCATCCTAAAAAAAATAAAAATAAAATTTATGGTTCAAATATCGATCATTAATCAAATTTAATAATAATAATAAAAAATTCTCCTTGAATAAAATTGATCATCAAATTCACTTGAAATTGAATTGGATTGATTCATATTTCTCAATTGGGTTTGTAAATATTTTACCCAAATCATTTTAAATTGTTCAACTTTTTATTTATTAATAATGATGTGTTCATAAATTTGTAGATACATATATATATATATAGGTTAAAATTGAAATTTATAAAATGATAATGTTAGAGCATCTTCAATGGTAATGTGGCTTGCATTTGAAAAAAATGGTGATATGTCAACATTGTCAAGCCAATTGCTTTTTATGTGGTATGTAAATAAACTTGATAGACATCCAAATGAAAAAGTGGTCTCTAATGCTTCACTTGTAAAATAAATGTTTTTAATGACATGTAATTATTGAATAAAACAAAATAGAAGACAAGAGTGGTTGCTGACTAGGCGAACAAGATAGCTGTCCAACAGACCGTCTGAAATTAGAGAGTCATGTTGACAGTCTCTAAAAAAAAGTTGCCACATCAGCTTGAAGTTGTACTAGAGAGGTTGCATTGGAGATGAATTTTTTAACAAAGTGGATGTCCATCCTATGTGGCATATAATTTTTTCACAACCCACATTAGCATTGGAGATGCTCTTATAAATTAAGTGTGGATTTTCCACCACCTAACACCTCATCACCATTACACATGTGTAACCTCTCGTGGACCACAAATTTTGCTTCAACCTCATCCAAGCAAATACATGACCGCCTCTCTTCTACCGGTGAATCAAGTAGACTTCAATTGTATATAAATATTTCATTTTTATTAAAAACATTGAGGCTTGATACTGTTGAAAAACTCCCCAGACATCAATACAATAGCTCTCTCTCATATCTTTTATATCTCTTGTCTCTCTCTCTTGTGTCTCTCTCATCTTTATTTGCTTATTTCTTTGATTATTTACAACACCTTATCAGCACGATTAGTGGTTATAGACTAGGCAAATAGCAAATATGTTCCAGAGAAAGTTCATGTGAGTTTTAAATTTGGTTTTGATCGAACCCAGAAATTTCAAAATGCTCGAATCACTTTTCGGAGGATACCGTTGTATTTCTCACAGAAATACGATTCGGTCGCCACTGACCGCGTCTCAAACGGAGCTCTAAAGAACTCTCTAGCACTAGTCAAAGGTTGGTCAAACCTAGAACAATTATCAGAAATTTTCTGTAACTTTCCAAGGAAGAAGACGACACTGTAACGCCACGTCATCGACACTTCATTGCCACGTCATCGAATCGTCAGCGACACGTCAGTGCCTGTTGCACTACGACAGCGTATAGTCGCACCACGCCATCGATATGTCAGCATCCAGTAGTGCCACGTTAGTGAACAGTGGCGCCACGTCAGCGCACAGCAGGGCCATGTCAACATGTGTCAGCGCCACATCACCATGCAATTTTCACCCGTTTTTGATCGAGTAGAACTTGTTTCCAGCTATTTCGACCTTTCCGGACTCAACCGTGCCATCAATTTCAGCTAATTTCGCTTGTAAGTACTGTTTTGACTTATTCAAACTTTATTAACTCTGTTTTCAGGCACGATGGAAGATCCTGATCTCCTGCACGATTGCGGTAAGTAAAAGGGATCCCATGATGGGTGATTTACTTACATCTCTACATTATGGATCTATATATATATAACTCCATATAACAAGATGGCTTATGCCGTTAACGAAACTTATATATTATAGTTCTGTATTTATTTTTATGCATATATCAGGTGATCTCATGACCCTGAAATCATTTATTTTTATGCACATATCAAGTGATCTCATGACCCTGAAATCATTTATTTTAATGCAATATATGAGACTGGCTTATACCGTGTCACGGGACTGGCTTATGCTGTGTCTCCAGACTGACTTATATGTTGTGTCTTCAGATAAATTATTTAAATATTCAGCATTTATTTATATACGATATATGAGATCGGATAAACCTACTAACCAGAACTTGAAGTTCCTGGAATTATGATATTTAAATTGATACGGTTTTGAAAACCGATGAGAACCTAGAATTCTGGATCCAGTGTTATATACATGAATGTCATACTTCATTATTTTGAACTTGGGTTTTCAAACCTGTTCAGAATCTGAAGTTATCTCATATATATCAAGTGATATATTTACATGTCATTTATTTGAGAGAATGATCTACACATCAAACATGATATCATGAGTATCATAAAAGAGATTTAAGATCCTAACATATCATTCAATTGAGAAAAAAAAGGGATCTACACATCCAGTCGGATGTTGTGAGTATCATAAAATGATTTAAGATCCTAATACCACGTATAATGTGATTGTAAATGATATTTTATCCATTTTATACTTGCTTCTGAATGAGCAATATCAAGAGAATAAATTTGGATATATTTATATTCATGAGATATCAAAACATACCCCATGAGTGGATGTGTGTAAATGACAAAAGAAAAGGTTTATAGAATAAACCTATTGAAAAGATTATTATCACTTCAGATGAAATATAAAATAATATTACACATAATGTTCATAAAATTCCCAGAAGGGAAATATATGTCTTACCGAGAGTGCAAAGACTCATACATTTCTGCGGAGTCAGATATATTTTATGAATTTGACTTTGCTCTAAGCAAATGTTAATACTGTATCAGGTCCAACAGATCTGATAGAAAGCTCTGGAAGAGTTAGGATATTGTTATCAAACATTACTAAATCAAGTATAAGTGATACATGATATTATTCAAGCAAAACATAAATGAATATGCTCAGTTCAAATACTTATAAAGTTAATACCATATCAGATCCAGTGGATCTGATTAAAAGCTCTAGAAGAGCCACAATCTTATTACTAAATGGTATTAAATTGTGTATCAATGATACTTTATATCATTCAAGCAGAATATAAAGAAATCTACTCAGACCAAATATATATAACTTTATTAATGTTATATTGAGTGTTGAATATCTGTGCATGATTCATGCCAGAAACTCATTATAGAAAAGCCGTGTGCTTTATCATTTGGATTATGTAACAGAAAAGGGATATATGTGGATATATTCATCCACCAAAATGAACCATTTCATTATTTTATGGTACTGGTTGATGCATTGGTCAGATGGTCACATGTGTACTTATTATCAACAATTAATGTTGCCTTTGTAAGATTACTTTTCTCTTTTAGAGAAACTTTCCTATTTGGAAATCAATCAATATGATAATACGCAGATTGTGCTTAAAAATATAAACTATCAAAAGAACCGTCTCAGTTAATATTCGATAAGATAAGGATATAATAAATCATATTATATACTCATGTGTCTTCATAAAGAAATGAGAAAGAAAACATTGTCTCAACCTGAAGGTTGAACATAGATCAAAATGGAATGATTGTCCATCAATCAGAATATGTTGAAAAGATTCTGAAAAGATTCCATATGGATATTACTCCATAAAGCAAGTTTTTGTCCATACTCCCGCCAATCATTTATGATGTTATTGTATTTCATGAAATAAACATCAGTGTGCTTCAGTTCAACAATTTAGAAGATTACTTCAAAAACACTTTTATCGGGGGGCGTCCCACCAGGGGGAGCATATCAAATGAAGTATATTAATTATATCGGGGCATATGTGCATTGTACTCTTTTTCTTTCCAATAAGGTTTTTTGTCCTATTGGGTTTTCTTGATAAGGTTTTAATGAGACAATTCTATAAGCACACCCAAAAATTATTTGATCTATAAAGATCATCATAAATATTATATTTATCCAGTTGATCATCGTATATATGTTGACTTGATCAAGAAGATCATTGTAAATATTACTTTGATCTTGCTAATCATCGTATATATGTTACTTTGATTCAGAAGATCATCATAAATATTACATTGATCCGACAGATCAATGAATATCTTTGCTCATGTTTTTATCCCACTAGGTTTTTCCTAGCAAAGTATAAATGTGAGAAATGTTTTGAAGAAAACAATAAACCTGGACATATGTACACTATACTCTTTTTTCCTTCGATCAGGTTTTATCCCACTGGGTTTTCTTGACAAGGTTTTTAACGAGATAGTTTTGAGAACGTCCAACACCACAAGATCCAGAAAATAATTTTATGTATTATTTGCCAAGGTTTTTGTTCCATTGGGTTTTACCTAGCAAATTGAAATATAAGCGGTGAAAATCCAATGAGGAGTGTTATAAATTAAGGGGGTATTATCACTAAAGTCCCTATTTTTTCATGCATTGTCACCTTTTTAAACGTCTTTACCATATTAGTCACTTTAGTCCTTTGTTTTTTCAAAATACATCACTTTAGTCCATTTGACCAAAAACTAAGGGTCAACTATAATATAATATATAAAAATACAATTTTACCCTTTACTGTTATTTAAAAAAATTTCCTTTTAGTCCCTCTAATTTCAATAATAGCTGGTCAATCCCTGAAAAAATAAAATGCTTTTATCAAGGATTGAACCTTCAACCTTGTGAATAAGCTACAACCTCTAACCAATTGAGCTATTCTAGTTTGTTGTTGAGAATTTGTTGATTTAAATATATATATATATATATATTTATATAATTTGTTTAAACTAATTTAAATCTGTTTATATAATTTAAAATAAACTTATATTTAATAATAATAATAATAATAATATATAAAAACATATTTATGAAAATGAAAAAGAAAATAACAAAATAAAAGTAAAAAAAGGAAAAAAAGGAATTTTTATTTATTTTTCTTCTCTGTTGTTGATTTTTTTTTCCCTTTTCAATTTACGGGTCTTTGATTTTCTGGGTTTTTTTTTATCAAATTGAAATAATATATTTTTTGAAAAGAAAAAAAAATCCAAAAAAAAGGAAAAAAAATTACAGGCTTTGATTTTTTAGATTTTTTGGATTTCCTTTTATTTTGTTATTTTCTTTTTCATTTTCATAAATATGTTTTTATATATTATTATTATTATTAAATATAAGTTTATTTTAAATTATATAAACATATTAGATATATATACATTTAAATCAACAAATCCTCAACAATAAACTAGAGTAGCTCAACTGGTTAGAGGTAGTTGCTTTTAATCACTAGGTTGAAGGTTCAATCTTTGATAAAAGCATTTTATTTTTTCAGGGATTGACCGGCTATTATTGAAATTAGAGGGACTAAAAGGAAAAAATTTAAAAATAACAATAAAGGGTAAAATTGTATTTTTATATATTATATTATAGTTGACCCTTAGTTTTTGGTCAAATGGACTAAAGTAATGTATTTTGAAAAAACAAGGGACTAAAGTGACTAATATGGCAAAGACGTTTAAAAATGTGACAATTCATGAAAAATAGAGACTTTAGTGATAATACCCCATAAATTAAGTGTGGATTTTTCACCACCTAACACCTCATCACCATTACACATGTGTAACCTCCTGTGGACCACAAATTTTGCTTCAACCTCATCCAAGCAAATACATGACCGCCTTTCTTCTTCCGGTGAATCAAGTGGACTTCAATTGTATATAAATATTTCATTTCTATTAAAAACCCTGAGGCTTGATACTGTTGAAAAACTCCTCAAACATCAATACAATAGCTCTCAGCTCTCTCTCACATCTCTTATATCTCACGTCTCTCTCTTGTTTCTCTCTCATCTTTATTTGCTTATTTCTTTGATTATTTACAATAGATAATTAATTTTCATATAATTAATTTTCTTAATATGTAAAATAAACTTGATTTTGAACGTTCTAAGTTTAGTATTTTAGTATATCTTACATTGGTTGTTGTACATATATGGGCATGCTTGAATCTAGAATCTTGGTTATGTAACACAACCTCCAACCACCAATGACCCACCCAAGCATTCAATAGCCCACATAACCTTTAGTTCTCTACTTACAACACAACATCTTCAATGGGGTTGTTTAAACCTTAATTTAAACATATATGGATCGAATAGAATGCTCAACCAATTTAATAAGACATTTGTCATGTCATTTATAAAATGGAATCTCCACATATATGCACATGTAATTAATAGAGAAAACTTTGAGTGCATTGTTGGCCGCAATCACTTCATCCGTAGATATGACACAATAATTATAAATTAGATATGATATATAATAATTTTAGATAGACACATATATTTTCTTATATTTTCCTTATCATACTTATATATCATATTTTTAGATGTACTTGTTTTATTTTTATTTTTAATGTGAAGACAAAACAAGGAATGAGTAAAACAAAATAAAAAAAAGAAAGAGAGCGCATTTGCATCTTTTGACCTTATATAATTATATTAAATAATATTACTTGATAGACAACCTTGTTTATTTCATAGTTCATACAACTCATGACTGATCACAATAAACATTCTTAAAATATTCACATTAAAATGGAGATTGTAACAGTAAATAAAGTAATGAAAATGAATTGAATATATTATTTATGTGTTGTGAACATTCATGCCTCAAATTTCATACAGATATATATATATATAGAGAGAGAGAGAGAGAGATAAGACTTATATATATATATAGAGAGAGAGAGAGAGAAGACTTATGCTTTTGAAAAGGAAATCCACCATAATGATTATGGTAGCATGAATCATGAATGAATGGTGGGGGTGAGTCTTAAAAGTCTGCTTTCAAGTTTGGAAAGCAAATTTGTTTTTCTATTAGGTTGAATATCATAGACTTCACTTTTCCATTTTATACATTCATATATGATATATGTCACTTGATGTAAGGTGATTTTGACTAATTAAATTGAATTTTAATTTTTTAAATACTCATCTCTTTTATGGAAAAAAATTATGTTATGAAGATGAATTATTACTTATAAATGATATAAATCTCAAATATTTGATTAAAATACAAGTGACTTCAACTAATCAATAAACTTCATCTTAAAGGAAGATTTTTTTGATAAATTCTAAGAAATAAGACGGGATCTCAATAAAGTTTATGGGAGATTTGAAACATATTTAAAAAAACTATTAAAAAATTATAATGAATTTCAAAAAGTATTTGTATACATTTATATTTAAGTTAGAGTGGTGCTATTGGCACACCCCCTACTAATTTATTTATGCCTCACTTTTTAAATTTTGATCTAATTAAATAAAATTAAATTGTTTTATTAATTTATTTTATTTATTTCCAAAACTGTCCATTTTTCTTATTTTTCAAACTTAATAAACCTCATCTCTGATTTCTCTATCTATCTCTGATCTCCTTATCTCTGGTCCTGTCTTTCTCTCACAAAATCGATCTCTCAATCTTGCGAAATCGTTCAAAACTATTGAACATCTATATATTTTACAATTAAAAAAAAGTAAACGTTTAAAAAAAAGTGAACTTTAAAAACATTACTTAACAAGTAAAAACTTATAAATAATATACTATATCAGCTGTAAATGCATCAGTATTGTCCATAAAGAATAGTTGATTCTCCTCAAAGTTATTATGAACGAAACTTTCATTCTTAAGAAATCACCAAATGAAAAATAAGTCGATGAATGATACAAACTTTTTTTAGAAGCAAGGACTTTATTAAATAACAGAGCACAACAAGCCACAAAACACAGGAGCAAACATCGCACCAAAGACAAAGCGCAGAAATAGTGGCCACCACGAAGACCAGAAAAACAAAAAACAAAAAAAACAAAATAGAAAACAGAGACCCTGAAAGAGGAACCAAAACAGTAAAATGAAGACGAAAAAGAAGAAACTAGTCAAATTTTATTATTTGATTTTGTTCAATATATAAGGTTAATTTTTTTGAAAGCAATCGTGATGGGCTTTGAATATCAGTACATGTGTGTGAAACAAGTAAATGAAATTTGTGTGTGTAAATTACAGTGATGACGAAAATCAGAGCAACATAAAGGGAAAGTGAAGAAAATTTTCTCCTCTGTAAAACTAAACATAATAGAAAAAAAACATATTTTTTTATTTAACAATAATGAAATTGAAAACAAAAATCCACACACACACACACACACACACACACACATATATATATATATATATATATATATATATATATTAAATTTTAACAATACAAAAAGTAAACATCAAACTTACTTCTAGAGAAGGAATTGCTTCCAGATGTTTGATATCATTCTCCGAAAATTCTGGCAAATACTTGTTATCATTATCAGACAATTCTTGTAGATGCTTCATATCATTCTCAGACAATTCTTCTAGATGTTTGATATCATTCTCAGACTCTTCTAAAATATTTTGTATGTATGTTGGGTTTTTTTTTGAAAAGGGATGTGTGGTTTTATTAGATTTAATTTATATAATTTTTTTTTCTTAAATTGTATGTCTTTTTTTTAGTAATTTTGATAAAGGAAAAAAAAATACTAAATAATTAAAAAAGTGGACATAAATAGATCAGGGGGTGTGCCAATAGCACCACTCTTAAGTTAAGGAATATGGGAGGCATTTAACAAAATATTAAATATAAATTTTGTATACAAATTTTTTTTATCAACTATCTTATCCTATCATTTCATTCTTCTTATATATAAATTTTGTTGAGAAAATAGAATTAGAATCTATATAAATTTTTTAACATTCATCTAACCTTATTCTTAATGTAAATATGTAATACATCAAAATGAAAGTTAAAAACCTACAAACATGCATTTACTATTTTTCTATAGACTTTTGCTTTTTAACTTTTAAATTAAAAAAATATAAATTTTTAAAAAAATTTATAATTTGTAAAAATATCTTAAAGTGGATTATTTCACCTAACCATTCAACCAAACCTACTCTAACCTCCTAACCTAAGCCAACAAGGGACAAAATAGTCAAGAAAAAAGGACACCACCGTAAATTCCAATAACATCGGGGGCATACCAAGTCCAAGAAAAAAATTAGAAAATATGAAAAAGAGTACCGTTGCGGCCGAAAAAGCTTACGTGTAAAAAACCCAGATATATAATTGTAAAAAAGAATTCCATTACACACAACATCATCAACACGCTTCGTCTATCACTCTCTTTATTTTTCTTCTGTTTCTTCAATTCTCTCTCTCTCTCTCATTAAAACCCAACCCAACCCAACCCAACCCAACCCAACCAACAATTCTTCACGGTCTTTTAGAACTGGGTCTTGGTTTTTGAATTCCAATTCACGTAATTTTTGTTTGATTATTTTGTCGGTCTTGTGAGTTTTGGCGATGGAGTCATCGTCGGACACGGTGAGAGGAGTGGCGGCGGTGGCTATGGAGTTTCCGGCAACTGACGAGGCGGCGACCTCGTTCTCGACGCCGGTTAGGGTTCCGACGAGGATCAGGAAGAGGTTGGCGGAGTGCAAGACTCCCAGTACTGTTGAAGAAATCGAAGCCAAACTTCGACACGCCGATCTTCGGAGACAGGTTTTTAACTTGATTAAATTAATTTTTTTGGTGAGAATTTGTGAGGATACTGGGTTTTGTGTTTGATCACCTGTGGTTTGAATTTTTATGTTCTAATTGCTAATTAGTTATGGCGATTTAATTTATATGTGAAATTATAGTACTTCTAAGTGACAAAATTTCAAAATAATTGATTTGAAGAGTTAAAGAGTGATCAAGTTTTCTTATTTCATCGAGACTGGTTAATTTCGTTTTAGAGATATTTTTCTTGGACTTTACGTTTTTGGGTTTTGATAAATATTAAGCAAACTGGACTTGACTTTCAAATCGGAAGATTCAAAGTTTGCGGAGGGTTTGACCCTTTTTGGGTGATTTTAAAATCTTTATTTTGAAGGTTCTTAACTTTTTGTGTTAGGTGAGAGTTTTGGTGGTCTCTGTTTTTGAATGTGCTTTGCTACTTTTTTGGGTCTCCTTTGCACATCGGTTTCTGTTTTTGTTTGCCTGAAACTTGTTTTTGATTTTTTGATTTTTTTGAATAATCAATCCACGTGTTTTGTTTTTCATTTGTTAATGTTTGTTATTGGTAATACAAGTATTCAGGGTTCCAATTTGAAATAAATTATTTCGTCTCTCTATTGTAGATTTTTTCTTAAACCCTTTGTCACTTTCTGAGTGCAGCAATTCTATGAGAAATTGTCAAGCAAGGCACGACCGAAGCCAAGAAGCCCATCACAGTCTTCATCTAATGAGGAGGATCTTGGACAGCGTCTTGAAGCAAAGCTTCAAGCCGCCCACGAGAAAAGGTTAATTTTTTGTTGTTGCACTACTAGGTCCCTGATATTGTTAAATGGACGCCTCATGTATTCCTGCTTACGTTCCTGAAATGATTAGCCCAATTGATAATTCATATGCTGATCATCGGTCATCACTCTCGTCTGGGTTCAGGTGAAATCAAATCTATTTAGTTCATTGTCTAATTTTCCAGATGTTTCCATGTGAGGATAATGTGTCACTTTGTTGTGGGAGCCTTATCTTAATTTTATTTACTTGATGATCATCATACTTTACAAATGTGCCATGACACGGTTTGTGGGGTTACGGTACATAATATTTTTCTTTAATTCTTTGATGGTCCACATTCTCTTGTATGTCTCCTTTTAATATGGTTTTGTCAAATAGCATCATATTAAATTAACTTGGTGCGATTTTATGCAATCGTAGCTATTACACTTCGGATTTGGGACATTTAATATAATCATTCTTGGAATATATTATTTATATATATATAATTATTATAAACTTTCTTGTTTATATGACTTGGAAATTAATTAAAGGATCTTCTTTCCTAAACTACAATAACTTCCTAAAAAACAATACTGCGATTTTATGCAATCGTAGCTATTACACTTCGGGTTTGGGACATTTAATATAATCATTCTTGGAATATATTATTTATTTATATATATATATAATTATTATAAGCTTTCTTGTTTATATGACTTGGAAATTAATTAAAAGAGCCTCTTTCCTAAACAAAAATAACTTTCTAATTAGGAATTATGATACTGTCGGACCAGCAACTGTTGTTATCATAGCAACATCACCATATAGGTTGTTTCTGTGCATTAGATTTCCCTTAGTTAGAGCATAATTTAAGTTTGTAAGACTAGTCACTCACGGTTGAGCCAACAGGTTGAGCATTTTGGCGAAGGCTCAGATGCGCCTAGCTAGATTGGATGAATTGCGGCAGGCAGCTAAAACTGGGGTAGAAATGCGTTTTGAGAGGGAACGTGAGATGCTGGGCTCTAAAGTTGAATCAAGGGTTCAGCAGGCCGAGCTAAATAGAATGCTTATCCTCAATGCTTACAACCAAAGAAGAGCCAAATTAAAGGAGAGGTCATCACAATCATTATTTCGAAGGATGGCTCGTGAGAGCAAGTATAAGGAGCGTGTGCGTGCTGCAATTCACCATAAACGAGTAGCTGCTGAGAAGAAGCGACTGGGATTGCTGGAAGCAGAGAAGAAAAAGGCACGTGCTAGGGTGTTGCAAGTGCGGCGTGTAGCTAAGTTTGTCTCGAACCAACGCGAAGCTGAGAGGAGGAGAATGAGGGATCAGTTAGAAGATCGACTGCAAAGGGTATGAATGATTTCTCAAGTGAAATACATGTTTATATGTCCTTATATAAATGGTGTATTTTTTCAAGTACTTAGCATAATTTTCTCTTTGAATTTTTATGATATCAGGCAAAAAGACAAAGAGCGGAATATTTGAGGCAAAGAGGAAGGCTGCATAATACTATTCGAGTGAATTTGAATAGGATGTACAAGCAGGCTGATCTCCTTTCAATAAAATTAGCAAGGTAATACCATCTTTGAGTTTCACACAGTTGTGACCATAACCATCTATTGCAAATTTTGAAGCTTTGCTGTCCTCAGCCTATGAGCCCTTATTTAGCATGTTATGGTCTAATATTTGTTCTGTACAGGACAAAGGTTGGTATATGTATCTTAGTATGAGATAATCTATTTGACTTTTTTCGGATTTATGTTGTTTCATGCTTTAGTATATTTTCAGTTTTGGCATCTTTTGCAAATTTTGAAGCTTTACTGTTCTCAGCCTAAGAGCCCTTATTTAGCATGTTATGGTCTAATATTTGTTCTGTACAGGACAAATGTTGGTATGTACATATCTCAGTATGACATAATCTATTTGACTTTTTTTTTCGGATTTATGTTGTTTCAAGCTTTAGTATATTTTCTGTTTTGGTATTTATCTGTTGAGTTTTTGATGATAAGATTTCAAGCCTAATATATTTGTTTCTGTTAGATGCTGGAGACAATTCCTCAATCAGAAGAGAAGTACCCTGGCCTTGGCAAAAGCTTATGATGCCTTAAAGATTAATGAAAATTCCGTCAAGTCAATGCCATTTGAGCAACTGGCTCTTCTCATTGAATCAACTACTACCCTTCAAACTGTGAAAGCTCTACTTGACCGGCTTGAGAGCCGCTTGAAAGTCTTCAGGGCTTTTGCTGCTGCTTCCAATCAGTTCGGTCCTGATAATATTGATCACCTTCTTAAACGAGTTGCATCACCTAAGAAAAGGTACACTCCAAGAAATCCTTCAAGGAGTAGAGGGGCAAAAAATGTAGGTTCCTCCAGAGAGGCAAGCAGAAGTCCAGCTAAATTATCAAGGTATTCAGTTAGAGTTGCTCTTTGTGCTTACATGATATTGGGCCATCCAGATGCGGTTTTCAGTGATCAAGGAGAGCATGAGATCGCTTTGGCCAAGTCTGCAGAAGAATTTGTTAGACAGTTTGAGTTGTTGATAAAGGTTATATTGGAAGGGCCCGTACAGAGTTCTGATGAAGAGTCTGAAACTTCGATGCCAAAACGCTGGACCTTCAGGTCTCAGCTTGCTTCATTTGATAAAGCATGGTGCTCCTACTTGAATTGTTTTGTGGCATGGAAAGTTAAGGATGCTCAGTCATTAGAGGAGGATTTGGTGAGAGCAGCGTGCCAGCTTGAGCTCTCCATGATTCAAAAATGCAAGATGACCCCAGAAGGAGAAAATGGTGATCTTACTCATGATATGAAAGCTATTCAAGTACAGGTATTTATTTCTTATGCTTTAAAAATTCTCCTTAGTAGTGAACTTGTGATTTTCATTTTAGATTTAACACATCGTTGCGGTATTCTTGCTGTGTAAATTTTACAATTGCTTTAATTTTATTTTATCTTTTTGGGTTGGAGGGGAGGGAAGAGGTTGGGGTAGTCATAGAAAATGTTTTGTGATGTTGATTGGGTTTTGCAGGGTGGGGTTTCTTTTTTCCCACCAAGAAGAGGCTTTAGTAGGGTTTATTTTTAAATATAAAACTTTTCTTTTGGCAAATTTTATTTAGGTATTGGTATCCGGTTATTTTTCTAGGTGTTGTTCTTTCTATTTATGTGTTGGCTAAACTTATCTACGAAATTTACTCTCTTTTTCCTTTTTTTTTTTCTTCAGGTTGCAGTAGATCAGAAACTTTTACGGGAAAAAGTACAACATCTTAGTGGAGATGCTGGGATTGAGCGTATGGAAAGTGCACTATCTGTAGCACGATCTAAATATTTTGAAACAAAGGAAAATGGAAGCCCAGTAGGATCTCATAGCACGAGCTTTTTATCCCCTAATCCATCTGATTCCCCAGTTCCTCTTGCATCTGTTGCTAACTTGGATAACAGAAATAATCTGACTCAAGGCACTGAGGGACCAAGTCGTGTTGTTCGTTCCTTGTTTAGGGAAGATGTCACACCATCTCCTAAAGAAGTTGGTCCTACACCCAGCAACAGCTCTAAAGATGGTCAATTGGGTGCACCTGTTGAAAAACAGCAGGTCACAGAGAATGAATTGATTGTTAATGAATTTCTCCATAAGCAGAATCATGCTTTTGTTGATAGCTTAAGTGTCATTGATGAAGATCAAAACAGTTTCAAGGTTAGTGTGTTTTCTTAATCATAATTATTTCTGAGCATGAATTAGTTTATGTAGAAGAACAGGGGATCTTATCATTTTGTTAACATTTTTACTTGTTTCTACTCTCAAGTAGACAATGACTGGCTTAAATTGTGTTGGCTCAATAAGAATGTGGAGGAAATGCAGCATGTCTAGAAAATTTATAACAGATTTCACTACCGTGGGATATGACTTATTTATTATTGGCTGCCACCTAGCATACAGTTTTGCAATGTTTGGCTTATTATCACCAGCATACTTTTTTAAAAGAATGAAATGCAAAGTTTTATTTGCAGTGATGAGAATTTAAACAAGTCTGGAGACTGATTTTTGTTTGCTCATTTCTTCACTTTGCAGGCTAAAATAAGAAAGACAATGGAAAAGGCCTTTTGGGATGGCATCATGGAATCCATGAAACAGGAGAAACCCAATTATGACCGGGTTATTCATCTTGTGAGAGAAGTGAGGGATGAAATTTGTGAGATGGCTCCCCAGAGCTGGAAGGAAGAAATTACTGAAGCTATTGATCTAGAAATTCTTGCTCAGGTAGTAGTCATTACCACTTTTGGAATTGCAGCATCATATCATACTATGATGCTTAATTTTGATAATATTTTCTTTTATCTTTTTTTTTTCTCCATAGGTGCTGAATTCAGGTAACCTGGACATTGATTACCTTGGAAGGATTCTTGTCTTTGCATTGAGTACTCTGCAGAAACTCTCCTCCCCAGCAAATGACGATGAGATGAAGGACAATATCCAGAAGTTACTGAAAGAGTTATCTGAGATATGCCAGGCCAGAGATGAATTGAGTTCACATGTCATCGCAATGATTAAGGGTTTACGTTTTGTTCTAGAGGAGATCCAGGTGGGCATCTGCCCTTATTCCATCTGAATCAACATTTTTATTACATCAATAGACATTCAGTCAGGAGAGATTAGTCTTCCTTTAAATTTCAGAAAATTTCTCATCAATAACCAAGCATTCTGTTTGGAATTCATCTACTTCATAGAATGCTTTTAAAGTTAGAAGTTTTCTGAATTACATCATTTCTGGATAGAACCCCTAGTTGTATTAGAGAGGCAAACTAATCGGTTAAAAGATTATATTTCAAAAATATTATGATGAAATAAATATATATTTTTGATATTGACCACTAGAAATGGCAAGGATGATACACTCATACACCCCCCTCTCAGTAGTATAACATGGTTTATTTTCTGACAGGCTCTGAAGTGGGAGATAAGCAAAGCACGCATTAGAATCATGGAGCCTTTGTTGAAGGGTTCTGCTGGTTTGGATTACCTCCGAAATGCATTTGCAAATCGTCATGGGACTCAATCTGATGCCTACACCTCTCTGCCATTGACTTTACGATGGCTTTCATCTGTGCGGATTTGCAAAGACCAGGAATGGGAGGAACACACAAATTCTCTTTCAGCTTTGAAGAGGCAGGAGGAAAGTTCTTGTGTGCCTTCTACTACACTTAAAACTGGTGGAAGCTTTCTGGTCAAAACAAGTGGAAACCAAAACACATCTCATTCTTCTGGTGTTGCAAATAGCACAGGTATGGACATTATTAAATTAACTGTATATGTTATGAAGGAAGCTATATTTCCTAAATGTAAATTAAGGTGCTGTTTTTTTTTTTTTCACTATAAAACCTTTTATATCTTAAATTAAGATAAATCAGTTTGTTTTTTTTTTTCCAACTTATATCTTAAAATATCTAAGATATATGTCTTTTAGAAAAAGTAAATTTTTTTGACTTTTATCTTATAAATAAGTGCTACAGTAGAGTTTTTTAGTAAATTTTCACAAATGTCCTATAACAATTCATACATTTACAATTTTATCCGCATTTAATAAAACCCTAAAATCAATTTTCCAAAAATTCCCAAATTTGAATATACCCTAACACAACCTAATTAATTTTACGTTTGTAACAAGTTATCCAAAATAAAAAAAACAAACATATCATAGTATTTTAATTTGTAAGACTTATCCATATGTCTTGTAAGATTTTAGATAAAAAAACGACAGCCCCTAAGTTGCTCTTGGTTCTCTGGTTTTTTTTTTTTGATCAGATAATCAGCAACCAGAATGCAAAGGTGAAACACTTCATTTGTTGGTGAGGCTTGGCCTGTTGAAGTTAGTAAGTGGGATATCTGGCGTAGCTCAAGAAGCTTTACCCGAAACTTTCATGCTCAATCTCCCAAGGTTGAGGGCTGTTCAGGCTCAAGTTCAGAAGATTATCGTAATCGCCACCAGGTAAGTGGCTTGAAGAATTCTCACTGCCCTATCTGTTTCTTTGTCCTTTCTAAACATAAACATCTTCTTTCACAAAGTGTAGTTTTACAGTTTCTTCTGCATTGACCAGCCCTCTCTTTAATTAACATCTGAAATGCCAAACTAGCAGATTTTTATCAAATTCTTTAAAATATTGAAGAATGGTGCTATAACTTTTGCATGTCTAATATTTGGTCATAGAATGATATAAACGGATATGGGAAATTTGCTCAGTGGTTCTGTATTTTTTGTCTTACCTCTGGGTTTATTAGATACTAATTATGAAGTGATTTCAATTTTCAGCATTCTTGTTTGCCGGCAAACCCTTCTTAGTGAGCGGGTAGTGACCAGCCTTGCAGACATGGAAAACATTATATCAAAGTGCACTGAAAGACTTATGGAGCTCTTAGACCATGCCGAAGATGCAGGTCTAGAAGAGATTGTTGAGATAATCAGTAAATTCTCAAGTGGTGATGACAAGGTAGTAGATGCCGAGAAGCTTCAATCAAGGAAGGTGGTAAAGGCACGGATGTTGGCAAAGAGCTTACAAGCCGGGGATCCTGTGTTCGAAAGGGTGTCCCGTGCTATTTATTTGGCTACAAGAGGAGTTGTACTTGGGGGAAGTGGACCTAATGGAAGAAAATTGGCTGAACTAGCCCTCCGGCAGGTCGGTGCTGCTATGCTGACTGAAAGGGTGGTGGAAGCTGCTGAAGTGTTGGTGGTGGTTGCTACTGTTTCAGTTAATGTTCATGCGCCATGGTATATAAATATAACTGATAAAATGTGACTGGATTTGTGAATTTGTGCAGGAAAATAATAGTGTGTAAATAGTATCTGTGTGTAAAAAGCTGTGTTTAAGTTTAGCCACAGGTGTGTAGATTGTGAACGGTATTATTAACTTTTCTGCAAACTTTATGTTGATACAACATGCTTGTAAATACCATTTTATATTCTTATTCAGTTTTTTCTTTTCTTTATACAAGTGTCTTTTTCCTTTTTTTTTTCCTAATATACAAATCTTGTATAGGAGTTAAATAACAGATTCAGGGAATGTCCCTGAATATCATGATGTATGTGGCATGATATATACTGATTGCATTTCATGTTATATGGCAATGAATTCTCAATCACATTCTTCATCATATGGGATATGGCATAAATTGAACACATGGATTCCAGATACAAAATATGGGAAACTACATATTATGTAGTAGCACGGCATAACCCTCCATCAACGAAACGATATGAGAGACTCGGTTGTGCAACTTGAAGAATTTATTGACAGAAGATCTATTACACTTTGAGAAAGCAAAAAACGTAAACATGGACAGACTTAACTAATTCAAAGCAAACAGAAAGCTAAAAAGTTAATGCTTCCTCATTCCCCATTCCCTTAATCTCCCCTCTTGAGGACTTTCTGGAACCAGTAGGCAGACATCTTCGGGTGCCTCTCGAGGCTATTGAAATCAACATAAGTTATACCAAATCTAGCCGTATATCCTAATAACCATTCAAAATTGTCGAGCAATGACCATGCAAAGTATCCTTTCACATTTGCTCCATCATCTATAGCCTTCTTCATTTGTGTTATATAGTCTTTGTAGTAATTTATCCTTGTCGTGTCATGTAATGACTGTGGAAGTGTCAGATTGCCCGGATCATCCATACCTGTATTCAGATTTCAGGATACATCAGTTGAATTCATTCACAAGAAAGACATGATCATAATAAACATATTCAACTGATACAACAACTCATACCATTCTCTGAGAGAAATACGGTGGGGTTGCCATAACGCTCTTTTACATATGTCAAAGCGTTGTACATACCCCAGGGTACGATATAAAGCCATCCGGAATTTGCCTACAAATGTTTCAAACATGTCAAAAAAAAAAAAATGTTTCATGTTAAGTGGTGATATAGTATAGGAAACTAGTTATGTTATCTCAACTTACCCTTGGACCAATTGGCACCTTATTCTTCTCAACTGCAAAAGTAGATCACAAATTAAGCAATTTCAAAACAAATAAGGAAAACATATATAATATAAGACATGTCAAAGAGACTTACAAGCAAAACCACAATTCCAGTCAGCTTGGTAGCCTAAGTCTGAGGATTTAGGCCAAGTAGGCTCAAACATGTAGTAAGATGTATATTGGTTGATACCAATGTAATCTGTTGAACCCTTTACCAACAAAACTTCTTCATCTGTAAATTTTGGAAGCCTATTTCCCACAATCTCTTGCATAGTTCTCGGATACTCACCATAGGTAATGGGGTGCAAAAACCTGCAAATTAATAAGAGTTTAAATTTCATTAATGAGTTACATAGCTTGGCAACATTGAATTCCAAATTGAATAAGGATTATTTACCATCCAAGATGAAAATCTCTGGCTCTTTGAGCTGCATAGTTGTCAGCCTTTGATCTGGTAAGAGGTTCGTACCAAACGAAATCCAAGAGAATTCCAATTTTCCCATTTTGTTTCTCCTGACATACACAAAATGCTTACATTAGTCTATATATTCATTAAAGTAACTACAATTTACTAATAAATTGAAAAAAGTATGTATATCTTACTTGGTATTTCTCACGATATCTTTGGACAGCTGAGGCGTGAGACAGAAGCATATTATGAGCTGCAATATAAGGTTCGGTTGAAGAGTCTCCGTCTGTGCAATTTCCAAATGCTTTCGAACACCTTGAAGGAGGATTTATGCCATTGTCAAATCCAAGTGCAGCTATAACTCTTGGCTCATTAAATGTGAACCAGTTCTTAACTCTGTCACCAAAAATCTTGAAGCAAAAGTCTGCATAATCTGCAAAATCTTTCCTGAAATATATCCATTTAATACCTTAGAAACACATAGCAATTGATTTTATAATATAATACTATATATATATATATACACACACACACTTACACAACTTGGCAGCTTAACAAACCACCATATTTTTCTTGCAGAGCCAATGGCATGTCATAATGATATAAATTTGCATATGGCGTGATCCCTACAGATAACATATAAACATTCATTATTCATGATCATCAGATCATGTTATGATAGTGTTATAAAAGGTATAATTTATACTTTCATATAATTTGTATTTGCTTTTGTTACCTTTTTCAAGCATATAATCAATCAATCTGTTGTAATAAGCAACTCCCAACCAATTCACATTTCTTGAGCCATCTGCAAGGAATAAGAAAAATTTAGATATTTGAGTAGCAATGATCTAATGTAATAATCTAAAAATGAAAAAACATACTTGGAAAGATTCTGCTCCAAGAAATCGAAAAACGGTATGCGTCAAAGTTTAACTTGACCATTAGATCAATATCATCCTGCAACAAAGTCATAAACAAACATTAACATCATTTTGATCAAAATGTGTGTTCTCATTTGTAAATGCTATTTGAATCATACCTTGTAATGGTGATACTGATCAACAGTGACCTCGCCAGTAGCATTGCCAGCAATGTTCCCTATGCAAAATATACCAATAAACATAAATCCAACAAAAAACACATTTGAGAGTTGGAAACAAATAAAATAAAAATAAAAATACCTGGAACTTTGACATAAGCGTCCCAAATACTAGGACCTCTGCCATCCCTACTGGCCATTCCTTCAACTTGATAAGCAGATGTTGCTGTGCCAAACACAAACCCTTCCGGAAAAGTTTTCCGGCTGAGTCCACCTGTACCGGGATCGTTACAAGCTATATCAGAACTAGAACAATCCTCCTTGGCATGTACTACTACATGGGAAATAACCATGATAACCAAAGCACATGATGAAAATGTTAATGTCTTCATCATAAAAGTGATAGTGATATGAATGACAATCAAAGTGGTGTAGGTGTATTTATAGCGTGAGAGGGATAGAGTTTTGATGTAAAGTAGGAGTGAATCAAGGTGAGAATCACAACTCTCTGTTATTTTGATTGTGGATCAGCTGGTTTCAAAAGTTGTTTTAGACTGTTAGTTGAGTGGTTCATGCTATTTTTGAATATAAATAAAAGTTTAAAATGTAAAAATGTAATTTCATTCTCTTTTCCACTCCCAATTTCATAGTATGTAATCTCAAAAATTAATATAACAATAATAATAATTATTAATTAACTCAAATAATAATAATAATAATAATAATAAAATGAAGATGCTAATGATTTACTCCAATATCCTAACAATTAAATTTAGAAGAGATAGATATTAATAATATTGAAAATCTATCAGATAATGAGAGTATATGTATAATCGATGATAAAGAAGACGAAGATCTAGACGATAATCTAAACTTAGAAAAAAGTGATTCAGATAGGTCATCTGAAGTTGAAGAAGTTATAGAAAGCAGTAGTACCGATAACTCAGACATAAATACAATAGAAGAAATAGTATCATTTTTAGGAAAAAGCTGCAAAGATTGTCATAAAGAATTTAATAAAGGTTATAAAAATATTGAAATAAGCAAAACACTTTATTATTGTAAAAATTGTGTTGAAAAATATATAGAAAAAGATGAAGTAAATCGAGCTGGTAGTGAACTTATAATAATAGATGTAGAAATTCTATATAAGACAAAAAGTATAAAAACTAAAGCTATGATTGATACAGGAGCCAACAAATGTATAATTCATAAAAGCTTAGCTCCAGTAGAACATAGGACACAATTAGGAGCAGATATAGGACTAAGAACTTTTAGTGGGAATATAATACAAATAACTGACTGTATAATTAATATACCAATAAGAATCAATGGTGAAACCCATAATTTACCTTAAACCTTAGTCACAAAGCAAAACAGTAGTCATAAGTTTGTTTTAGGATTGAATTTTATATTAGGAAATAATGGAAGCATGTTGATCACACCAAATGGTGTAAACTTCTTTAAAAAGTCAACTTTTGTTCAACCAAAGCTAGAAACACAAAACCTACCGTATATAAAGAAAACTAATAATATAAAAGAACCCATTTCTTTAGAATACTTTGACTCTCTATTAGAAGAATTAGAAATAAGCGAAACCGACGGAATCTTAAGCACATACGAATTAGAAGAATATTTAAAAGAAGAATGTAATAATATAAGCGGATTAGAGGAATGTAAAAATTGGCCAACTGAAATAAAACAAAAATTAGAAGAATTAGAAACCCTAAACATAATAGGTGAAAATCCAATAAATACAGAAAGTAAAAAAACCTATAAGATAGAAATAATAAACCCTGATATTACAATCATAACTCAAGATTTAGCCTATAGCTTAGAAGATAGGAAAGAATGCAAAATGCATATAGAAGATTTATTAGATTTAAAAGTAATAAGAAGAAGTACTAGTAGACATAGAAGCCCAGCTTTTATAGTATCAAACCATAGTGAACAAAAAAGAGGCAAAAGCAGAATGGTAATTAACTATAAAAGACTAAATGATAATACATTAAGAAATAGCTATAAACTCCCTAATAAAGATGAATTAGTAAACTGTATACAAAAAGCATCTTGGTTCTCTAAGTTTGATTGCAAAAGCGGATTTTGGCAAATAAAGTTAGATGAAGAGTCAGTAGCTTGGACAGCTTTTAGTTGCCCTGAAGGTCATCTTGAATGGTTAGTCATGCCTTTTGGATTAAAAAATGCACCTCAAGTTTTTCAAGCTAGAATGGACAAAGTCTTTAAAAAATATTCCAGTTTTTGTATTGTTTACATAGATGATATTCTTGTTTTTAGTAATAATAGATATATACATACCGTTCATGTTAATAAAATTCTTGATGCATTAAAAAATAATAATATAATAATTTCAAAAAAGAAAGTAGAATTATTTAAAAATAAGATAGACTTTTTAGGATTAATTATCGATAAAGGGAAGATAGAATTGCAACCGCATATTACAACAAAGATTTTAGGATTCCCCGACAAAATAGAAGAAACAAAAGAATTACAAAAGTTTTTAGGATTATTAAATTATGGACGACAGTTTATTCCTAATTTAAGTACACTAGTAAGACCACTTTACAATAAGCTTAGTAAAAACGGTTAAAAATATTTTAATACTGAAGACGTAAAATTAGTAAAAAGAATAAAAGAAATAATAAAAACTTTAAAGCCCATTTCACTCCCAATAGATAGTTATTACAAGATAGTACAAACAGATGCCATTAGTAAAGGATGGGCTGGAATACTAATCCAAAAGCCCATAAATAATAGCTCAAAGAATACAGAAGAGATAGCAAAATATGCTAGTGGTAAGTTTACTGAACCAGAAAGTAGAAAATCTAGCACAGAGCTAGACATTTTAGGAATAATAAACTCATTAAATACCTTTCATATTTATATACAAAATGAGTCTTTTATAGTTAGAACAGATTGCAATAATATTGTAGAATTTTATAAAAAAGTTCAAAAGAAGAATTTTGAGAAAAAGAATTCTTTTATTAGTAAGCGTTGGTTAAGCTTTCTAGAAACTTTAACTGGTAGAGGATACAAAGCTGTTTTCGAACATATAAGCGGAAAAGATAATACAGTAGCAGATATTTTGTCAAGACTAATAGATTGCTAACTATTGAAGGAATGGCAGGAAGCTCAAAGAATGTTCAGAAAAGCTTTAGTTTCCTAGCATCATCAAGCATTAATACAGAAAAGCTTAGCATAGGATCTTATACTATTAATTATAGTCCTGGAGTCCCTTTCCAACCTTTAAAGTTTTAAAAGACAAGCTTACAAAACCTCAGCAAGCGTTACTTAATAACATTTGGTTTTTTAGAAATGATAACAAAAGTTTTCTAAACTCGCTTAATATTTTAAGCTAGTAATTTGCCGAAAATAATAAGTTTTCCTATTACGTAGTTTATAAAGGAAGAAAAGTTGGAATTTATTCTACATGGCAAGAAACTGCTAGCTATGTTGAAGATTTTCCAAATCCCATTTTCGAAGGCTTTTATTCCTTAGAAGAAGCTAACATCTCTTTAAGAATATTTTTGCAAAATCAAGATGGTTTCAAACCTATTTTGGAATTTAATGGGGTCACTTACCGATCGAAACCAAGTTCAAAGTTTTATGAATCATTTTAATCAATGAAGCAAAAAATTCAATTTCTGAAGAATTAGACCATTGTAAAGCTACAATGAATGAACTTTTAGATATGCTACAAGCTAAAAATAAAGTCCTAGAGCAGAAGCTGGATGAAGCTGAACAGTTAACTGATCAGATCCAGAAGCTAGATATTATAGATAAAAAGCTAAAGAATAGTAGCAAAGACAAGGAGGTAATCTCTGAAAGGCCCTTTGATATTATAAATATTACCCTAATGAGGGATGAAGCAAAAAATATATATAAAGTGGTAGAAAATCTACCTAATGAATTAAAGCAAACCATTTTTGGCTATGCTAAAAATGATAGTTTGAAGCGTTTTCTAAAAATACAAAAGTTTTTAGCTCAAAGCGTAGGAATACCTAACGGTATGACACACGAACGATTACGATATCAGCAAATTTGGTACAAATTTATAACAGTTCAAGTAAATCTGGATATTTCCCCACTCGAATTTAATATCCCAGATCTTGGACAAGTTGGTATTGAAGAATTATTTAGCTACGGTATGATTGATAGCCTTCATGCTACCAACATACTAAAAATCGCTTTCCTCCCAGAAAAACTTCAACAGTCACTAAGAATGTATGGAGGGAGAAAAGGTTTCTGTTTAGACATAGACTCCCTTCTCTGTGAATGGATCATCAGCCAACCCTACAGGATGACAAACTTTCTCCCAGCCTATCACTATATTGTGATAGTCCCATATGATCACCCTGTCTCTTTTATGCATGAAGGAAATCCTCCTTTAGAATGCGATGACATTTGCCCTGAATATCTTCAACGGTACAGGGCCGTAAAATATTTTCTCTGCATAAATTCTATAAGACCTAAGCTGGTTGGTCAAACACCACACATGTCCATTTTCATAAGAAATAATTCAGTGTGGTTCAAATACCCAATTCCTTGGATTTTTCTCAGCCCGGAAATAGATGAAGCTCTTAGAGATCTCCAGGAAGAAGAAGAAAACACCTTTGGTGATCCTACATTTCTAGAAGATGATCCTCTCTTAGAAGAAGACGATAATTTAGATGATGAAGCCTATCATAATCTTAACACTTAACACTTAAGTCAAAAGCAAGTGTCGGCAGAACAAAACAAAGTTAATCAACAGTAAAGCGTCGGCAGCAGCAGACAAAAATAGTAAAAACATAGCAATAATGAAGATCACGAATGACGAGAAGATAAGATTGAAGACTTTCAATAAATTAAAAGATAAGAAGATAAGAAGAAAAGATCAACTACTTCTGTACACTTTTCTGTAAAAATATCCCAGTGTCGGCCATTGTTTAGGCCATGCTTATCTCTTTCCTTGTATAAATATGAGTCTGGCTCTCAGTTGTAAGACACACTAGTTTCCTCACTCTTTCTCTTTGCAATCTCAGAGATCTCAATAATTCCCCTGTAATTTTCTTTATGTACTATTTTCCCAATCATCAATAAAGCTGTGAATATTCTATAAATCCGATCAAAGTAAGCATTCTCCAATCTAAATCTTTTCTTTTTATCTGTTTTAAAACCTAGGAAGTCTTGCCAGGTTAACGAAAATATAAGATGAATATTAAATTTCTAGTGTAATTGGGTCCTTGTAATTTTGTTGAAAAATTCTGAGGCTATTTATACTGTAAACGTATCTAGTAGAGTCCCGTTTTTATTGAAACAAGATTTTATAATTTTCTATTAAAAACTCCTTGGTGGTCCTATGTGTAAGTCCTGTTGATAGGCATTTATGGACTTTAGGAGCATTTGAAAATTCGTTTTGAGGCAGTAAAAACCATGGGATCTTGAAAGACCTGTGTAGACAGCCACCCCGTTTTTCTCTTTGGTATCAGAGCCTTGTTACCTTTAACTTTAGTATTTAGCTTATATGAGTAGTTACAGAACGGCAGACTTCATATTACACCATTTGAAAACAATCCAGTTCTTTCTTATTATAATAGTTTTACATGATACATGCTCTTTCACGATATGTTGTTTACTCTTATTTTACTAGTCATGTTTATTATTACCTTTAGATATTTCACTTTCTTTTTACGCCTATTGTCATATGAGTGTTAATATTTATTATATTGAGTCTTTACTTTCCCTTGTTTATTATATTATTATAATATTGTATCTTTCCTTTCTTTTTTATATATTATATTGTGTCCTTTTTCATCTATGAATACGGATGATCTTATTAATAGTATAGATATAGCCTTAATAGATCTTGCAGTTAATGATCCACATAGCCTAGAATCTATAAAAAAGCATAAGTTAAAACACGTAGAATTAGTTAACGAACGCTTACCAAACCTATATAAAGCTTTAGATTTTTGTCTTAAGAACAGTCAAGATAATTTTCCACAACTAGAAAAAGAAATATTAGAATTAGAAACTTTAAAGATCAATAGTGAAAACAAAATAAAGCATTTAGACAATCTGATCAGTACTAAAGATAAAATAAAATTATTAGAACAACTTCGAAAAGAATATTCCCGACGAGCATCATCTTCATCATCATCATCAACACTGAATCAACCTGATTAGATGAACACTGAATTAAACAATATAAAAGAACGTTTAGAATACTGTCAAAACATTATAAACCAGTTGAATAGTGAATTAGAAAAAGCAAATTCCTTAGATATTAAAAACATTCATAATCTCAAAGCTAGATTAAGCGGTCTTAAATTAGCAGAAAACCGTTGGAATAATATTTTACATGAATTTAGTAGAAAGAGAAAAAGAAATGAGTACTTATAATCTTTTAAATTAAATATTTTTTTTCCAGAACAATAGATAGAAATAGCTGACATTGGACGAATTCAGCCCTATATATGAACAACTATAAAAGAATAGAATATCTAGATCTCGAAATATCGAAAATAATGGCTATTCAGCAATACATTTAGGCGTAGTAATCATAGGAATACTAAGCCAAACAAGAGCAGGATTAGATACAAAAGCACATCTGTATTTGTATGATGGAAGATTTAATTGCCATGAACAAGCTCAGCTAGCCATAGCTGAAGTAGACCTTAGGAACAAAGTTGCAGTAGTAGGATGCCTGCCCGATATAGATATAGACATAAATGAATTTTGTAGTAAAATAAGATTGAGCATACAAACCAAAGGTTTTAATATGAATGCAGAGTATAAGAACCTTAGAGTAAAAATATTTGTTTTAGGAAGATGTTACAATAAATATCATAAAAAATTTAGATTTATCAATAAAAGTATAGTCGAACATTTTCATAGTGACTATATACAAATGCAAGTCCCTTATAAACTTAAGAAAAGCGAATTACAAGGATTAGAATGGAAGTTACCTGACTTGGAAAGCCAAGAATTAGAAGTACCTGAAAATAGTAGTATATATGTTGACAAGAGAAATCAGACTTTCCAAAAATTCAAAGATTATAAAAAGAAAGCTAGTCTATTAATAGAAGAAGATTCTGATAATGAAATTAATATGTTGCATTTAGAACAAATAATAGATAAGCTTAAAACCCTCTTTAAGAATCGAGACCATATAATAGACTTAATCTTTAATGAACCTAATGATTATTTACAAGATAATATATTTGAAAATATTTGTAATAATCTAGACTTAGATGACAATGACATAGATGAAATCCTTCTAGAAAATATGAATTTTGACCAACTTAGAAATAGTCTGCAAGATATATGTTATCTAGAAAATGAAGTCTTTGTAGGAGAAGATAAAACAAAAGTAGAAGAAGGACAAGGTAGAGGACAAAGTGGTAGGATCCCTGATATAGAGGATTTACCAGAATCTAGAATAGATGATTATTTAGCAAAATGTGGAATACATGATTCCAAAGAAAGTTATAAAGATTATAAAGATAAAGAAAGAAGTTATAAAGCTAAAACAAAATTAGAAAATTGGAGAAAAGAGCCAGAGGCTAAAGATATATTAATATTAAGTCTACAAGGTCATAGGCCTAGTGAATGGAAAACCATATTTAATAAATGGGAAGGAAATTTAATTAGACATTCTATGGAAGTCTTGAGTAGTATTGTAGATTATAAATATAAATTAGTATATCTTGAAAGTACGTTAGGATACAATGAAAAACAAGTATATTTAGGATGGCGAGAATACATGAAAAAGGACGAAACTAGAAAGCTAGAATTAGATGAATTTGAAACTAATATAACAGTTTTGAGTTTTATTGATGGTATTAGAAAATGTATTTTAGGATCATCAATGGAAGAAGTAGATGATACCCAAAAACAAATTAGAGCAATTAGAAGCTTAGAACAATTAAAGATATGTGATTTACATTATTTTGATCATTATGTAGATTTATTTTATAAATATTGGAGTCAAATAGGAAGACCATACGATGAAGAATTATTAATGAAGTTTGTAACCAAATTACCAGGAAAGATAGGTGAAAGATTGTATAAAGATTCAAGTGAATGGTTCAAAAGTAGAAAAGACGAAGGTTTATTTTGGCAAGTTTCTTTAATCCATGCAGTAGAATTTGTTAGACAAAAAATTAGAGACCTTTGTGATGAAGAAAAGCTTCGAAGACAAGCACAACAACAGTTTAGTAGAATGTGCATAGATTTGTATGAAGTACCCACTTTAGGTTGTGGAAGAATAAAGATAAACATAAGTACAAAAGGAGTAGTAAATATTATAAAAATAAAGACAAAAGGTATAAGGACAAAAGGTATAGAAAGAAATATATAAATAAGTATAGCAAACCTTACGTGAAGAATTTTGTGAAATATAAAAATAATAAAGAAAAAGTTAAGAAAGCCTTAAATAAAGGAAGAAAAATCTATAAAAGAAAGAGTCATAAAGATTGTAAGTGTTATTTGTGTGGAAAAATAGGACATATAAAGCCAAACTGTTCAGAAGCAAAAAATGTTAAAGTCAATATGATCGAAATAGAAGATACTAGAACACATAATAAATACGAATTTTGAAAGAGATTGGGGTTTTTAGTTTTAAAAGTAATGAAATCTTTTTAAATTATTTGAAAAAGTATTAAGAAGATATTATTTGATTTTAGTAAGGTTGTATTTGATTTTTCATTTGAAGACTGAAAGTACTAAATTATACTAAAGACTGAATAGTGACTGAAAACTGAAACTGAAAAGCATGTTTGTTTTTTTTTTTCCACAGTAAATTGAATATAAATGATAAGTTGTTTGTTTTTTTAAGTTACAAATATCTTAAAATAAATACGTTTACATCTATACCCTCTCAACTATTATTTGTTATATATTTATATTTTAATTTATTAAAAACAACTAAAACAGTAATTTAATAATATAATAAAAATTAATAAAAAAATTCCATATAAAATATAACCCTTAGAGTATAAAAATTAAACAAGTTAATCGGAGTTTAGTTTAAGAAATAATAATAGATTAGGATCGGCCACTAATAATCCATACAATATTTATATTATATATGTGGAATAATAATATAATAACGAATTTATAATGAAATCTATATCTCTATCAATTTTTTTTTAAAGTGACTGCTAAAGTTTTTTAAACAGTGAGGAGAAAAAAAAATTAATATGGTTAAAGGGTGTGAGATGAGAGAAAATTGAAAATAAATAAGATTTGTAAGAATAAATTTGGAAGTAATAAATTGATATATATTTCAGTTGTTTTTCATTGAGTGAAAAGTGAAAAAATTTCACTTTTTATAAAAAGTGGTTTTAGGAGCTCATTAAGTTGTTTTATAACTTAAAAAATCAAACAAAACAACTTAATAACACACATTAAGGGGTTGTTTGTTTTTTGTCTGAAGACTGAACAGTCCTGAATTTTTCTGAAGACTGAATAGGGACTGAAATCTGAACCTGAATGACATGTTTTTTTTCTCACATCTGAATGTACTGTCAACATGTTTGTTTTTTAAAAATAAAATTGTCCGAAAATACGTAATTTTACATTTATACCTATACTAATTAAAAGAAGTAATTTAACATGAACCATTCTTTATAACATTTTGTATTTTTTTTTGCAAACAAAGTTTAATTTAACAAAATAAAAAATTAATCAAAGAATATAATTTTGCATGTTCTGCAAACAAAGTTTAAGTTAAATTTATTGTCAAAAAGAAGTTCAAGTTCAAGTTCAAGTTCAATTTTTATGTTGTCCACGTTTCCAGTGAATATAATTCATGAAACCATTTTTGTTTTTTTGGTTTCCTGGATCATATGCACCGGAAACTAAATAAAAAAAAAGTTCTTGAATTTTTCATATAAAATTATTCTATAACATGTTCAAGCCACGAAATCTACTCAATATGATAGACAAATATATTGAGCACTATACAAATAGTTGGATAAAAATAAAATAAATAAAGAGTTCTTACCAGGATTTGGCAAGAGAGAAATTCAATTGTTCAATCTCTGAAAAATTTCATTATGAAAAGTAATTAGGGTTTTTTTTTCTAAAACTTGTTTAAATAAGAAATATGTTAAAAGAAATTTTTTTACACCATATCAAATGAAGATAAATTTGGAAATATATCTTTTTTTGGAGGATAGACTTGGAAGAGAATATTTTAATTGTAATCTAGTGATTTGGAATTAAGTTAAAAGTCAAGATTTCTTACTTTTTATTTTAAGTTGTTTTTTGATATTTTTAAGTTGTTTGACCACTTAAAAAAACAAACAAAACAACTTAATGAGTTCAATTCAGACTCATTAAGTTTTAAGTGAAAAAATCAAACGACCCCTAAGTGTCATGAAGTGTTAAGTGGACAAATCAAACAGGCCCTAAGTGTCTTCTCCTTTGTTACAACTCCATTCCTGTGAGCTCATTTAAAATTTATTTATGAATCTCTTTTTGAACTATATATATATGTTTACCTTTAAAAAAAAGACTAATTGTATAAAAATACCTTATTTATTTTATAAATTCCATCATACCATTTTTGTTATAAAATTCTATTTTTTTTGTGGAAATTGTAGGAAATGACCTTTCTCAACGTTTAGTTTTTAGGAAATAGCCCATTGGTGAAAAAATTGCCCTTTTAGCCTTTTCCCCAACCACATTTACAACATTGACCTTTAAAGCCCCTCATCTGGAATTTCCCACAATAGCCTCTTTAAATATTTAATTCATTATAACTTATTGAAGTTTACTACAATACCCTCCAATGTCATTTCCCACAAAACTCACTGATGAACAACACATTTCAAATCAACCAAAGAACATTCGTTGCTTTTGTTTTGCTCTGTGTACAGAAAACTGAAACTCAATCAACAACATAGAAATTCAGAGACTCAGAGAGAGGAAGGAGAAGCAAGGTGGTCGTCGGAGAAGCAAGGTCGTCGTGGCCCTTCAATCTGGGTCTTCGTCTATGTACCCAAACAACGATTAAATTCAAACCCAAGCAAGAACCCAGAAATAGAAGCAAGGTCGCTGGTCGCCGTTTAAAGCACAAGGCCGACAGTCGGCATTGATCGAAGCACCCCAAACCCTAGACTAAACGCAAACAGAGTGAGACAATTTCAAGGTACTAATTTCTTCAAACTACTACAATTTATGGGAGATTGTTCTTGTTTGTGTTTTTGATGGGAGATTATTTTATTGTTTGTGTTTTTGGCATGTTTGTGTTCCGTTGTATGTGTATTGGGAGGGTGTGTTTTCTGTTTGAAGGAGGGCAAGCATTTAGCTATTGCTGTGAACTACACTAGAAAAACCTTTAGTGGGGTGCAATTCAATGTAAAGAATAACGTTTGCAGACTAGAATGACTTATTTTGCATGCATATACTTTTTTTAAGCCTAGTAATCATTGTAATAGACCTAGTACCGATGGATGAAGCATGTAATTTGATGAGCCTAGGTTTGGTTTTATGGTGAATGTATATGTTTAGCCTATGAATGATTGTCATAAGCCTATGGCCAATGGATGGATGATGCATGTATTATTTTGAGCCTAGGAGACTATGAACGATTTTCAGAAGCCTAGTACTGATTATGAGCCTGGGACTGATGATACATGTATAATTTTGAGCCTAGGACTTAATTTCAATTCTAATGCAATGCTGATGCATGTATAATTTCCACATACTATAATGCTGATACATGTATAATGCTGATTTTGAGCCTGGAATTATTTTCATTTACAATGCCGGTGTACGCATAATGCTGATACATGTATTTCATTTTGAACCTAAGTTTTATTTGATTTTTTTAATTTTCCAGATGCCGAAAAATTCAAATGAAAAGTTGTGGCGGTTCCCAGGGCATGAGAAATGGATTCCAGTTAGAGTAAACAGTCGAAGCAAGATGTTTATGATTAGAGACTTGAAGGTGGTCCTCCAAAAATTTGGGTTGGTGGAAAAATTCTAGCAACGCCTTTTCGGCCAGTATTTGGATTTGAAACAACCGTTAATAGTTTACGGGCACATAATTCATAATCTTTTGAAAAGAGAGATTATTCACCCCAATGGACAAAGACCAGATGATATGTGGTTTGAGTTGGGGAAGTCGAAAGCTCGTTTTGGTCAAGAAGAGTTTTGTCTATGCAGCGGATTGAAAATGGGACAGCTGCCTGAAGGTTTTGCTAACAACAATGAAGTAGAAGAGGATTCAATGCTTAGAAGAATTTTCAAAGGAAAAAGGCCTACTGCTGAGGTATTGTATGCTACGTTGAAGAAAATGTCATCCGAAGAGAGTGAAGATGTGTACAAGATGTTGAATATCTATATGGTGAGCCAATTCTTTGGCACGGATGACGAAAGAACGATAGCTATCTCGGGGTGGTTTTTTCATTAGTTGAAAATGAAGATGAATTCAAAATTTTTTTATGGGTTTCTTACATCTTCAGTTTTACACTATTTTTTCTGAAGGATGTACTTAACAAGCGCCTCCCCAAACTGAGAGGTGAAGAAGAGAAGGAAGATAAGAAGAGAAAGATGAAGAAGAATACGAAGACAGTAGAAGAAGAAGAAGCGTTGGAAGAAGAAGAAGAAGATAAGAAGAAAAAGAATAAGAAGAAGAACAAGAAGTCAGTAGAAGAACAAGAAGTGAAAGGCAAAGGCAAAGGAAGGCTGCAGGTTGAGGAAGAGAAGAAGAAAAATAAATCCAAATATTATACCTACAACTTGTCCGGGTTCCCTCTAGCACTTCAGGTAAGTTTTATAAAAGTTGAACATGTTTTGATTGTTATGTTAAAATTAAGAAAAATATTGCTAGAAAGCTAGCTGTTTTGGTGAGGGGTTGATGATGTCCAGAATTTTTTAACAGCAAATTCCCTATCCATTTTCTAAAAATATGTCTTCCATTTCACATCTTCGTTGTATAGGTATGGGCCGTGGAGAGAGTAATTCCTTTAGAAAATCTCGTTGGTAAAAGAGTTGCCACAGGGTATCCACGGTTCAGTAGATAAGAATTCAGTGCAAATGTTACAAATATTGAATCCAAAGTCAATACATTGGTGTGTACTTAATTACCATTTCTTTTTACTTATATAGGGATAATTATTTGTAGAAATTCCCTAACAATTATTTGTTCCCAATATGCAGACGACTTTATTTGAATGGGAGGTTGAAACTTTTGAGAAGGGTACAGATTACTTCAAATCCCTCAACCTTGAATATGTGTGTGGCCCACTAATTGATAAGAAGAGGGAGAAGTTGGCTCTATCTCTAAGTGAAGAGGAAGAAGATCTTGGTTCCGACCATGAAGGTGATGATAATCAGACAGGCATTGACAATGATGGGATTGACTGT
Source organism: Dipteronia sinensis (assembly GCA_033220585.1). Lineage (NCBI taxonomy): Eukaryota > Viridiplantae > Streptophyta > Magnoliopsida > Sapindales > Sapindaceae > Dipteronia > Dipteronia sinensis. The sequence goes on along the minus strand of CM065641.1, from coordinate 27,509,124 downwards.
TCTGTTCAGAAGGAGGAGATAAGAGGTTCTGTCGGGAGAACTAGAAGCACATTTTCTAACGAATATTCCCCCCTTCTAAGAAGCGACTATTCTCCGATAGAAATCCTAAGGTATGATTGCATCTATACTGATTGGTTTTAGTATGCTATTGTTGTAAGCATTGTATTAATTATTGCAAAATTCAGGTGCCTTCCACTATCCCAGAACTATATAATGCTATGCTTGAAAGTGAGCAACGTATCATTGCATTCTGTAGAGAAGAATTTTCGAAGATTAGAAAGGAGATGAATGTTGGATATGAAGTTGTTGAAATTTATATTATTATTTATAGTTATATATAATAGTTTAGTCCTTCATAATTTCCACTAATTTATTGATTTTGATGTTTAGAATGGTGCTTAGCAAGCTGATGATGTTGTTGATGATAAGGGTGCTGGAAATAATGTTACTGTTGTTAAGGATGTTGAAGAACTAAATTCAGTTGGATAAGTTGGTGAACTTGGTAAGGATGTCCAGCAATATGCTGTTGCTGAAGTTGGGAAGGGTGGTGAGGAAGATGATGCTTTTGGTGATGTGGATGCTGCATTTCAGGGTGGTAAGGGTGAAGAGAAAGATGCTGATGTTGGTGATGGGAATGCTGCATTTGAGGGTTGTAAGGGTGATGAGCAAGAGGATGGTGTTGGTGAAAATGGTAAGGGTTCTGAGCATGGCGTTGGCAGTGATGGTTTGGTTGTTGGGGATGCAGCATTTGAAGGTGGTAAGGGTGATGAGCAAGAGGATGATGTTGGTGAAATTGGTAAGGGTTCTAAGGAAGGTGTTGGCAGTGATTGTGTGGTTGTTGCGGATGCTGCATTTGAGGGTGGTAAGGGTGATGATCAAGAGAATGCTGCTGTTGGTGAAATTGGAACGGGTTGTGATCAAGGTGTTGGCAGTGACAGTGTGGTTGTTGGGGATGCTACATTTGAGGGTGATATGGTCGAGGTACATTATATAATACTGTTTTTATCTAGGAATTATTCAATGGTTTCTGCTAGACTGAATATCTAATTTTTGTAGTTCGTTGGGGAAAAAATCTATCCTTGACCTGGATGAATATCCATCCCCCTCTGTGTGCTTTATTACCCAAAACAATCCCAGTAGTGTGGTAACGCTTGATGGGGCCGACCCTGATATTGAATACATAGACATCGACAAACAGAGGGGCTGAAAGCGGTCCAGGTGGCTCGAAAGCCCATGGACAGATCCCATGCCTAAGAAGAAAAGGAAACCAAAGTCAAACAAGGAAGAAATAAACTTAGTTGAGTTCACGTCTTTCCTGAAGAACGAAGACCAACTTAGGTAATATTCCATTTTGATTATCTGTTATTTTGGCAGTATTATAATGTATTCATTTTTATGGTTTTTAATGTAACGTAACACCGGACTTGAATAGTTTTTATACCGGTCAAATCCTTCCCATGAGGCGTCAAGATTTTGTAGACCTGGTCAACATCGAAAAGTGGATATCAGATTTGGTAACATAATTAACTATTTATTTCATTTCTCCATGTTTGTTGTTTTAAGGCTTTATGTTACTTATTCCTTAATGTACATCACTACATTTACACAACATATTCACAGTTACTTTGATATCCTATGGAGGAGACGATCGAGTAGTGAGCTTAACTACTTGCAAAATATTGGATTGGTTAACACATCTTTCTTCGTAAGTATCTCCCTAGTTATATGAGGTGGTATATGAAAATCCGTTTATTATATGCATGTTTCTGAAAATGAAATGTGTTTTAATGCATGTATGCTTTTGAGCCTATGAATGGATTGATATATGCCTGGGAATTGGATGCCATGAGCTTAGGAATGGATCCCATGAGCATAGGAGATATCAGCTGGGAATTTTTGTATTTATGCTTTTGATTTATATAATACTGGTAATGAAATTATCAGTTGGAAATTAATGGTTGTATATGCAGACTAACCTGAACATTAAGTGGGCAATTGAAATGGATACATTGGAAGCCATAAGGAAGATAGAAAAATTTGAGCAGGCTGAGAAGGAAAGACGTCAGTAGACAGAAACTGGTTCTCCTCAACAGAAAAAAGATTGGAAAAAAAATGAGCAAGAAAATCAGCGATCCTTCTCTTCATGCTGTAAATGTCTGGGAAGACTACCCAGAATTCGTTCCTTTAAATTACCAGCCAAGTCCAGACATCCTCAGACATGTTACCGGCCATGACCTTCTGTACCCTCAACCTTGGTGGGAAATGGATTCGGAAAGTTTTTGGAAATGACGTTGCGTTGTCATTATCTATTTTGTTAATATATTTTTGTCTAATTGGTTACAAAATTTATATTTTATATGCAGGTGCTCATCCCGTGCCACCTACCCGGCCATTGGGTTTTATGTCATGTACTTTTGAAGGAAGGAAAAGTGTTGTTATTTGACTCTTTGAATGAACGGGACGGAACTAGTCATCGGCTAAAGGACGTTCGTGCCCTACTTTACCTATTGCCATCTTTACTGAAGTATGCTGGTTACTATGAAGAAATGAAGATGGATCCTCATGCCAGCCCATTCACAGTTCAAAGCATGGGCTCTGAATTGATTCCTCAACAAGATGATGGGTATGTGAGACATATTTATTTACTTTCTTACAAAAACTTATGTTTGACTTATCGACACCATTTTACAGATACAGTTGTGGTGTTTTCTTGATGAAGTATGCTGAGTTGATTCTTGCTGGAGTAAAAACTCCATGGAATTCAGTTTTTGGACAAAAGGATATCAAAGTCATTCGCAAGGCAATTGCAATTGACATTTACACCAATGGTCAACCCTGCAATTCCCCGTAGAAAATTCTGTTTTAGGTTTTTGGTTTCTGCTTGGGAATCTGTTCAGCTTTGGAATCAATATTTACGTTGGGAATATTTGGTATAGTACTCTTAGACTTGGAATGTTTATGAGGTACTTTGTCATGTTCAGCATGGGAATTTTTTGTGACAGATTTAACTGTACCAACTATAGATTAGTTAACTAAAATTCTTAAAATTTTTAAGGTTATGAAATTCGCTGTGAAAATAAAATAACAGTGAAAATGGGCCTGCAAATCATTTCACTTAGGCCTGGGAATCACTTCACGTAGGCCTGGGAACAATTCTCTTTGGCCTGGGAATCACTTCACTTAGGCCTGGGAACAATTCTCTTAGGCCTGGGAATCACTTCACTTAGGCCTGGGAATCAATTCAGTTAGGCCTGGGAATCACTTCACGTAGGCCTGAGAACAATTCTCTTAGGCCTGAGAACAATTCTTTTAGGCCTGAGAATCACTTCAGTTAGGCCTGGGAATCAATTCAGTTAGGCCTGGGAATCACTTCACGTAGGCCTAGGAATCAATTAAGTTAGGCATAGGAATAATTCTGCTAGGCATGGGTACAATTCTCGTACGCCTAGGATTCATTTCAGTTAGACCTGGGAAATATACTTTAAATGAACTTATACCAGGTTAGTGTACCCACTGTCCAGTGCACACTGAAAATGGATGTTCATAAATTACAATGGTTCATTTCAAATCCAAATGTTACAATTGTTGATTTCAAATCCAAAGGCTACAATGGTTCATTTCAAATCTAAAGGTTACAATGGTTCACCGATATGGGTCATCTTGTTCCACTATAAATACCCCATTTCGGTTACATATTTTCCTCACTTAATTTATACAAGTGAAAATGGAAGCAAACGGTAGTAGTAACAGGTTAAATGCCATTTTTGAATGTTGGCATGAACAGATTGCAAAGGCTGAGGAGACCGTCATCAAGGAGCGTGAAAATGCAAAACCCTTGAGTGTTGATTATAGTGTTTTGATGGAGAAATATCAGAATCTGGAAGATGAAATTATCAATTTATATGTTCAAATCGAAGCAAGGGACAACGAATTCAATGGACTCTACCAACTTGTTGAACAAATGCAGAAGAAGTTAATGGACTTCAATATTCCACCATCAACCTGAAGAAAAACACACCCAATCTGCCTTCCACAGAATTATATGTTATGTTATGTTATGTCTTTTATGCACATGCTATACCGTCTAACTTCTTAATAAAAATGAAGTAATTGGTTTTGTTTTCACATGTTGTACACGTTTCACATGCTGCTATTAATATATTTCTTCAGTATTCTTCAATCAGACCAGCACAAGAATAACAAGATAGACGTACAACTATAAGTGTTTACCAACAGAACATAACAGAACTAGTTTCTTATGCGTTCTTGTTTCATATTCAACAACACCACAACTTAAACATAAACAACAAATCTTTCAAACAATCTTGCCTACTATAACTCTAAAAATAAAAACAAATAGAAATGAAAACAACATCACACCAGTGCTTTGACTCTTCTCAGATACTTTCTCTTCAACATTCACGGAAGATTCAAGCCAGGAATGGCTTGAATGTCCGGAATGTCCTGAACGGCTACTTATCGCTTTATATGCTTCATCAGTTGAGTTAAACTTTTGGTAAGATGCTCCTGGAAAACCATCTACATGTTCATGACACTTAGGCCAAGAATTAAACACACCGGTTCTCCTTCCTTTGAAAACAACATAAACATATTTCTTTCCCATTTCAAACAAAACACTTTACAGATATCTGTAAATCAAAAAAATTTCAATTTAGTAATGAATGTTATAGTATACGAGGCTTATATTGCAAACTAACCTGACAAATCCGGTCAATCATTGAAACAAACAAAAAATATGAAGATTAAATGTGCGAAGGAGATGTCAGATGTTAGAAGGAGTATACAAATTCTTAAAGTACTCAGATGCTAAATGACTTGTTGTCGGGTTCCGACCCTATTATCTATCTAACTACAAGCGTAGCAAGATCTGAGAACCTTTATACAAAGCAAAACAATGGGAAGTGGGAAGGAGATTGTTTACCTACAGATGTGGATGACAGGAAAAGTTGGGGAATACAAAGTGAAAAAGATTCACAATTTTTTTGGTTCTCTGTTTGGGAACACGTGAAGAAGAAGAAAATTGAAATGAAAGTGAAACGTTTGAGCATTTGACTAAGGAAGGAGATGAAGATTTAGTGGGATCAGGCTATAACCAAAGTAGAAGATTCCCCTTCAGTTGGATGCATCTGTAATCCATCACAATTGATGATGTGGCGATCGAATATAGCAAAAGCCCCTGAGCCCAAAATAATGTACATGCCTAGGTACAGTTCGGTTAGGCCTAGGTATGGTTCCCAAGCTTAGATCATCTTCTGTTTTAGATAAAATTATGGGGGCCCCGTAAAAAATATAACTGATCGGCACCGTCCCGCGATGAAGGGGTACCAATGGCAATCTGTACGTAAAGTTTTGAGATCATCGAACGGTCCGACATGTATGTCGTTACCAATTGCACTAGAGATAGCAACCATACCCTTACATCAATAAACCACTTTATACCTAAGGGTTGTTTCATCAACTTGTAACTTGCTGGGGTTGCTTGACTCGGTCTCCCGTATTATCTATACGGTCCCGAATTATACTCCGATTGGTGCACAACGCTTTTTGGAAACATCCCGTGCAGTCCAAAAAAAATAAATTATAAAACATATATTTAATTCGAGATTTAATCAACCTAGGGCCTAACTAGTATTCCTAGGCTTAATGTACTATTTCCCAGGCCTACAACTTGCCAGGCTTACTTCATCTTCCTGTAATCCATCACAATTGATGACGTGGCGAGCGAATATAGCAAAAACCCCTGAGCCCAGGAAATAATATACAGGCCAAGGTACAGTTCTGTTAGGCCTAGGTATGGTTCCCAGGCTTAGATCATTTTCTGTTTTAGATGAAATTATGGGGGCTCCGTAAAAATATAACTGATCGGCACCGTCCCACGATGAAGGGGTACCAATGGCAATATGTATGTAAAGTTTTAAGATCATCGAACGGTCCGACATGTATGTCGTTACCAATTGCACTAGAGATAGCAACCATACCCTTAAATCAATAAACCACTTCATACCTAAGGGTTGTTTCATCAACTTGTAACTTGCTGGGGTTGCTTGACTCGGTCACCTGTATTATCTATACGGTCCCAAATTATACTCCAATAGGTGCACAACACTTTTTGGAAACATCTCGTGCAGTCCAAAAAAATATATTATAAAAACATATATTTAATTCGAGATTTAATCAACCTAAGGCCTAACTAGTATTCCTAGGCTTAGTGTACGGTTTCCCAGGCCTACAACTTCCCAGGCTTACTTCATCTTCCTGTAATCCATTACAATTGATGATGTGGTGAGCGAATATAGCAAAAGCCCCTGAGCCCAGGAAATAATGTACATGCCTAGGTACAGTTCGGTTAGGCCTAGGTATGGTTCCCAGGCTTAGATCATCTTCTGTTTTAGATAAAATTATGGGGGCCCCGCAAAAATATAACTGATCGGCACCGTCTCGCGATGAAGGGGTACCAATGGCAATCTGTACGTAAAGTTTTGAGATCATCGAACGGTCCGACATGTATGTCATTACCAATTGCACTAGAGATAGCAACCATACCCTTAAATCAATAAACCACTTCATCATCAACTTGTAACTTGTTGGGGTTGATTGACTCGGTCTCCTGTATTATCTATACGATCCCGAATTATACTCCGATGGGTGCACAACGCTTTTTGGAAACATCCCGTGCAGTCCAAAAAAAAAATAAAAACATATATTTAATTCGAGATTTAATCAACCTAGGGCCTAACTAGTATTCCTAGGCTTAATGTACTGTTTTCCAGGCCTACAACTTCCCAGGCTTACTTCATCTTCCTGTAAACCATCACAATTGATGACGTGGTGAGCAGATATAGTAAAAGCCCCTGAGCCCAGGAAATGATGTACAAGCCTGGGTACAGTTCGGTTAGGCCTAGGTACAGTTCCCAGGCTTAGATCATCTTCTGTTTTATATGAAATCACAGCAGCTGGTAACAGCTCCTCAAACAACAAACACCTGTTTTGGAAATCAAAATACAACCAGCACAACACCCACCATACGCCTAGACCTGTATTAATTCAGCAGCCATCAACACAACCAAATATACATACACCATAAACCATCACAACAAAACACATACAAAATAACTTTTCCGGTGAACAAAAATGGTACATAAACTTGTTAAGGTTTAACAGTGTTTAACACTAAAAAAACACATAAATGTCCAAACTGCAAACGCAGCATGCAACACTATTCACCAGAGTTGAGCATAGGTTCTCCAGTGGCATTCTCTCCGTCTGTGTCAATCAAGGTAGGTTCAGGTGGCTTGTCTGGGCACTTCAGTCTATGTGTCATTCTTTCTTACAAATGCTACATGTTCGAGCTTTTTTGGATGGTTTGTATGTTCTAGATAATGGTTCCTGGCAAGTTATTTTATTGTGTCCTTTTTTTCCACACTTTGAACACGATTGTAACTTTCTTTTCTCCCTAGCAGATGGTATCCTCAACTTCTTTGGTCTTCCTGGAAAATTCTTTTTCTTCCATGGCAATACAATACGATTTCGAATTGCATCAGGAATGTCCCAAAATTCGGGATCCGGAACAGGGTTGACACCCATTTCATAAGCATGTTTAAGAAATCCTGTTGTGTAAAGGTTAGAAGCCAGTGCGTTGATTGACATACCTTTGAACCTAGGCCATAAGACACCAACAAACAGAAATTAAAGTTTGTAAAATGAACCATAACAGATAAATGTAGAGAGTTAAAAGACCGGGAAGCATACCTAGCGACCGCCATTGCATGCGAACACGGCAACTCATCTAAATCACATTGACGACATGAGCAAGAAAGTTCATCAAGGTCGACGGTTGTTTCCTTCCATTTGTCGTCTACCTTAAATGTATTGAAGTGAATGGGGTGAATCTCACATCGATGGGCGGTTTCTGTCCTATCTTTGATGTGTTCGTCTGCAAACGCTGTCAAGTATGTAGACATTTCACGTGCATTTGTCCGACGATTGTAGAACCACATTTGCAACAAATCTCTGATAAATTCCACCATTGCTGTTATAAGCAATTTTCGGATTGCAAGTAGACAAGAATTCATTGACTCAACAATGTTGGTGGTCATTATAAAATACCTCTTTCTGGGGCTATGTACACGTGAAAACTTCTTTACCCCAGCGGCCAAGAGCTCATCGTAAACCTTACAGTAGGTTTCTTTCAACTCACTCATTACACGGTCAAACTCCTCGATACGGTATGCATACGTAGCACGGTAGTATAGCCAAATCACATCATCCCCCTACTTGCAAAATCTTTTAAGATTTTGTGCCAAGTGGTATGCATAAATCCCATGTGTTGCATCTGGGAATATGGCTTCCATTGCATTAAATATACCATTGTGCCGATCCGAAACTAACATCACATGGTCGGGATATTGGATCACTTTACGGAGTTTCTTCAAAAACCAAGTCCATGACTCTGTGCATTCAGAGTTTGCAAACCCAAATGCCAATGGGTATATCATCTTGTTCCCTTCTTTACACACCGCAACTAACAAAACACCTCTGGTCCTAGCCTTCAAGTGGGTAGCATCAATGCAGATAACCGGCCTAATAACATAATTGAACCCCTCTATAGAGGCTCCAATTGCCATGAATCCATATTTAAACCGGTTTTTCGAGTCGGTCTTGATTTTTGACACTGTCCCGGGGTTAGATTGTTCCAAAACATAAAAATAAGCTGGCAGCCTCTGAAAGGATTCCTACGAATCACCAAATACCTGATTCAAAGCGTGCTCCTTTGACCTGTAGGCTTTATTGTATGAGAGGTGTATGCCGTGCTGCTCCCTCATCTCAGAAACTATATCTTTAGGACGGATGATGCGTCCATGATCGCCGAATTTACTTGCAAACAAATCCTATATCACACATGCGCTTACACGTTTAAATTCAATGTTGTAGTTATCATTTCTGTCACATGTGTGCTCATTAACGAACGACTTCAAATGCCAGTAAGTCCCCCTATTGAACTTCCATGCCCGAAGAACCCATCCACAACATCTCTGTGTACATTCTGTAGTGAATCGTGTATTAGAAGATCATGAAACCCTGTACTCAAACCTCTCTGCAAATGCATACCACCCTACAACTCGCTTCAATGTTGGCTTGTCCTTAAACATCTATCCTTTGTATAATGGACCTTGGTCGGCTGGTTTTTCAAACACATCCACTGATCGAACGGCTTTAATTGAGTAAATCTCTGACCCTGATATTGTCCACCGTGTGTTCATGGAAGGTGAAGAACTGTTGGGTGTTCTACTCACCCCTTGTTCTTCTGTTCCATCTTTTGTTACCCCTTGCCCACCATCATCATCACCACTCTCATCTTCTATATCACTGCTTTCGGAACTATCACTGTCATCCACAACTGCATGCTTGGTAGTGGATACTGGAGTAGCCTGATCATTGGCTGCTGATGTAAAGCCGGGTGAAGCATGGGATGCAAACGGATTATTGCTGCCACTAACTGATTTATAGTTTGGAGTACCCATCGGAGACCGTGGATTCTCGATCGGTTTAACAGGAGAGACCTTACATGCCGATTTGATTGTATTTGCTGGAGATCGAAATTCATGTTTGTAGACAAATTCAACATCAATTGTGGCCCAAACTTTTTCCTTATGAATAATCTTAAACTCTACATCGTCGTCACTCATAATAGACAATGTAACCGTATCATCCTCCGTTTTCACATGCGAAGTTAGCTTCAACTCAGCTTTGTCTCTACTAACTCCTGTCCGCTGGTATATCGTTTCCACTAATTCATCGTAGGCTCCGTCGTCTTTTTTTGTTAGGCGTACTGAAAACGATATAGGTCCAGTAAACCGGTTACCCTTCCAATGCTCACCACACTGAACTAACAGCCAAGTCATGGTATCCTTAGACCCTGAAAAAAATATTAAAAACAGTCAATAACGGTATTAAACCTGGGCTTGAAACATTTATACTGGGCTCAGTTCATCATATTTCCAGGGCTCACGAAGTTCTTACCCGGGCTCAAGACATGGGTTCCATATAACAATTACAGTATCAAACAATAATTAACTGGAAATGGGGTTTGTGTATAAAGTACAATTATGTTAGGCCTAGGTATGGTTCACCGGTCATTGAGTTTTCCTTCCTTACATGAAATTAGGCGTTATTCCTAGGCTTAATGTCCCAATTCCCAGGCCTAGAACATTCCTCCCGGGCTTAGTTCATCTTATGTTTTCAAAATCAATAATAGTAGCTAGTAACATATTTACTATAGTTTAAGGCATTGCGGCATTCTGTTTCTTCATAAACATATTTCCTAGTTAGGCACTAGCAAATTATTTAAGTTTTCTCTACTACACATTTGAGTTCTATGGTCACTAGTAATGTGTTTCCTATGCAAATTTGTCATTTCAATCTACTGCTGCCTCTTAACCTCTGCTTTAGTTCCATTTCCAATTATTCATGTGATAGTTTAAAGCTTGACGGAACAATGCTTAACTTTAAGGGAAGTTCTGTCTAAAATAGAGAAAAGCTTGATGTAACAGACATTTCATCAAACACATTAACTACAACCAACAATATTACATACACAAACCCCAATTCATGGTCAACAAATCCAAAACCTTCAATCTCTTATTCTATCCAAAACATTTCAAACTTAAACAATATTAAAGACCGAGAGGACGATGACATTTCGAACTTCAGTGTCATTTCGGGACTTACATTGACTGTGTATGCTCGATTTCAAACTTGACAGTGTAAGCTCGAATGAAAGAGGTGGCGGCACTGTCAAGCTCGATTGAAGAAGGTGGCGGCACTGTCAAGATTCCTTTCGCCAGCAAGATTTAGTTCGGGAGCAGGTTTCCAGCGGAAAGGTCAATGGGATTTGAACAACAGTCAATTCCGATCGAGAGTGAGGACGATGGGGTTTGAAATGGAAAGAATGAGTGACCGATTGGATGGATTTGTTGCACGAAAACGATGGAGAAGGTTAACCCAAGTCTGAATGTTTTGGTTTTCTTCAATCAACTGAAGGAGAAGAAGACAAAGGTAGTTTCGTCCTTACACTTTGTAAGAGGGTAATTTCAATATTTTACAGGGTTAAGTTGTAGAGGGTATTATTGTCTTACAAATGCTATTTCTTAGAAACTAAACATTAGGAAATACTAGATTTGCAATTTTTTCACCAATGAGCTATTTCCTAGAAACTTAACATTGAGAAATGCTAGACTTGCAAGGGCCCCCCCCCCCCCCTTTTTTTTTTATCCATCAAAATAATTTTTTTGATTCCTGAAAAGTAAAACCAAGCCAACCCTCAAGAAAAACCCAAAATGTAAGTAATGTTCAACAGAAACAGTCCATTTTCAATATATTTCCAGGAGGCATAAGAAATTGATGATATGCACAAGAAATAACAAAAAAAAATGAATCAAATAACCTGCACCTTATATCAATTTTATCCTTGTATCAACAATTCAGAGGCAAAACAAAATATTATTGACCCAGTGTAACCATTCACTTCATCCAAAATTAATAAAAAGAATGGGTTGAATGAAGTCATAATATACGAAATTCAATGTATTAAGACGGTTGGTACTATCAAGAGGGTCTCGCCCATACGTAATACGTCTCTTTCCATCTTGTCACCAAGCCAACTCATTTTTCAGAAGAATGCTGACATAATTTCTTCACAAAAAATGGCAGGATGGGTTTATTTAATGAAAACTATCCACAATTCTCCATTGGAAACAAGATAGCTCTCTGCCATTCTGTAAGCATTGTAATTACTGAAGGTTGTCATAATTCAGAAACAGAGGAAACAATTGCAGAAAGGTGTATATGACAACCAAGAGATGCGAGTTTGATAAACCACTTGTTACTGAGTTGAGAGAAGTCCATCTGGGGTACAGAATGATGGTACTCCATAAACAGCATCTCAAAGATCCGATCAAACATTGAAACCTGGCATTGCAAACTGAGATGCAAAATTTCCAACTTGAGTCCGAAGCTCTATGATATCCTTGTTGCTCTGGAGACCCGTCAAAAAAGCCTTCTGCAACTTGCCATGCTCACGCTGCACCATATTTGCTATATGTGCAGCTCTCAGGAGAAAATCAGCAATTGTCTCAAAATCTGACTCTAGGCAACCTCTTGATGTCATTGCAGGAGTACCTGAGAACCATAACATCTGATTATATGAGCACAAACCTCCCAAACTGAAGTAGACAAGTCAAGGTTAGAGACATGCAACCAAAAACTTAACGTCTGGACTTACCAATCCTTACTCCTCCAGGAGTAATAGTGCCATTGTCACTGAAAATAGCAACTTTGTTGAGAGTGATATGACACAATTCACAGACCTTCTCATAAACTTTACCTATAAAATAATAGTAGAATAATGGTTATATATTATTGTAAGTCATAAAAGCAACTGATGTCTGCTGACTAACAAGTAAAAAGGACATGTCGCAAATACATGCAGAGAAAATAATCATTCATCATTCTGATATGACTTCAATTCTTGGTTCTTTTACGCTTCATTTCATGATTTTAGCATTTACAACCTCCCAAATTATTCATCAAACCAAAGTGATGCCTAATTATCACTCATTCAAGGGACATCGATAGACAAATCATGTTATTATTATTTTTTTAATCAGAATAAATCAGATTATCCATTATCTCAAATAACTGTGAACACAAAGCCATAGTTTAGGTGGAATCGATATAAAAATTAAAAAGAGACAAATTTTACTTTCAAGACTTGGTGAAAAATGTCACGGAGTCTGATCCTGAAATGATGCCATACTAACTGCATATCATTAGAGGTGGGCACTAAGTTCGGAACCGAACTGAACCGAACCGAAAAATGGGTGTTCGGTTCAGTTCGTAGAGTCAAATCGGTTTAAACCGGTTTAAAACTTCAAAAACCGAAAAAAATTCGGTTCAAACCGGTTTGCTTTCCCAAAACCGGTTTGAACCGAATAAACCGGCTATAAAACTTAAAAAAAAAAACCCTAGCAATCTAACATTTTCACATTTCAACTTTCAGCTTTCTTCTCTTCTCTGAGTTCGCCGACCACTTGACCAGGCGACCAGTTTTCTATCTTCTCAAATCTCAACGCCCTATTCATCTTCTTTCAGCTTTCATCTACGCCGTCGCCAGCTATCATCTACGCCTTGTTCATCTTCTTTCAACTTTCATCTACGTCGATTTGCTCAAATCTCTATCTTCTCAAATCTCAACAGCCGATCTGCTGATCTTAGCTCGAATGAACATCTTAGCTCATCCAATTTCGTTCCTCAACATTTGATTTCTGATTTACTCGTCAAAGGTTTGTCAATTTCTCTTATTTTGTTTCTAAATTTCTTCTTCTTTTTTCTAATTTTCTTTTTTTTTTTGTTCCTCAACATCCCATATGCTCGACAGTTCGGGTGTTTGACTGCTCGTCCAATTACAACGTCTTCATCTCCAGCCAATCTGCTCGACAGCTCGAGTGTTTGACTGCTTCAAAGAGAACAACTTCAAAGGTTGGTTCTTGTCTCTTCGTTAAACTGTTCAACTATTCAAGTTTGACCCTATGTTTCCATCTCTGGCGTTGCTGTCTCTAGTGCAGTTTGTTGTGTACCTGTGTTGTGTGCTTTTGTTCCTTTGGGGGCTTTTGTTACTCTGTTTTGTGTTGCTCTGTTTTGTGTTAGGTTTCTGTCTTTTTCTTTGTTGTTTATTTGTTCTTGTTTGGTTGTTGGTAGGGCATCCTCTTGTGTAGGCGTTGTTCCTTGCTCTGCTTTCATTAATAAAATTTATTGTTAAAAAAAAAAACTATTCAGTTTTGTAATAAAAGACACCACAAATAAGTTTTGGCTGGTTAAGGGTTGCAATTCTGTGACTGGTTCTAATACTATTGGTAATGATAGGCGTACAAATTTGATGTTGTTTGTTTCCTTGTGTATGGCCTCTTGGTTGTGTACTTGTGTAGTTGTGTATGGCCTCTTGGTTGTTGTTTGGTTGTTTCCTTGTGTTGTTGCCTTTCAAAAAAAATGATAGGTGTACTGCGTACAAAGTAAATATTGATGTGCTTGTTGAACCCACCACACCTAACAATCTCGCATCTTCTAATTTTTCATAGCAGCCTAGCAGGTCTCCACTCTCCATCAATAACAAACAATGAAACATGTAGGAGTGTTGAAATACACACACAAACACCATAAGTTAACACAATTAATTAATTAAGACTTTGCAGTTCATTTTCCATATTATTAGCTTACAAATAAATAATGTAATTGGTTTCCTTGTGTTGTCTTTGTCTGGGTATAGATTAAAAACTAAAAAAACAAAGGCAAGGCCCCTGTTTTTTTCTGGGCTGGCAGCCTGGCATTATATACCTCTCTTTAATTATTTTAAACCCTATGAAGCCATTTATTTTACTGTCATTATTCATTACTAATTACCATTTCATTTATGAATGCAGGAAGTTGGAATTATTTTATTGTCATTATTTCATTTCTTATTTGGTCTTATGTTAATGTTATTACTAATTAAGTGATTTGTTGTTTTTATTTTAGTTGTAATTTTGAATTGGAGTTTGAATTTGGATTGTAATTTTGATTTGGAGTTTGTTTTTATTGTAATTTTGATTTGGAGTTTGGATTTGGAGTTTGGATTTGGATTGTAATTTTTATTTGGAGTTTGGATTTGTGATTTAGAGTTTTTATCTTTGAAAATTGAAATGTATGTCTCATGGATGTATGAATGTATGAAACATTGAAACCTGTGAGTTGTGATTATTGAAATGTATGTCTCATGGCTGTAGAGTTTTTTTTTTAATGAACTATAAATTAAATATTATTGGGTTTGATTTGGGTTTTTTTTTTTAGGGCTTGGGCTATTAAAATTTATATAACTTTGGCCCAAAATTGGAATCCAACAAGGCAACAACCCATTAAAATTAAAACATATTAAAAAAACTCATTAAACCCATCAAGCCCATAAGGCCCATTGGGTCCAAAACCGAAATGAACCGAAATGAACCGAACCGATTGAAATCAGTTCAGTTACCATTTCCTATTCGGTTTAATCCGGTTTGATTTTGGGTGAACCGAAATATTTTCGGTTCAATTCGGTTTTACCCAAAACCAAACCGAACCGAACCGAACCGAACCGTGCCCACCCCTACATATCATATCCGTTACCAATGTTTAGGGGTAGGGCAAAATGATGTATACTTGTTCTAAATCAAAGCCGTTACCAATGATGTATACCCACCATATCCACTAGTTTTTGATTTGGAATATCAAAAAGCCAATACAAGTATAATTTACTTCAATATTTCCCAGAATTAGCATCATGCATTTTTATTTTATTTTAACTATATAGATATACCTACTTTTGTATTTTTACATGGTATTCTACGCAGAATGGAACATGGTATGATGAGATTTAGGCTTTTTTTGTAACATGGGATTACCATGCAATTTTAATCCATGGGATTACAACATCAATAATTTAAACTGTAACATGAACTCAAACATCAAAATGGAAAGGCCAAAAAAAACCACCTATTTCTTTGGCAGAAAGAACAATCTCAAAAAAATGTATAACATCTATGACGGTGAGCAAGCAGCAAATGCCACTATTTTCTCGCAGAATCCTATTACAAATCCTATAGAGGACTTCCAGAAAATCTTAGTTTGCAACTGAATAGAACAAACCCTTTTCATTAAGAAATAATCATTGTTTCAGGTATAGGACAATACCTAAGGAGAAACTAATGTGGATTTTAAATCTTAGTAAGAAAATTTTATTTTTGATTGAAACTCTTACTGGTCTTCAGATAAATCAATAGCTTATCTATACATACCACATAAAATGGGGCGAGAGAGAGAGAGTTAATGTTAATATTCTTAATAAAAAAGATTATCTCCCAATTTGTCTCATGTGAATTCTCTCAAGCAAACTAAACCATCAAGTCCTCTCCATCAAAACATAATTTGTAAGACTTATGATAGTCAACAAATACCTCAGTCGAACATCAAAAACGACACGATAATCATAAGGTCAAACAGTCAAATAGTAAAAGCATGAACTAAGTCAACTAAACAATGAAAAAGAATAAATAAACTGCAATACAAGGTGAATAGATATTATACGTTAGTAGTTGATAAGAAATAAAATAAGCGTTCTAAACAAGTTGAGCTGACATTATATGTTAGTTTTTTTTAATTTCTTTTAGGAAGAAAAAATTTTATATGTTAGTTTTGCTTTTTTTTTTTTTTTTTAAAATAAAAAAGCAATCTAATGATGCATGAAGATGTAATATCACTACACCTGTTAATCCTAGAGCACTTAGATCCCAAAGTAACAAATGATTGTCTGTGCCTCCGGTTACTAGCCGGCATTTTCTTCTCAACAACGCACATGCTAGAGCTTGTGCATTTTTCTTGACCTGCTGCATATATGCCTTATACTCAGGGGTAGCCACCTGCTTTAAAGCTATGGCAAGAGCAGCAATGTGGTTATTGTGAGGTCCACCTTGTAATGATGGAAAAACAGCAAAGTTTATCTTTTCCTCCAAATCATATTGATCACTTTCAACTCCTTGAGTCAAGAGAATTCCTCTCTTTCTTGGCTTTCTGCCCTTCCTGTAAAAAATTATGCCTCCCCTAGGACCTCGAAGGCTTTTATGAGTTGTTGAAGAAACAATGTCACAGTAAAGAAAGGGGCTTACACATTCCTGTGAAAACATCAACCGCACATGTTACTGGTAAACTTTTCCGGCAATATCAAATTAATAATTCAGTAAATGTTTTCAACAAAACCCACAAGTGTATTCAAACTTCATGAACAGCAACTTTTGCAAGATAATAGTGGTCAACTTAATACATATGATTCACAACTACAATTCCACAAGCTACCGCTAGTGAATATAACATGAAACTGTAAACTTTGTATAATGAACAATGTCTCTATATAGTGTTTATGTGTGTGTATATATATATTCAGTCTTTCTACTGTCAGTTCGTCCTGATATATTTTATATCAGGACGAAGAATGTGGACCACATATTATGGAGAAATTTGGACAAGTGTATACACTTTGAGTCAAAGTATGTAAATGTAATGGTCCACATTCTTCGTCCTGATATATTTTATATCAAGACGAACCGACAATAGAAAAATTGTGTGTATATATATATATATATATAATGCTTAGAAGAGAACCCCATTATACAATAGTAATGTGCAAACACTACAAAAGAACAGCAAAGATAGAGGATGCATAAAATATAGAAAAGAATAAAAAACAAGTCCTATAACACAAGGCATCAACAAAATCTAGAGACGAAGAAATGATATCAAAGGACACAGGAATCTAAAGCCTAGAGAATGGTATCCTCAACCCATTTTAATTCCTTCTCTACTTGCCTTTTTAAGCTGCATATTGTGTACTACCTCTGCATCCTCAAAGCATAAGACTCCTTATTAATATTATCAGATGATCAGACATTATAATTATCAAAGCTTCTATACCTGCAGATGAATACCACAGCAGCATAAAGTTTCATTTTCTTATCCCATAAACCTCATAAGCTAGTGCAGAGCCCACCACAAACAATCAACAATTCAATTCTTTTGTTAAAGTAACTATACCGAGACGAAGGCTCGCATGATATCAGACATCACATCAGAATCCATGCTAGAGAAAAAGAATACAGAAATTCAGTCAATTTGGTTTGAAAAACCAATTCCTAAGCCTTGAAATCATACATTACCATGTGGAAACAAGTCTCCTATCACTAGAATTTTAGAGATCTATCGTAAAATGAAGAAATTAGTAACTTGCCCTTCTATACAATATGAACTTGATAAATTAGAAACATAGACAATAAATCACTCAAGTCTTAACAGAATTCAGCTGCAAGTGAACTCCAGTAAAGAATCATTCTCACACAAATGAAAGCTATAGCATTCCAAACTAGTCTAAGCAGCTATCAACACAAACAACTATGATAAATTATACAATCCCAAACACATATACACACATCGAAGAAACAGAATTCTACAACAATTTCCACACCTTTGCAGCGACAAGTCCACTTATTTGCGCCATATCACACATCAACACTGCACCACACTTATCCGCAATCTGCCTAAACCTAGCATAGTCACACTCCCTAGGATACGAACTCCCTCCGCAAATGAGTATCTTGGGTCTAAAATCCAACGCTCTCTCCTCCAACTTGTCGTAGTCAATGAAACCAGTATGCGGATTCACCTTATAAGGCAAACTCTCAAAGAAAATTGAAGCAGCAGACACTTTCCTCCCACTAGGCATATAACAACCATGACTAGTATTCCCTCCGGAGGGCGTGTCGAGCCCCATAATCCGATCACCGGGCAACAACAGCCCAGTGTAAACAGCCAAATTGGCCGAAGTACACGAATAAGGCTGCACATTGACACCCCAATAATCCTCTTCCAAATCGAAAGCACGCAAAGCTCTCTTGCAACAAAGCTTCTCAATCTCATCAATGTAATCATTGCCACCATAGTATCTAGCTCCGGGCATACCCTCCGAGTACTTGTTGGTCAAATGGCTCCCCAGAGCCTCCATTACAGCACTGCAAACGTAATTCTCCGAAGCAATCAGCTCTATTCCGTTGAATTGCCGCTTCTTCTCCTCCTCCATGAAGCTGAATATTTCTGGGTCCGCGACCCGTATCGGCTGGTTGCCCCACCAGCCGGTTCCAATCCTCGACGCGGATGAGGAATTGGTGGTGGTCTTCTGCTTCTTGAGGCACATCGAGTGACCCAGAATCAGAAACTCCTCGGTGTCGTCGTCGCCATCGTCGTCTTCGCTGTCGTGTTGGGAGTGGGAATTGAAGTTTCCGTTTTGGAGGAGTTGGAGAGGGAGACCTAGAGAGAGGTCGCTTGATTGCTGGTCTGACAACGAAAAATCCATGATTGGATTTTCAAGGGTGAGACGAGCAACAAAAGCGGCGACAAGAGGGTTTCAATAAGGTACAGTAACTGGGGTAGAACTTTGAAGATGGATTTCATGCAATTTTGCAGAGAGACAGAGAAAAACAGAGAGGTTTTGGCCGACCGGTTCATGTGACTTTGGCTCGTTGATAACTTTTACGTCTGGCTTTTAATGGTCGAAGAGGAGTAAAAGCGTCGAAGACAAAGCAGAAGCTTATAGCATTTCCAATACAAATATACATTTTTGAGTTTCTAATTAATACCACATCAGTATTTCTATTCACTATTGGCTCCCTTTTGAATTTTTTTTTGAGAAATGTATATTCACATCTCAAATACAATTATCTAAAGTCAAATATGTATTTATTTTATAATCAATCATAATAAAACAATTATTACATTCTCTCTCATCTTTTATTTTACAATTAAATGAGTTTTAATATTATTGATGAAAATAGTTAGAAATCCTAGTCGGCATTTCTAGGAGAGTTTCTAATTCTAGAAACTCAACTCCATATTCTCTAACTTTTTTTTACCACATCATCTCCATATTCAATTTAGATAATTGCATTGAAAAGAGTTTTTCTAACTTTTTTAGTATCTATCCTATGTGGCACCCCATTTTCTCCAAATGCATAATAGCATTGAAGATGCTCTTAGAATAGAAAGAGAAGTAAAACCATGAGCTTTATAATTTTCAATTACCATTTGGATGGAATGTTTAAGAAGAGCTTTTGTATTTAAAAGTGCTTTTAAAACTGTTTAGTTGTAGCATTTTAAAAACTCTTCTAACTATAATATGACCTTTTTACCCTTCAAGAAGAGTTTTTGAACCTATTTGGTTGTAATAATTTTTTTTAAAACTGATTATAATAATAATTTAAAATCTTTCCATAACATTTATACCTTAATTAGAATAAATAATATATTTATATTTTTTTAATAAATGATGAATATAAGATAACATTCTCTCAATTATATTTTATTACAAAAATTATACTAAAATAAATAAAGTTATAAAAACATGCATAAGAGTTATATAGAAACAATTATTATTTTTAACTGAATTATAGTTATTAAATTACAGTCTACTAAGTACATAAATGTTGAAACTACTTCTATATTTCAGGACAAGTTGCTGTACATAATTTGTTTAAGTCATTGAACAAAGAGACAATAAAGCTGCTGACTTGAAGACTTGAAGCAGCAGCAAGCATGGCAGAGGCATGAAAGTCCCATAGATTTGCAACAATTTCGACAAGTTCCTTTTCGCGAGCAGCTGCTGATACAGCTTGGGCATAGTGAGTGAAATGGCACACAACATGTACAACAGTTTTGTATCTATAGACAATGCAGACAACCACTAAAGCAACAAATGCACAGAAAATTGGAACAAAACTTTACCCTGCTCAGATTTAACGGATACAATTACTACATACACTTATACTAATATTCAATTTATGAAAAACAAATAAACATTCAGGGTGCCACCAACACTAAACTTTCATATATAACTTTTAAGTGAAAATACCACCGTACAAAAGATCATAAAAGGCATATATAGTCGTGAAGAAGAATCGTCGTGAAGAAGAATCAGGAAAAAGAAACTGTAACAGAGCTACACATGAATATCTTACGGCTCATGTTAACAAGATAATAAATATGCAAGGCAACAGTTTATTAGTGACAAGCAACTGAGCAAGTGATTACTTCAAAACCACAAATGCAGCGTCTGAACTTAACAATAACTTCTAGAAGGAACACTAACAAGTATTTAAAAAGAAAGATGTAATAATTAACATGAAACCAGCATGGCCTATGATAAACATAATCACTGCTTATTTGGATTGCAGACAAATAAAGTATACTGGTTATATACCTTGAGCATTCTATTATAGGTTCCATAAAATAAGAACTAATGAGTGGAGCCAAGAACATCTAGTCCATATTCACTCTCTCTTGATTTACAAGTACAAACCCAAATGATGCAGATAATGAAACAAGTAATCATGCTCGCAAAGGAAATAACAGCATACAGAAAAGGAAAATTTCTTAAAACGACAATTCATACTTTCCATCCTCGTAGACCACCTGTTGAATAATCAACTCCCATTTTAAACTAAACTAAATTCTAAGCTGGAATTGAACAAGTTTATCCTTCATTTAGGGACAAACAACCAAACAACTCTAAATGAGATCTATCGAAATTTGAAATTAAACTAGATATATTGCAAGTGCAACCTTGATCTAAACATGTAATTGGACCTCATATAAACACTTATGCACGAAAATAAACCATAAAAACACTGAAATACAAAATATTCTACTCTAGTTCAGACTCATATCATCCTCACAATCATATCATTAAAAATCTAACAAACACCAAACAAATTTAAAATGAAGAATCTAACTTATCATCAAACAATCACTTCATTTGGACTATCTCTATAAAATAACCTGAAAACATTCACTTGATACATTCAATCTCGACATATCCAAGTCACAAAATGCTGCACAAAACCCTCACAAAAATCTGAATTCTCTCATTTTCCTTTAATATCAAATCAAATAACACTTAAATTTCTCATCAAAGAAGACTAATTATAGATAAATGGATTGATATTTAGCTTTCATTTATTCTTCTGTAAATCTTCAAAATGAAATCTTTCAACCAACCCACAAACCAAATTTCAACAGAATAAGAAAACAAATCCATAAAATCAAAACTACAAATATTCATCTAAAATAAATAAAAAGAATCAATCTTTCAACCAAGCAACCAACTGTTCATTTCTAACAGCAAGATTGAGGGGGGCAAGTAGAGAGGCTCCACGTGCATCAAGACAAGGAGATAGAAGCATCAAGACAAGAGGTTGTATAAGCGTAGAAGCTCCAAACTTTGATCTTGTCTTCAAAGATGATTTCTTGACAATGGATTAGCAGCTATTGCTTTATGAAATTCAAAAACCCAAATCAAATTCAAAAGGTTAGGGTTCATCTTTCTCTGAGAAAGGGGGAGAGATGGCAGTACGATAGAAAAACATCGGTGAAAAATATAAAAGGATACAACTGTCGATTTTAGTTTAATATTTATAGTTAGAGGGGTAATATTGGTAAAATGAAAATTTCATTAAAACAAAATACAGCTTCGCGTGTTTTCAATTAACCTCTTCTTGTAGAAGCTGGATGGTCCTGGCTTTCACAAAAAGCTCTTCTTACAAAACATCCAAACACTCCTAAAAGCCGTTTTTAGACTCCAAAAGAGCTTTTAGCCCTTTCAAAAGCCTAGCCAATAAGGCTTTTTTTTGGTACAATAATACAAGGAGATATTACAAAGCAACCCTATGGTTGTAACAAATTCTACTTTTTTATTTCATTGTTTAACAATCGACAAAAATGGTCCCTAGCCTTTCAAGTAACTGTAATACCAAAAACATCCTCAAACAGATATTTCGTCAATTTTTCTAGGGAGAAAATTCCAACATAGTCCACATAGTTTTGTAAAATACCAATATATTTGAAAATATATCATTTTAGTGCTCTATTCAGCTTTTTTTTTAGTCAAATTAAAATGTCGAAGGATATAAAGTTCTTACATTCAAATAAAATTTAATAACAAATTTTTTTCCCTTCGTTTACAAAAAAACGATAAGCTAAAAAATTAAAAGTTACTGATCCCAAATGTCAAAACAAAATTAAATAATAAAACAATCGAGGAGATGCATGTAGACATGACGCCGGTTCCGAACCGGAACCGGCCTTTTTTTTTTTGTATAATCATATTTCATAAAAAAAATTAGTCATGTAAAAATGTAATTGGTAAATGTATTTTATTGGGTCACCCGCAAAATAAAGTTAAATAAATAAATGACAAATTAAAAAATAAAATAAAATAAAACAAAACCAAAAAAAATAAAATTGGCCTTGCACTTAATTTTTACCACAATTAAGTTGCCTACGTATCCTCTGAAGGGTTTAGAAGAATCAAAGGCCACGTAGTTCTCTTACCTTTTATTGTAGATTTGGACTTTGGAGATGGGGATTTGGCGTGGAGTCGTGGACTAATCGTTGTCATGATCATCCGTTCGACTTTCAGCTGGTTGATCATCTTTAAAGAAATCGTATGGTTTCTATTGATCGATTTCTTGTTGTCTATATTGAGCCTTCGTCCAATCTTCAACACAAGCTTGTATCTGAAGTGATTTCGGACTCATAAGGGAACGATTTGGGTCTAAAATATTCCCACCGGCACTGAACTGTTGTTCTACCGCCACCGTAGAAACTGGTGTTGAAAGGATTTGTTTGGCTATCATAGCCAAGATTGGAAAGTACCTTTCATCCTCTTTCCACCAATGTAGGATATCAAATTTTTTATCTTCGGTGTCTTCTATGAACCCAAAAGAGGTACTTAGATAAGATTCAAGCTCGGAATATGTGGTGGAGCTTGATGAAGAAGAACCTCGTAATTTTTTGGTTTTTTTTATATAAAAGATTATACCCTAAATTAACAAATCCAGAGGGTGATGATGATGAACGAGATACATTTTAAGTTTGTGGAACATCTATGTTCAGTGATGGACCGTAAACTTTAATATATTCATCATATAATTTATACAATAATGTCTTAACCCTAGCACAACACATATCAACATCATAATCTATTTTTAAACCTTGTTCATAAAAAACAGAAAGAAAATCAGGCAAACTTTCTAATCTACAACGTGGATCAAAACACAAGGCAATCAAATAAATATTTGGAAACTTCTTATAATATTCTAACCATTTATCCTTCATAGCAGTAACAGACTCATGTAATTCTGAGTCAGATTCACAATGAGCAAATGCACCAGCAATATTAAGACTCTCAATAATAAATAAATTAGTTGTAGGATAATAAACACCAGATAAATTGTTAGTAGCAGTATAAAAAATTTTTAACAAACCACAAACATTGCTACAAGCATCCCAATGACTTTGATAAAGATTAATGTGACTAACATGATATTGAATAAAAGTAACTAATAAATCCCTATATTCATAACTTCTAGCAAGCAATTTATAAGTAGAATTCCAACGTGTTGGAACATCACGAGGAAATCTAATGGCACGCTTACCATTTTGTTTACAATATGCTGTCCATAATTTCATTACAGAAGGATGTTTCCACAAAAAATAGAGGGCATCTTTAATAGGTTGAATAAACTGTTCAAGAGTTTTTAATCATTTTTGAACACATAAATTGAAAACATGGCATGCACATCTTTGATGAAAAAATTTACCACCAAGATAAGGTTTGCATAATTCAATTAAAGCAGGAATAGCAGCGGTATTGTTAGAAGCATTATCAAAACCAATTGCAAAAATTTTGTTCTCAATTTTATACTCTGTAAAAATAATTCTAAGATGTCTAAAAATATTAGCAGCAGTGTGTTTATCATCAAAAACTCAAAATGCAAGAATTCTTTTTTGGATAGCCCATGCATTATCCATATAATGGCAAGTGACACCTATGTATGAATGCATTCGCCAATGATCACTCCATATGTCGGCACATACAGAAACACGGCCATTATATTTTTCTAAAATTTTTTCCAACATTTTCTTTTTCTTTTTCATAAATGTTTTCAAGTGCTTCTGTGAGCGTGGTTCTAGGAACACGACATGCAGCAGGATTTAATGTTCGTTGACAATAATTATTAAAACCAACATTTTCACAAAAACTAAATGGTAGGTGTTCTACTGCAACCATTCTAGCTAATTCTTCTCTATTTTTTGCATCACTATATTTAAATAATTGTTGGTTAGGGGTAGCGTACCTGAGAATTTGAGCTTGTGAACTCGATTTGGCATGTGCATCTGGATGTGAGTTCGTTATATGCTTCCGATATGTGCCATATCCTCTAGATTTGTGCCATTTAAATACTTTTTTGCAGTAATTACAAATCACTACTGTGCTTCCATCTTCATGCGTAACTTTCTTCATATGGAGTACGAAGAGATCATATTTGACCTGCTTCGGTAACTTTTCTTCCATATGTGGATCAAAATCAAAATCTTGATTTGGGTTGGGATTAGGGCCATCACCATCAGGGTCATCAAGCTCATCACCATCATGGCCAAGATCAGGCATATTTTCTGATTGACTTGTCAAAATGGGGGTGACATTGAGATCGGGTTCAGAAATTCTAAGAGAGGGATGAGAATGAGATTGAGGAAAGTTTAGGCCTAAGTCTTCAGCATAGACTTGTTGTTGTAGATACTCGTGATAGGCATGGTCGTCATGACCGAGATTATCCGTCATACGACCCTTACCTTTCATCGAAATGGAGCGTCTAGGAGCGTCACCACTTCCATTTGCCATTTTAAAAATTGAATTGTAAAATTCCTTGAACAAAAAATGTTAAAAAATTGATTTAAAAAATGATTAAATGGTTGGAAATAAATTTGGAAGAAAATTAGAAACTTAGTAGTTAGTAATTGCAATTTGCAAATAAAATATATTGTAAATAAAATAAATTGGATATAAAATAAATTGCAAATAAAATAAATTGGAATATAGCAAATAAAATAAATTGTAAATAAATGAAATTGGAAACTTAGTAATTGACTAATTGAAAATAAAATAAATTGGAAATAAGAAATATTGCAAATAAAATAAAATTAGAAACTTAGTAATTGTAAATAAAATAAATTGGAAACTTACTAACTTAGTAATTGCAAATAATATAAATTGGAAACTTGGAGACTTGGAGTTTGAGACTTGGAGAATTGAAAGTTTAGAGAGAATTGAGAATTGAGAATTAGAGAGAATTGAGGAAATTGGGGTGAGGAAAAATGAATGGAGGGGTAGGGGTATTTATAGAAAAGAAAATGAAAAGAAAAAAAAACAAGTGAACCGTTGGAGGCCCAACGGTCTTCTGACGTCAGCAGGCCGTTGGGCCCAACGGTCGGCTGACGTCAGTAGACCGTTGGGCCTCCAACGGTTTGTTAAAAAAAAAAAAATTAAAAGAGGAACCGGCCGGTTCGAACCGGAACCAAACCGCCGGTTCTGGTCCGGTTCGAACCAGCCGGTTCTTCACTGAAACGAACCGGAACCGGAACCGGAACCGACCGGACCGGTTCCCGGTCCGGTTCTGAAACCGAAACCGGTTTTTTCGGTTCTGGTTCCAGTTTTCTGACGCCGGTTCCGGTTCGGTTCTTCGGTTCGAACCGAACCGGTGTCATGT
Organism: Dipteronia sinensis; assembly: GCA_033220585.1. NCBI lineage: Eukaryota > Viridiplantae > Streptophyta > Magnoliopsida > Sapindales > Sapindaceae > Dipteronia > Dipteronia sinensis. Next base: position 27,482,893 of record CM065641.1, on the reverse strand, counting down.
CTAGATGCATGTTAGTTCCACTGGTCACTTCGAAAACAAATAAAAGATTGGTTTCAACAAAATGGTAGAAGAAGTAAAAAAAAAATGGTGGAGGCCACATCAAGTACCATTCCAGCCTCCACCAAAAACCAAGAAAAAGAAATATAAAAGAAGTAAAAAAAAAAATAATAATATGAAAACATCTCTTTCCTTGATTTGAAGTCAAGAATAAATTTTCGATTTCTTCCCATTTTCATGAACTAACTGAACTCCATCTTCTACTTTCTTAAATGGAGACTAGTGGATCCCACATGCACCTCTTCTACTTTATTATTTAATTTTTTTTTGACATTTTGGATCAATATTAATAACTTATATATATTTTTAGCTTATCTTTTTTTTATTAAATTTTAGATTGTCATTTTAATTTAAAAACAAATTATACCATTAACGGTTACTATAAGTCTATGTTATTAAATTTTAGATTGTCATTTAAATGTAAAAACAAATTATACCATTTAACGGTTACTATAAGTCTATGATTTACAAAAAAAAAAAAATTGAATGAAAGACCAAAATAATATATTTTTAAACGTAAGAGATTGTTTTATTATTTTACAAAAGTTTAGGACTATATTGAAATTTTCCTCTTAGTAAACTAATGGTGTGTTTGGTATGACTTTTCAAGTACAGCTTTTGGAGTAATATTTTATTAATTGAGTTTTTATTGGATAGAACTTTTAATAAAAAGTTGTATGTTATTTGATATTCAATTAAAAAAACGTTTTATGTTATTAGATTGTTTGACGATATATCTATAAACGAGCTTTTTGGTTGTATAATTTAAAAAAAAAAGGTGTTAACAATGTATTCGTAATTAAAAAGGCCTTGTTTACAGACAAATGCCCATACTTAGAGCATCTCCAATGCTATTATGCATTTGGAGAAAATTGAGTGTCACATATGATAGTTAGATAATGAGGTAGAAAAAACCTCTCCAATGCAATTATCTAACTTGATTATGGAGGTGATGTGACAAACTTATTTTTAGAGAATATGAAGTTAGGTTTCTAATTCTAGAAACTTTCCTAGAATTTCTAACTTTTTCCCACCAATAATATCACATCTCATTTAATTGTAACATAAAAGAGGAGAGAAAATAATATAAATGATTGGTCAAAAATTTATACATATTTGATATTTGAGTTAAAATAAAAGGGGAGAGAGAGTGAAATAAATGTTTTAAGATGATTGGTCAAAAATGGATACTTATTTTATTTTAGATATTTGCATTGGAGATGAGAATATGCATTTCTTAAATTTTTTTTGACAAAGTGGATCCATATTTAATATATATACTGATGTGTTACTAGTTAGAAACCCAAAAATGCATATTTGCATTGAATATGCTTTTACATATCAAGTATCACCCATTACCTCTCCATCCAAATGTTTTTTGTTTTTTATTTTAATTTTTTTTGAAATACGTGAAATATCGCCCCAAAAAAAGGTGCAAAATAAAAAAATATCCAAAAAATAAAAGGAAGGTTGTTTGAGTGAGTTGAGGTGTTTTAGTAATTTTGTGGTTATGTACTAAAATTAAATTTTACAATGTGCTTATTAACGATTAAAGTGAGAATTTCCAAAAGTAACTGCATACTACAAGGAAAATTCATTTTTGACCACATACGAAAGTTTAACGATTAATAACTGACGCACTCCGAGCGTACCTCTAAACTGATGGTACTTTAAAAACTAAGTTAAATGTAATGGAATGCGCGAGTCTAATTAACCATTCGCAAGTATAGCGGACACAAGTAAGGGTATCGTTCCCACAAGGAACTTGAACGTGTTCTAGTGATTGATCTAGTATAATTCACAGATAGTCAAGCTAATGAGAAATTGCTTGTAAATACTTGGTTTACAGATTCCAAAGAAATGTTGAGGAGATAATAATGCAATATGCTAATAACAAAGTTCACAACCCAAGTTCTAATCTTAAACCATCTATATGTAAGAGTTTCAAGTGCAAACTACTCAAGATTAGTCAACCATGAGATAGATCAACTATTCATGCACAACAATTCATGCTTGGATGTTAAGTAAAGTTCATACCCAACAATTAACATGTGAATATATTAAGCACAAGTGCAAACTCAAAATAGATAAAATATAGAATAGATCATTACTAAAGGTGTTCACACACACACACACACACACACACACACACACACATATATATATATATATATATATATATATAATCACTAAATCCTCAACAAAAAGGATTTAGCCACTCATTGTCAAATAAATACAAGTAAAGAAAAAAGAAAGATAAAGAAAGATAAAGAAAGCTCATAGTGTTCTTTATGCTCTCCTCTTGCTTGCTCAATAAAACATTGCTTGATTGACAAAGAGTAGATTTACTTACCACTAATTAGAAGATTCTAATTCTAATTTATGTAAACTAAAGTACAAGATCAAAGTAAAGTGGTTTGTGAAAAGGGTAGTTCTAACTTTAGCTACAAAGTTCTTGCACTCTCTCTCCTTTGCACCACTCTTTCTGGAAAGAAAAAAGTGTTTATATAGTGGGAAAAAGTCTTGGATGAAATCCACTTGCAGGGTGACGTGGTTTGGCTTTTACGACTTGGATCTCGCAGTTACATGTCGTAGCTAAGTCGGTTCAATATCTGCCACCCTATTCTGCTGGTTGTAACTCACATATCTTCATTTGCGTTTGTTCTGTGACTTTACTTTGCGACTTTGACGTCGCAGTCTATACTCGCAGTATCTTTTGGTGCTGCTTTGCGTGATGCTTCTGCGAGGATGAACTCGTAGTCTCAAGTTACAGTCTTTTCTAGAACTGAACTTCTACCTACACCTATGAGGATGAACTCGCAGTCTTGTGTCGCAATCTTTTTTGGAACTGAAGTGCTAGAAAGAACTCACAGTAGGGTGTCACAGAAAAATATTTGGTTTGGCTGCTACCTCTTTCTGCTAGGTAGAACTCACAGTACTCTTTGCCTATGTTCTGCTACCTTGGTCATCGAGTTATAACTCGCAGTTTCGTTCTGCAAGGCTGATGTCGCATCTCAAAATGGCAGAGTCTTCTGAACACGATCTATGACTTGGATCTGCGAGGTGGAACTCACAGATTGCTCCAAAAATGCAATTCTATCTTCGTTTTCTCCCATATTCTTCATCAAGTCCTAAATTTCTCCAAAATAACAACAATACCTGCAAAGGATTTAAAGAGATAATTAAAACACACAAATGTCTGATAAATGGACACAAAAATGATGAATTAAACGCTCAAAATATATACAAATTTAGAGCGATCAAAACCCCCAAACCTAACCTTTGCTCGCCCTCGAGCAAAACTATTAACAAAAAAAAACTCCTAAAAGGTTATGAGAGCCAATATTTCAAAAGATTTGTATAATGTGATACATGTAAATGAAGAGATCAGTGCGAAAGGTACTGAGTAGAAAATAGCAAAATGTCATTCAATATGAAATCGCACACAAATGAATCCCACACTCTAACTTCAAAGTTTTAAAGACTCTGAACTGGAATGCATGGATACAATTCGCCTTAACTCTATTCCTCACTGGATTTCAATCGAATTTTCTCTCAGAATCCTAGGCTCACTCTTTATCAACATATGCGAAATTAAATATATGTGGAATGTATTCGCATAAGATATTTTTTTTATGGAAGCATATTTTCTAAACATGGATCTCAAGAAAGAGTTGAAAAACCAAGAACGTGGAAAAAACATGCATCGATGAGTATTCCCAAATTAGACATCCTAAAGATCAATTAGGACTTCTCTTAATTTCAACTGGTAAATGGAGTTTGGTGTACTTTGATCATTGCCCATACCGAGGGTTTTATATTGTAATACTTTGGCAATTTGTGATTTCCCTATTACGACTCAACCACTTTTCAATTTTAGTGTCTAGGATTTACTTCCATTTTCTTGTGCTAAGATGTCACTTGTATTTTGAATGACACGTATATAAATGAATGAACAAGGGTTTTAAGTGCTTAATTATTTTGACACTTGCTTCTTTTCTTCTTTTGATACTACCCTTCTTTGCACAATCTCATAGGATGCCTAAGTACACTCTATTTATCATGTTTTGTGAGATAAGGATTGTGGTTATGAATTTAGTGGGTAAGGCTTGTGTTTTGACCTTTGCAAATTTTCTTTCTTTAAGATATGCATTTGGGCTGACTGGAAATTAAGAGCATACACTGCCTAAAATCATATTCAAAAGTCTATCTAACAGGGGGATACAAATTTTAGTAAGCAGTCCACATGCATGTTCAATGGCATTCAATATGTATAATGCTTAATGAGATCAACATAAGCATAGAACATTTTAAAACACAGTTGGAAGAGTAGAATTAAACCCTCAAAAATAAACAATTTAGGCACAAATTCTCACTTCAGCTGCCTCCACTATTGATCCTAACAATTTCGTACAAAATCTCTTTCACTAAGTCATAAAGAGAAAATTGACTAACTCAATTTGTGAAATCAATCATAGATTGATATAACGTTATCTAGAACTCAGAAACTAGTGCAATGCACGATACTCCTCAACAACACAAACATCACATTCATAATAAAAAAAATTTGTTTTGTGAAAGGCTCAATTCGTAACATTATGCCCACACCCCCAAACCTAAACTTAACATTGCCCCCAATGTTTTAAACAATAAAGAACATGGGCACTAGTTCAAAAGCTTGGTTGTATGAACACATCCTATCCACTAATCTCAATGTAACCACTCTCTTAGACTAAACAATATATAATAAAAACTTAAATACTTAATTAACTATATACAAAGATAGAGTGTACCTACCAAGCGTTGCATTGGAGTTCTTCGACTCCGTAACTTCGATTTGCTCAAGCATTCTTGCTTCTTCAATCCCTTGCAAATATGGCTTAGCTCTATGGCCGTTGACTTTGAAAGTGTCCCCACTTCTTAAATCTTCTTGAACCACCGCTCCGTAGGGGAAAACTTCCTTGATTCGATACAGACCGAACCATTTTGACTTCAACTTTCCCGGAAACATCTTTAGCAGAGAGTTGAAAAGTAGTGCCAACATTCCTGGATGCAAATATTTTCTAATGATCATCTTGTCATGTACTCTTTTTGATCTCTCCTTATAGAGCTTTGCATTCTCATAGGCTTTATCCCGAAGTTCTTCAAGTTCATTCAATTGTAACTTTCGTTGCTCTCCCGCTTTTTCTAAGTCAAAGTTAAGTGACTTGATTTCCAGTAGGCATGGTACTCTAATTCCACCAGTAGGTGACGTGCCTTTCCAAAAATCAACTGGAATGGTGTCATACCGATTGGAGTCTTGAAAGCTGTCCTATATGCCCATAATGCATCATTTAACTTGGAAGCCCAATCTCTTCTGTTTGGCTTGACTGTCTTCTCTAAAATCTGCTTGATATGCCGATTACTGACTTCTACTTGGCCCAAGGTCTGAGGATGATATGGAGTTGCCACCTTGTGCCTCACATTGTATTGTTTCATCAATGTGGCGAATACTCTACTATAAAATGGCTTTCTCCATCACTGATCATACATCTAGGGGTCCCGAACCTTGTGAAAATATAATTCTTCACAAACTTCACAACAACCTTGCTATCGTTTGTTTTTGTGGCCTTTGCTTCTACCCATTTGGACACATAGTCCACTGCCACCAAAATATACAAGTTGCCCTCTAAAGGTGGGAATGGTCCCATGAAGTCGATTCCCTAACAATCAAATATTTCAACCGCTATGTTTATCGATTGTGGCATCTCATTCCTCTTTCCAATATTTCCCGACCTTTGGCATCTATCACATTCATGCAAAAATGATAGGAATCTTTAAAAATAGAAGGCCAATAAAAACTAGCTTGAAGAACCTTTATAGCCATAGTTCTTGCACTAAAATGGCCTCCACAACTCAACTCATGAAAAAACTTTAGAATGTCCATCTGCTCACTTTCTAGAATACAGCGCCTAATAATCTGATCCGCTCCATGCTTGAACAAATATGGGTCATTCCATAAATACTGCCTTGCCTGCCACCTGAATCTCTTCTTGCTTTAGTATGACAAATTTGGGGGTATGATGTCGTTTGTCAAGAAGTTGACAATATCCGCATACCATGGCTCTTCATTTGCAATGACCAATAATTGCTCATCTGGAAAGTCATCTCTTAATGGAAGTGAGTCTTCCTCATGCTTGGATTCATGCATCAATCTACTCAAATGATCCGCCACCACATTCTCGCTTCCCTTCTTATCTTGAATTTCGAGATCAAACTCTTGTAACAAAAGTATCCACCGGATAAGTCATGGTTTGGCGTCTTTCTTTTGAAGAAAATAAAGCTCAACTTATCTTGGAGGCCATAGGTGTTCAAAAACACCTTCTCCCACTCAATTGTTTAAGGCGTGTGATAGAATTCCATAGAATAATTTACCAAGTTATCTAGATGCCAATTAGATACCTAAACCATTCAATACATGTTCATACCAAAAGAGATATATGAGTGGCACTCCTATTCTATATGACATGTTATCAAACAATGATAAACGTTGTAATATTTACGGAAAAATAAATAGCCACAATTTTGGTCCATCCTAGAAAAGCAAGTAAATTACATTTGTTTGAAATACAAGAAAACCCTAACTTGGCGATCAAGTCATCAAGCGGCGGTCCGTCAATACTCTTGCGCTCCAAAATCCATACGCGGCTGCCTCATACGCAGCACCACGCACACGCCCGAAGGCTTGCGCGGCTGCCTTGGTGAGCACGGGCTGCCGCGGCCTTCCTCCGATGCTTCTTTTTCTGCTCTCAATTCTTCAATTCTCCGAATCTTCGAAACTTGAATATATTACATCAGTTTTTTATTACAACAATAAAAAAAAACTTAACAACTATCAAGAAGGAAATTATGGCGATGATAGACCACCCTTCTTGTTACAACTCCAAACAAAAATTACATTGAAATTCTAGGACCAAAATCGAGCAATAACAAATTATATTATAAAAACATATATATATATATATATATATATCCATACATTTCGATGTAATTATATATGCGAATACCTAGAGTGCTATCTCTTTCTAAAACATGCATATTTACAATAAAAAGAAATAGATTCACTTATACATACATCAATTAATCAAGGGTACAACTAGGCTCTGATACCAATTGTAGGGAAAAACACGCTGCGGAAGCAAAAAATTGAGTTTGTATATTTTAAAATTTTTCCTTTTAAAAGAAAGAACCTTAACCCTTGATTAATTAACATATAGTAAAAGTATCGTACTTTTTTCACGTGACGATTGATTTTGCGTCGATTTGAATCCGCTTGCTTCGAATTGAATCCGTAAGATCTTCTAATCTAATCATGAACGTGAATCACCTAGGAGTGTGTGCTCCCTTTTCTTTGAATTGTAAACCTAAGGATGGAAAAAACAAATATTTTTCTTTTGTTAGTCACAATAATCCTCCTAGAGAAAATAAAGAACGTTTGATCACTTGTGAATTCTTAATCTTTTTAATCAAGAACTCGCGTGAACCCTAATTTGATCTTGTGCATAAAGCCTTTTGATGTAAAAGCTTCTAGTGCACTATCGAAAATAAAACACTCCTTATTCTTCTTCTCTTTGGTCGAATTCTACACCCATTTCTTGAGTTGGAAGTTTTTTTTTATTCAAAAGCAAGAGAATAAAAAATTTCTAAAAATAAATTCTTCTTTTTAACTACCATTATTAATTCCGAATTTAATAATTTATATATATATATATATATATATATATATATATATATAGGTGATGGCCTAAACCTCACTCAAGTAGGATTTCTACTTTGTAGTTAAATCCTCACACAAGTAGGATTTCTAACTTGTAGTCAAATCCTCACACAAGTAGGATTACTTTTTCACCAAGTCTCCTATTAACTTTGAGTTTTAACCATATTCCAACTCATGAGTGTATTATCCAATAATAAATTATTGAATATAATATTGTGACTATATCAAAAATTTCATAATTTGACTAGATAAATAAAATAATTTTATTTATCTACTTATCAAATATAGTCTTTGATACTTATCATACTACCAACAATAGTATGACACTAGGAATCCTTCTCCTAGTTACAAAAAGATTTTGACTTTTAATCAAACAATTAATTAATTAATAAATAAATTAATTTCCATTTGATTAATAAAATAAAATAAAACAATATATTAGACTAATTAATTTACCCTGGCCGCCCAAGTAAATACTTGTGCAATATATTATTTTTCCATTTTATTAAATCTATTGAACTTTAATAAAAAGTCCACATGTGAACTAGATCTATTTTTACTATAAAAGAAACAAGTCCACATGCCTTAAATTTAATACATTAATATAATCTAGCAGCCCATTTAATTAAAATGTGAAAATTATATTCTTAATGTATTAATGGAATGCTAAATGCACCCCATTAGGGCCACCCTAGGATTCCTACATCCTTGGCCGCCCATTCCAGCCCTTTTTGAAGAGTTACTGCGTGTCTTGATCACACATGACCACACCTCTCCAAAACTTTTGGATTCCAAAATCCAAAAGCAATTCTAGATGGAACCAAAAATTGGTCCGGTAGAATATATCAAGTGATCCATGCAAGTTCGTACGAATTGAAGATCTTGGCGGGCTATCTAATTTAAGCTTCAATAGACATAACCTAATCACAATCAACAAATGATTCACTTAGGTCCAATCTATTCATTTTAGCTCATTCTACTAAGGAGCTAAAATTGAACTCTTAAATAAAGATAGAATAAGATAATGTTTCTCATTCGTACCCTAGACAATATTATTGGAAATAGTGTATCCTCGTGAAGAATATCAGTATTCGCCAAGAGCTCATAGACCGCATATAGCTCTCCAAGTTACCATATTTCCTCATATGACCACATTTTGAACTTGGATATTTTGACTTGTCCAGAAGCCATGTCTTCAATAATCATTATTGAAAACTCAACGTTGAGATTTAATATCCAATACCTCAAAACATCTATATGATGATATTCTATTCACATTTAATAAATAGAGCCACGATGTCCATATCTATAAATGAAGTCCTCTATCGATTAACAAATGAATACCACCAAACTATCGAGGATAGACTATGCTATATAATCGTACTCATTGATAGCTCAAATGATAACACTTGCAACCATAAGTCTATCATTTATCTCAGGATTGAGATAGACTCTCCGATTGTCCTCAAGTGAAAACTTTTATCCATTGACGGTTCTGAATAAAGTATTTCACTATGATCTTATTTAATGCACCGAGTGCACTAGATTCTTTTTCCCAAAGACACTACACTTTGATGATTTTAGATTTATCATAACACATTTGATCCTACTCAAATGCTAGCAAAATAATCTACAACTTTAACAAGGTAAATGCGCCCAAGCTTTACCTTAAGTTGTGAACATTGTTCAAGACTAACTAAAGAATTGTGTCTACCTCATACATATCCAGATGTACGAACAATTCTTCATCTCTCATAGTCTTTTGACCTTATGATTATTTACTTTTGACAATTATAATAATTAAACTATAAATGCTATAAGATTTGTTAAACTAGAAATCACTTTATTAATATGAAAAAGATTGTCAAATACATCATTACACTCTTACTATTGAACATAATCCTAACACAACGGTGGTTCTTGCCGTAGCAATGAATGGCCTTCCAAGAAGTATGAGTTGTTCTCTACTTGTGTTTTTTTCTCCAACATCAAGGACAACAAAATCTGTAGGGATGATTAGCTTGTCCGTTTCTAGGAGCATGTCTTCAATAATCCCAAAAGGGTGTCGTGAAGATTGGTCCGCCAAAACTAATGATATGGAGGTGTGCTTGGGTTCTCCCAACTTCAACCGCTTGTAGACTGAGGACGACATCAAGTTGATTCCCGATCCCAAGTCTAACATGACTTTCTCCTTTGAAGTTCCCCCAACCGATATATCGACGGTGAAACTTTCAGGATCTTTAAGCTTTGGTGGTAGACCTTTCTGAATGACCGTACTGATATTGCCTTCAAGACGCTCTTGGTGGTTTGGTCCCAATTCCTGCTTCATCTTACTAACTTCTTCACTTATCTTGAGTTTGTTCTTTGTTTGGGTATTTGGGGGTTTGTAAGGGTTCTTTGCTTTATGAAGGCGCGGATGCACTTTCTTGTTTCCCACCACGGTCACCATATTTATTCCTTCCATGTGGTTAATATGCACCTTCCTCTTATCTTGCCTCTTGGAATTTTCTTGCAATTGAGCCAATTGCATATAAATCTTCTTAATGGAGGCTTCTAAGCTAACTATCTGTTAGTCTTCCTCCGGATTGTAGATTTGAGCCTGCTGATTTGAGCCTGCTGATTTTTCTGATTCCCCCATTGGTTTCCTCCATACCCTTGGTAGTTCTGATTGTTTTCGTTCTGTTGATTTTCTCCTTGGAATTACCCGCTATTGTAATTACCACCCGATTGATTGTTTCTCCAATTAGGGTTGTAATTATTTCCATTTGGGTTATTCCGTTGACGATTCTGATTGTATTGGTAGAATGCTTGTGCCTCTTCCTTTTGAGGTGCTAAACCTTGACTAGGGCACATGTTCACCCAATGTTTGTTTTGCCCACACACTTGACATACTACAGCTTGTACTTGTTGTTTCTCTGAATTGCTTGCCAACCCTATCATTTCTTTTGTGAGATTGTCCAAATGCGTCGCCAATTTCGTATGCCTCTTTCCTTTTTTATCTTGCCCTCTTGAACTACGTTGTTGGGAGTTTTTCCCCAACATTTCGTATTTCTTTAACACTTCTTCCTCTGTCTTTTCTCTCATCGCTCCCCCGCAATCATTGTCAACTATCGCTTGGGTGAGCCCTAGAAGTCCATTATAAAATGACTGCACTTGAATGACTAGCGTAAACTCAAGGTGAGGGCATTGAGCTAGGAGTAACTTGAATCTATCCCATGCTTCATGAAAAGGTTCTCCGTCCTCTTCCACGAATGTGGCAATCTTTCCTCAGATCTCCTTGGTCTTCCACGACGAAAAATACTCATCAAAGAATTTTTGCTCAACCTCATCCCAGGTGGTGAGTGATTCAGATGCTAAAGCCATAAGCCACTGCTTAGCCTTGTCCTTCATGCAATATGAGAAACATCGCATCCTGAGTTGATTCTCTGACAACGCTCCTAACCGAATGGTTGTCATCACATTATAATACTCTTTCATAAACTGAAGAGCATCCTCATCTATCTTTCCATAGTATGTTGGGATAGTATTATAATGTTGGTTCTTCAATTCATAATTCCTTTGTGCCGTATTCAACAAGATTGCCGAAGGGTGAGCTCCGACTCTTGGCAAGGAATAATCCTTCATATACCTACAATGTTCATCGTGGTGTGATCTGACTGGTGACACATGGCTTTCTCCATCCCGTGACCCAGCCAGTGACGTATCACGACTAGACATTTCAAATGGTAACTTGAATATTAACAATCAAAAATTGATCAAAGATCGAGTAACAAGTTAATTAAGTCTACAACTAAAATGACGAATTGTACTAAAAGAAACACAACAACACTATAGAGAAGTTCCCCGGTAGCGGCACTAAGATTTTTGACACACTCTGAGCGTACCTCTAAACCAATGGTACTCTAAAAACTAAGTTAAATGTAATGGAATGCGCGTGTCTAATTAACCCTTCGTAAGTGTACGAATCGCTGTCGAGTATAGCGGACACAAGTAAAGGTATCGTTCCCACAAGGAACTTGAACGTGTTCTAGTAATTGATCTAGTATAATTCAAAGAAATTTAAGATGATGAGAAATTGCTTGTAAATACTTGGTTTACAGATTCCAAAGATATGTTGAGGAGATAATGATGCAATATGCTAATAACAAAGTTTACAACCCAAGTTCTAATCTTAAACCATCTACGTATATGTAAGAGTTTCAAGTGCAAACTACTCAAGATTGGTCAACCAGAGATAAATCAACTATTCATGCACAACATTTCATGCTTGGATGTTAAGTAAAGCTTATACCTAACAATTAACATGTGAATATATTAAGCACAAGTGCAAACTCAAAATAACTCAAAATAGATCAAATATAGAATAGATCATTACTAAAGGTGTTCACATATATATAATCACTAAATTCTCAACAAAAAGGATTTAGCCACTCATTCAAATAAATACTAGTAAAGAAAAGAGAAAGATAAAGAAAGCTCATGGTGTTCTTGATGCTCTCCTCTTGCTTGCTCAACAAAACCTTGCTTGATTGACAAAGAGTAGATTTACTTACCACTAATTAGAAGATTCTAATTCCAATTTATGTAAACTAAAGTGTTTAAACTATAGTACCAGATCAAAGTAAAGTGATTTGTGAAAAAAGATATTTCTAACTTCTTTTTGGAAAGAAAAATGTGTTTATATAGTGGGAAAAAGTCTTGGATGAAATCCACCTGCAGGTTGTAGGGTGACATGGATTGGCTTATGCGACTGGGATCTTGTAGCTAAGTCGGTTCAATATCTGCCACTAAAGGTGTCAAAAGGGCCGGGCCGGACTGGGCTAGCCCGACCTGAAATTTTCAAACCCAGTTGCTGTTCGGATCGGACTTTTACTGGATTTAGTTACTGTACATACCGGACCGGACTGCATTTATAATTTTAAAACATGTATTAAGCCCAGCCTTTAGGACCAAAGTACTAACAAGTTGGGCCGGACTGATTCTGGCCCTCTATAAAACTAATTTTATTTTGAAAATAGCGATCACATTAGGAATCGAACGCGTGAACAATTTCAAAATCAATTAGATTACTTGCCACATGACTATACATTACTTCACGATATTGTTTTAAACATTTAATTATATATAAGATTTGTTCAAGGACAAAAATATTATTATATGTTTTGGCCTTCGAGGCTTTGACTCTTTGAGAAATCAGAAGACAAAAATCTAACAAAATCTTCACAAATGTCAAATCAAACATTCATTTTAAATTTTATCAAAATAATTTAATATTTTATTTTATCTCAATAATATTTTATTTTATCATTATATTTCACTAAGCCATTATCTTTTAGGAAACGTAGTCAATTTGATGTGATTCCCATGTCATTATCTCTTTATTTTAAAGGTAATATGATGTGAATCATGTGAACCAAAAAGCTGGTTGCTTTGGTGGTCCAAGGTTTGGGATGAAACCCAAGTTTTTGGTTCAACTCTTGGTAATTATTTGAGGCCAGTCTTCAGGGCGTTTAGCCTTACTGGTGGAAGGACGGTCGGACATGGGGCTAACGTGAACGGTTCGAATCCTATCCAAACGGGGGCGAGTCTTGATTTACCCGCTTACATCGTTGTGGGGCCAGTGGTGCGGGCCGAGGTTTCTTATCTGTCCTACTCTGTATCCAATATACAGATCGATAGGGTATACAGGCCCTACATGTGCCACACAGTTGAAGGAGGACGGACGGATTTGTGTCCAGACGAAGTTCGGGATCCTCGTTACCAAAAAAAAAAGATATGAATCATGTGATATATTTTTTACATATATTATTAAAATTTACTGTGCGGGTCCGGGCTTTTTGGATTTGGACCGGGCTTGGCCTATAGGAACCAAAGTCGCGCAGCGGAAGTAGATTTCAAAACTTTTTTTTTAAAATCAAATTTATTTAACTCTATGAACCGTGTACGATATATGTAAGAATAAATAAAAGGTAGTATTCGAAATCATATCTCAAAACTAACTCCTTCGTTCTTTAATTCTTGAATTTGCTTTCCGATTTGTACCACTGGATCTTTCTCGCTATCTCCTAGGTTTCGGCAACTGCGTGTGGGCACGTCACGGACTTCGGAGGTTGAATGGAGGTTGAAGAAACAACACAAAACAACTCTTGCTTTGTGTATAGAGAATTTGACCAGTTGAATCTTAAAGAACAAAAAACACTTTTTTTTCTTTGTGGCCGCACCACACTCTCATTTCTTTCGTACTTCTTGTTTATTTTTATTTTTTACTAACAGTGTTCAAGTTTTGTTTTTATAATATATCTTTATATATTTTTAAAACAAAATACAAATCTTTTTCCAAATATATCTCTATATATTTAAAATAAGATAATTAGTATTTTAGTGACCAAGTTAGTATAGGATTCTAAATCCCACATAACCATAGTTCACTAACACTTGAACACTTGACTTAGTTAAGAAATAAAATAATCTTATTATTTTATCCTTTATCTAAGTCATGGTTCTGTAACCTCCAATTAATAATGAATTAATAATTCTCAATTAATAATTTATTAATTAAATAATATAATTATTTAATTAATTTAATTATTAATATATTAATTAAATAATCTCATCATTTAATTAATTCTCTGAATAAATATGTGTCACTTTCGTAACACAATTAATTGGACAATCCAATATATTAACCGTGACTCTTGTTACCATCAACATTCCGGGCTAGTAAAGGGACCTAATGGACCCACATTTACGATCTCCAATAATCCTTAGAAAAATTAATTAAACTCTTTAATTAATATTTCATGATTATTAACCTCGGAGTTACTCCACTAAAAACCCGAAGCTGCACTCTCATAACTGTAGATGTTTTTACACAAACCAAAAACTCAGTGTTCATTGACATAGCTATTACATACTGTATGATCCTCATTAAGTAGTTCATAATTAGAGATAGGTCATAAAGTCCGTTATACCCCTCTAATTATATCTTTTCCATTAAGTACCATTTATTCTCTAATGAACAATAAATCCTAACTTCCTTTACGGAAGAAGGAGAGCGCTCACATTGTTCAAGCCCCGAATCAACCCTTAAGGGAACTACTATCTACTTCTCGCAAGAAGAAATGGATTCCACTATTGTGTACAGACCTTCCCAGTCATAAGCCAAACCGCGATTCCAACATACGAAATTATTGACCGAGAATGTAACTCCGATCTTATCCATAGTATATCAAACACCACGATTTAACCTGAAGGAGTCGATAAGACACTCAGGATTAAGATCACCCATATATAGCCATAATTTGTCGATATATGAATCTCATCATGCAATGGATCTTGGTGAGAGATTCATATAGATCGTGACCCAGTCCTATATGATCACATCATACAAGGTGCCTCCATTCTCATATCACCATATGAATAGTCTAGGATAAGACCACCGTACATTACGGAATGGACCGCGGCTGTAGATTAACCACAAATAAAGTACCCAACTCTATTTGTTATCCACGGACTCTTTAGATTGCTCATCTCAAACTGAATTCCTCTGTATATGACACTCATATACTTAGTTAGAGATTACATCTGGCAATCTTAGATGTTAAGTACACATGATATAAATGTATGAGACAGATTTATAGAATGAATAAACTACTTATTTTATTAATGTTTCATTCACATTTACAAATTACAAGATTTAGGGCATAAACCCCAACAATCTCCCACTTGCACGAAAGCAGGTGAGACATATCTTGTAACTCTAGACCCTCTAGGTGACCTTCAAACACTTTAGCCGTTAAGGTCTTCGTAAATGGATCAGCAATTCGTATATCCTAACGGGATCAAATCCTGTTATGAATGTACAAGCATACAGTTTCTCATTCTCCTAAGATGCTAGAGAATAACCTTCACAGCAACCTAATGATCTAATCATGGGTTGGACTGAAACCTCCTGGCTACTCCCACTGCGAAGCAGATGTCAGGTTTCTTGCATAACATAGCATACATAAGACTGCCTACTGTAGACGTATAAGGACCATGTCTCATATCCTCAACTTCTTGAGGTGTCTTAGGACACTGTTCCTTAGAGAAGTGAACTCTATGTCTAGAAGGTAAATTACCATTCTTGGATCGATAATCGCACAAGTATCTTGTCGATATACGATGACTGAGACAATGCTAAGAGTTTGTTCTTAAGATCCCTAATTAATTGGATCCCTAGAACATAACTCATCTTTCCTAAATCTTTCATTTGGAATTGGCTAGCCAGCCAGCTCTTTACTTCTGACAATACCCCTACGTCATTCCTAATGAGTAGGATATCATCTACGTATAGGACTAAAAAAACTACTTTCTTGTCAATAATGCGCTTGTAGACACAAGGCTCATCAACGTTTTGCTCAAAGCCACATGTTCTGATAGCATTATTAAACCTGATGTTCCAAGATCTAGATGCTTACTTTAGTCCATAAATGGACCTTTGCAAATTGCAAACCTTTTGCTCTTGATCTGGAGACACGAATACCTTTGGTTGCATCATATAGATGCTCTCATCAAGATTTCCATTTAAAAATGCAGTTTTGACGTCCATTTGCCAAATTTTGTAATCGAAATAGGCAACAGTGGATAAGAGAATTCTAATAGACTTAAACATGGCTACTAGCGAGAAGGTCTCTACATAATCAACCCCATCCTTTTAGGTATAACCCTTTGCCACTAGCCTTGTCTTAAAGGTCTCTACCTTCCCGTCTACTCTTCTCTTTCTTTTGTAGATCCTCTTTGTCAGGATCTTCCATTGTATTCTTAAATATCAATGGATCATCCACACTATCATAAGACACGACATCTCGTCCCTCTCCTATACCCACATAGCGTTCATGTTGTCGTACAACCCTCCCACTAGTGGGGGCAATTCGGGCCGGCCCGGCCCGTCCGGCCCGGGCCCGGGCCCGTTAGGCCCATATGGCCAACGGGTCGGGCCGGGCCCTGCCCGGATTGGGAAACGGGCCGGGCCGGCAGATGGCTGAAGGTGGCCGGCCCGGGTCCAAGGCCCGTGGGAGGGCAGGCCGGGCCGGGCCGGGCCTTAGCGGGCCGGCCTGTTAAGGCCCAAACGAGCCTGAAACGGGCCGGCCCGTCAGGCTTCCAATTTTTTTTTATTAATTCAATATTTTTTTATACATTGTAATAATTTTGAGTAATTAATGTAATAATTTTAATATGAAATATAATATTATTCATTTCATACAACACTTAATTAGTTTTCGATGAATAATATTTTTGTAATTTCATATTGAATTTGTGGTGAGATACTAAAATGTATAAATTACAAATCATGATTGCCTCATTAAAAACCTTACCAAGAAAACCCAATGGGATAAAACCTTAGTAAGGGAAAAAAATGAAAGTTAATTAAAAAATAAATAAACAAGACAATACCTTAGAGTAAGAGACTAAGAGTCTTAGAATATGTAGAAACTAGAGAGTGGAAGGTATGTAAATGTATAATATATAATGTATGGTGTATAGTATATTAGTATAATAGTATATAGTATATAAATAATATATTAAATAAATAAAATAAATTACAAAATAGTTGAAAGAGTGAGTGAGAGATGTTGGAGATTGTAGAGAATAGAGAGAATAAAAGAGTAGGGAAGTAGAGAAAATGTAGAGAATAAGGTGAGGGGGTGATGGGGTATTTATAGGAAAAAGTTAGAAGAGGGTATAATTGGAAAAAAATTGTAAAAGATTTAAAAAAACGTAATATTTAAAAGTTTTGAATATTCCCCCCCCCCCTAACGGTCACCAACGGTAACCTGGCTAATTACAAAAGCCACCCTTCAATTCAAATTTTTTTTTAAAAAATAAAAATAAAATTCAAATTCTTTTAGGCCGTGGGCTTCGCGGGCCTACACGGGCCCCGCCCGGTTTTCTGAAATGGGGGCCCGGCCTGGCCCGCCAGCTAAACGGGCTTGGGCCTGGCCAAGCCCGCCAGAAAACTGGGCCGGGCCGGGCGGCCCGTTTGGGCCCAGCCCAAATTGACACCACTACCTCCCACTATGTCATGTTGGTAGTGTATCCTGACTAGGAATCATCTGACTATCAGATGTTAATGGATCAAAACCTCTTGTTGACTGAGCACTGGTAGCACCAGGCTCCATCTCATTTAAAACAATTTTGCTTCGAGGTTTATGATCACTCATATAGTTCTCTTCAAGAAACATTGCATTTGTCGATACAAATACTTTGTTCTCCTCAGGACTATAGAAATATCCACCTCTAGTATCATTGGAATAACTTACAAACAAGCAGACCATAGACTTAGGGTCCAGCTTTCCAGTTCTGTTCTTCAGTACATGTATTGGACACCCCCATGTGCAGAAATGTCGCAAACTAGCTTTACGACCATTCCACAACTCTAGGGGAGTCTTAGGAACAAATTTGGATGGGAATACATTCAAAATGTAGGCCGCTGTTTGTAGTGCATATCCCCAAAAGGAATTTGGTAATGGTGAGAAACTAATCATAGATCTCACCATTTCCATCAGGGTTTTGTTTCTCCTCTCCATAACACCATTGTGTTATGATATTCTAGGAGTTGTGAGTTGGGATACGATCCCATGTTCAACCAAGTAGTCTTTAAACTCTTGGTCGAGATACTCACCTCCACGATCCGATCATAGAGCCTTGATGGTATTACCCAATTGGTTCTCAACTTTAGCTCAGAATTCTTTGAACTTTTCAAAAGTTTCCGACTTCCGTTGCATTAGGTAGATATATCCGTATCTAGAGTAGTCATCTATAAAGGTGACATAATACTTATAACCACCCCTTGCTTTAACATTCATCGGTCCACAGACGTCTGAATTTATAAGCTCTAGTGGTTCTGTAGCTCTAAGCCCTTTTCCAGTAAAAGGTCTCTTGGTCATTTTACCTTCTAAACAAGATTTGCAAACAGGTAAGGTGCCAACCTTTAACTGGCTTAAAGACCCGTTTCTAACTAGTCTGTCTATCCTGTCAAGGTTAATATGGCCAAGTCTTAGATGCCATAGATACATTTCATTATCAGGAGAAATTTTCTGTCGTTTTGTTTTAGGTTTTTCAACTTTAAACAATTCAGCATTGAGCAGGGATGTATGAATTAACTGTCTTAAAACATACAAGTTGTTTTCATTTAAACCTAAACAAATATGTAAACCATTTCTGGAAACAATAACTGATTTATAATTAAAAGAAATAGAATACAATTGTTCCAACAACTTGGATACAAAAATTAAATTTTTGGTAAATCTAGGAATAAAATAAACATTGTTCAAAACAATAAAACAACTATTAAATTGGAGTCTAGCTACTCCCACTTCTTTTGCTGACACGACCTCTCTGGACCCAACGCTCATCGAGAAGGCCCCCTCTTCTAGCTCCGTCCAAGAATCAATCCACAGCAAAGACAAACAAACATGGTTAGTGGCCCATGAATCTACTATCCAAGGTGAAAAATCATCTTCCACTAAACATAATTCAATGACAAGTAAATCATATTTACCTTTCGTCTTTTTCTTCTTAGCAACCTCCTTTAGATATTGAGGACAATTCCTCTTCCAGTGACTTACCTTGTCGCAATAGTCCCCATGAAGAAAATCATTTTTATATCAAGTTGATGTAAAGACCAATCCTTTGTAGCAACAAGGGATATAAGAACCCTGATAGTGTTCATCTTTATCACTGGAGCAAACGTTTCTTAATAGTCTATCCCCTAAGTTTGGGTAAAATTTTTAGCAAATAACCTAGCCTTGTATCTATCAATGCTCCCATCATCCTTAAACTTGGCTTTAAAGACCCACTTGCAACCTACAACCTTTTTTTTTTCAGTGTGGTAACTCCACTATTTTCCAATTCCCATTCTTATGTAAAGCTTCCATCTCATCATGAACAACTTACTTCTACCGTGGATTAGTAAAGGCTTCCTGAATAGAATTAGAAGTGCTCACATTTGAAAGGTCGGTGGTAAAAGCTTTAAGAGAGGAATTAAAATGGGCATAAGACACATGTTTTGAAATAGGTTTAGGGTGCATGATCTAGTTCCCTTTCTGGTAGCAATAGAGAGATCAAGTTCAGAATTAAATATATTTTCCAAGGACTAATTATGAAACTCACCTATAGATTTCGTGGATGCAATGCTCGGTTCAGAGGATTGGTAGTGTGCATGAGGATTTCAAACCTCTTTTTTTCATCTTGAATAAACTTTCAAGTTACATTCCTTTCCTGTCATTCTTATTGCCATTATTTTTGTATTTTCTTCCTCAATTTTATTCTTTAGTTTTGCT
Source organism: Dipteronia sinensis (assembly GCA_033220585.1). NCBI lineage: Eukaryota > Viridiplantae > Streptophyta > Magnoliopsida > Sapindales > Sapindaceae > Dipteronia > Dipteronia sinensis. Next base: position 27,462,757 of record CM065641.1, on the reverse strand, counting down.
GTTAGTATCCGATTAAGAGGTAGAAATGGTGTTAGGTTCAGCGACTCGAATTCCCAAAACTTATCTTCTCTAGAATCACTCTCCCTTTTGAAATGAAGTTTTGTGCAAAAAAGGTTGGTTTTCAAAAACTGTGACATCCATGGTGACAAAGTATTTGTGGATGGCAGGATAGAAACAATTATAGACTTTCTAAGTTGGAGAATATCCAATAAAGATGCATTTAAGGGCACAAGGATCAGGTTTACTTTTGGTATGAGAGTGATCATGGACAAATGCAATGCGCTTAAAAATTCATGGTTCGAAAGCAAAAAAAAAATAGTAGAACTAGGAAAATTCTTCTTTAGTTTACCCAAAGGTGTTTCAAAATTAAGGGTGGGAGAAGGCATACGGTTGAAGAGGTATGATACTGTAAGAATGGCATCCCCCCAATATTGTTTTGGAACATTCATTTGAAACATGATAGCACGGGTGACCTCAACCAAATGTCTATTTTTTCTCTCAGCCCCTCCATTTTGTTAGGATGTGTTAACACAAGACCGTTGATAAATAATATCATTTACTCTAGATACTTTCCCAAAATGTCTGAAAAATTCTCTTTTCCATTGTCAGTTTTCAAAATCTTAATTCTTGTTTAGAATTGGTTTTGAATAGTTTTTTTGGAATTTTTGGAAAGTGATTGTTGCATTTGATTTTTGCTTTATGAGGTAGGTCGAGCAAACTATATGATCGAGCCAATTTTGTGTTACATTTTGGGCCACATTTCCTCATCCTTTGGCTTAAATCCGAGTGAATTCTTGTACTTAATGGCTCTATGCTAGTCAATGCAGGCATTCAGTGTGTTTCAAGTGTTGGAGGTTCAAACTGGAGCTTTTGGGTATAGAACAAGTCAGATTTTCAAAGAAGAGTGCCCGGTTCGTTGGTACTGTGCTGGTTTATAATAGCCAAGTGTACCAGCCAAGTATACCAGCCAAGTGTTACCAGCCAAGTTGTAGTGCCCGGGTACTGCGCGAGACCCTACCAGCGAACTTAGAGTAGCGAAGTTACAGTGCGCGGGTCCCTACCAGTGAAGTCACCTAAGGATAGAGAGTTATAAATCCTCAAGTTACAGTGCGCGGGTACACTGTGTGGGTCCAGACTAGCGCACTTTGGGTAGCAAACTGCACCACATCTGATGAACTTTGGATTTGCAAACATCGGAGGAGGAGAGGACTTGAAGAAAGAGGAACCTCAGCACTCCAATGGGTTCTTCCTTGACTATTGTTTCTTTACTTTTCCTTTGTATTCAAACTATGAGTAGCTAAACCTTTATGTGGGAGTTGATGTAATAATTCATGGATTGTGGGCATTCCACCATATTTTAAGTATTTGATCTTATTTAGTTCCATTCATTGTGCTTACTTTTGTTTAATATCTTCTTGAATTAAGTAGACACTCCAACTCTTAATCCATGCTTGATGTTGAGCGTATTTGAGTTTTAGAACTTTTAATTGATAGACTTCTTGGACTAAGTAGGCACTCCAACTTTTAATCCATTTAGAGGTTAAATGTTAGCTTTTAATTCATTTGATATTCTTCTTGGATTGAATAGACACTCCAACTCTCAACTCATGTGATAAGTCCAATTATGATATCTTCTTAGGTTAAGTAGGCACCCCAACTCTTTTCCCATGTTAGATGTTAATTAAATTGGGTTTTTAACCATAATGCACATTAAGTTGTTTTTAACAATCTCTCTTGAATGGAAGGGATGGATTATGAGCACTCCAATCCAAGCCATCAAGTAATCTATCTAAGCTTAATGACAATCCTCCTTACACTCAACCTAGCACTCCAATAGTTGTGTTGTACGTAAGGATTAAGTGGTCCTTGAAACCACACTTATAGGTAGATTAGCCATAAAAACATATAATTGGTTTTCAATAGATTTGTCGGATTGCCCATATTTGTGTATGAATTGCATTGACTACCATATCTCTTATCATATCTTATCATTTCGCATTCTCATTATCTTAGTTTAATTCTAGCTTAGATTTAATTGTAGTTTGTATCTTAGTCTTACTCTTATCAAACATACCATTTACATTTTACTTTCAAGCATTTACTAGTCTTAGAACTTAGTTTGATCATCACTACCATTCGATCCCTGAGGAACGATACCTCACTTGCCACCATACTTGTTCTTTAAAAGCAACTTTGAGCACATTTCAAGGTTTTATAAATACTTTTAACAAACGAAATTCCACACTCAAACGGCATTTTGTCAAAAATGGCTCCATTGTCGGGGATCGGCGAGCGTAGTAATGATTAGATTTAGGTTTGATATTAATTTTTCATTAGTTAGTTGTTTTTAGTTTCTTTCGTATCTTTTTACTTTGTTTGGTAGTTTCGTTTCTGTTTACCGCCAAAAATTGCCAAATAAACAAGGAAGTGATTTTTTCGGTGTATCGTACCAGGACCGGGGTCGTGCCAGGAATCCCTGATCCAACCAAAGCCGTCCCGGTCCCGAAACAACGAGGCCTAGCACGAACCCGCTCTATCCTTCAACTTCTGTCCCCGACAAGTATCAGGATCTCCAGTACCACCGGGAGCGATCAACGTACTGTGACGACCAGACTCACCCAGGTCAATCGAAAGCAACGACTCCCGGTCTCAACATCCTTCAACAAGCGGGCCAAGACGCCCTAAATGTAAGAGAACAATCTAGAAGCACCACCAAGGTCACCAACAGACCCGTGAAGGGCTGATGCAAGCCTTGGCAGGTGACCGGGAGCGATCAACGTACTGTGACGACCAGACTCACCCAGGTCAATCGAAAGCAACGGCTCCCAGTCTCAACATCCTTCAACAAGCGGGCCAAGACGCCCTAAATGTAAGAGAACAATCTAGAAGCACCACCAAGGTCACCAACAGACCCGTGAAGGGTTGATGCAAGCCTTGGCAGGTGAACTAGCTCGACTAAGGAGGAAACCACACCAGAAGGCATGATGGTAGGTGGGCATTAATGTTCACACAGTTGAACCGGAGCCCAGTACCAATACTGTTACCAGAACCGTGACCAAGCTCGCTAGTCAACACCTAGACCCCTCTGACTGTGGAGTATCGCTCCACCAGGTCTAGGTGTTATCCTAAAGTCGATACAAGATGTTTCAGATAACATGTTTGGCGCCATCTGTGGGAAGAAATCATTGGACCACAATAGTTTACTTTCGTCTATACTAACCTGTTTTGTCCAACAGAACTTGAGAAATGACGCTGAGATCCTCGTAGGCCAATCTGACCTATCAGGACCCTATTCCTACGTGTCCACTTAGGAGACATGAGCTAGAGAGAATGCTCCAGCCCAGCCAGACCAGTCGCAGCCTTAGGTACGACCAGTACCACAACCATTCTAACCGACTCCAGCTGCTCAAACCTAAGCCTCAGCCCCGGTCGCCAGCCTAACCGCTCATGATCTGTTCGAGCTCCAAGTGGCGGCTTCGTAGAAGGAATCCATCGGAACATGTTGGGTCCTCCCACTCAAGTCACACTCCCCGCCTCCTATGCTCAAGAGGCCGAACCCAGCACGAGGCTCCCCATGTTTGACAGGCTCGGTCCCATGCCCTTCCAACCTAGAGGCCAGCTACGTCGGAACCGCTCCGGATCTAGTCCATCGTCGAGATTCCCCAGAGAGGGGCATCCCAAAGCCAACCCATGGCAATAGATAGATCCGAAACCGGAAGCCGAACTGAGGCTGAGCGATCCAGACCACTGAAGGAAAAAAAAGATGTAGCAAAAGTGAAAAATTTAATTGGTATATTTCAAAAAATTTCCTTTTAAAAGAGAGAACCTTAACCCTTGATTAAGTAACATATAGTTAAAAGTATCATACCTTTTTTTACGTGACGATTGATATTGCGTCGAATTGAATCCGCAAGATCTTCCAATCCAATCACGAAAGTGAATCACTTAGAAGTGTGCGCCCCCTTTCTTTGAATTGTATTCTTGAGGATGGAAAATAAAAACCTTTTTCTTTTGTTAGTCACAATAGCCCTCCTAGAGAATACAAAGAATGTTTGGTCATTTTTGAATTCTCAATATTTTAATCGAAAACTCGTGTGAACCTAAATTCGATGTTGCGCACAAAGCTTTTTGATATAAAAGCTAGTATTACACTATCGAAAACAATACGCTCATTTTTCTTATTTCTTTCTGCCGAATTTCACACCCTTTTTCTATGGGTTGGATGAATTTTTTTTATTAAAGCAAAAGAATAAAAATTCTTCTTCTTCAAAAAAATTCTTGACCGAACTCCCTTGATAGGGATATATATATATATATATATATATATATATATATATGGTGGCCGAAAATTCTCCTTTCATATGGAGGATTTTGTTTCACCAAAACTCTTATCAACTTAGTAGTTCAAACCTATTCCAACTCATGAGTGTATTATCCAACAATAAATTATTGATTATCAATTAAAAAACTGTGACTTTGTCAATAACTTCCTAATTGACTAATTATCAATTAGATTTTTGATAGATATCAAATACTTCCTAATTTGACTAGATAAATAAAACCATTTTATTTATCTATTTATCAAATAAGGTTTTTGATACTTACCATACTACTAACAATAGTATGACACTAAGAGTCCTACTCCTAGTTAGAAAAAGACTTTGACTTTTAATCAAATAATTAATTAATAGATTAATTAATTTCCATTTAATTGAATAATAAAATAAAACAATATATTAGGCTAATAATTTAGCCCTTGCCGCCCAAGCCTATACATGGGCAATATATTGTTTTTCCATTTTATTAAATCCACTGGACTTTAATAAAAAGTCCAAATGTGAACTAGACGCATTCTTAATTACTAAAAAATAGTCCATATACCTTAAATTAATACATTAATATAATTTAACAACCCATTTAATTAAAATGTGTAAATTATATGCTTAATGTATTAATGGAATGCTAATTGTACCCCATTAGGGCTGCCCAAGGATTCCCACATCCTTGGCCGTCCATCCTAAGCATTTGAAGAGTTACTGCGTGTCTTGATCACACATGATCGCACCTTTCCAAAACTTTTGGATACAGAAATCCAAAAACAATTCTAGATGACCCAGAAATTGGTCTGGTGAATATATCAAGTGATCCATTCAAGTTCGTGCGGATTGGGGATCTTGGCGGGCTATCTAAATTTAAGCTTCAATAGACATAATCTAATTACAATCAACAAATGATTCACTTAGGTTCGATCTATTAATTTTAGCTCATTCCACTAAAAAGCTAAAATTGAACTCTTAAATGAAGATAAAATAAGTCAGTGTTTCTCATCTGTACCATAGACAACCTTATTAGAGATAGTGTATCCTCGTGAAAAATACCAGTAATCGCTAAGAGCTCATAGACCGCCTATAGCTCTCCTAGTTACCATATTTACTCATATGACCACATTTTGAACTTGGATATTTTGACTTGTCCAGAAACCATGTTTCAATAGACACTATCGAAAACTTAACATTAAGATTTAATATCCAATACTTCAAAATATCCATATGATGATATTCTACTCACATTTAATAAATGGAGCCACGATGTCCATATCTATAAATGAAGTCCTCTATCGATTAACAAATGAATACCACCAAACCATCGAGGATAGACTATGCTATATTATCGTACTCATTGACAGCTCAAAAGATAACACTTTTAACCGTAAGTCCATCATTTATCTCAGGATTGAGATAGACTATCCGATTATCCTTAAGTGAAAACTTTTATCCATTGACAGTTCTTGATAAAGTATTTCATTGTGATCCTATTCAATGCACCTAGTGCACTCGATTTTTTTGCCCAAAGACACTACACTTTGATGATTTTAGACTCATCATAACACATTTGATCCCACTCAAATACTAGCAAAGAATCTACAACTTTATCAAGGTAAAGGAGCCCAACCTTTATCTTAAGTTGTGAATATTGTTCAAGACTAACTAAAGAATTTTGTCTACCTCATAAATATCAAGATGAACGAACAATTCTTCATCTCTCATAGTCTTTTGACCTTATGATTATTTACTTTTGACAATTATAATAATTAAACTATAAATGCTATAAGATTTGTTAAACTAGAAATCACTTTATTAATATGAAAAGATTGTCAAATACATTATTACACTCTTGCTATTAAGCATAATCCTAACAATCTCCCACTTGCGCTATAGATAGTGTGTCATATCTCTCATTCCCATGTTCTCTAGGTGTCCATCAAAACTCTTCTGGGGTAGAGCCTTTGTGAAGGGATTCGCTAGATTTTCTGTTGACACAATCTTGGTAATCGTCATGTCTCCCCTATGCACAATTTCCCTCAGAAGGTGATACTTCAGTTCAATGTGTTTCACTCTCTTATGACTTCTTGGTTCTCTTGAATTAACCATTGCTCCACTGTTGTCACAATAGATAGTGATCTGCTTATTCGCAATAGGAACCACTTCCAAGTCAATCAAGAATTGGTGGAGCCAGACAGCCTATTTAGTAGCTTCGCATGCGACAACATACTCAGCTTCCATAGTGGAATCGACAATACATGATTGCTTGATACTCCTCCATATGACGGCGTCTCCTCTACGAGTAAACACAGATCCTGATATGGATCTCCTGGAGTCAGAATCAGACTGAATATCAGAATCTGTATACCCAACGGGAATTAAATCCCCTTCAAAATATACAAGCATATGATCTCTCGTTCTCCTGAGATACTTGAAAATATGCTTGACTGCCGTCTAGTGATCAGGACCAGGTTTCTACTGAAACCTGCTAACTATGCCAACAGCTAAACAAATATCTGGTCTAGTGCAGAGCATTGCATAAATGAGACTTCCAACTGCTGAGGCATATGGAACCCTACTCATGAATTGCTCTTCATGCTCATTCTTAGGAACTTGTTCCTTAGAAAGTTTGATTCCATGTCTGAAAGGTAACATACCTTTCTTGGAATCTTGCATGGAGAACCTAGACAAGATTTTATCTATGTATGAAGCTTGGGATAATGCAATGGTTCTATTCTTTCTATCCCTTAATACTTGGATACCAAGAATAAAACTTGCTTCTCCTAAGTCATTCATATCAATTGTTTTACTAACCATTCTTTTACTGATGTCAATACTCCTATATTGTTTCCGATGAGTAGTATATCATCAACGTAAAGAACTAGGAAAACCAACTTGTGGCCTTTAATCTTTTTGTATACACAAGGTTCGTCTAGGTTTTGAATAAATCCAAAACCTTTCAAAACTTGATCAAACCTTATGTTCCAGGATCATGATGCTTGCTTCAATCCATATATGGATCTTTGCAACTTGCATACCCTTTCCTCTTGGCCTTTTGCAATGTATCCTTCTGGTTGCATCATATAGAGGCTTTCGTCAAGACTTCCATTAAAGAAAGCTGTCTTGACGTCCATTTGCCAAATCTCTACTTCTAGAGATGCCGCAATGGATAAGAGTATCCTAATGGACTTAATCATGGCCACAAGAGAGAAGGTTTCCTCGTAATCGATACCTTCCTTCTGTGTGTAACCTTTAGCTACTTATCTAGCTTTAAAGGTTTCCACCTTTCCATCCATACCTCTTTTCCTCTTGTATACCCACTTGCACCTAATGGGTTTTATCCCTTTAGGCAAGTCTACAAGAGACCAAACTTTGTTTGTGAACATAGACTCTATTTCATATTACATTGCCTTTTGCCAACGACAACAATCAACATCCTCTATAGCTTCCTTATACGTGTAGGGATCATCGTCATTCAGGAGATTCTCCACTGATTCTCCTAGACCGATGTATCTTTTGGGTTGTCTACTAACTCTCCCACTACGACGAGGAATGGTAGGTTGTTGATCTTGTGATGGTGCAGAACTTAAAATTGGACTAGGTTGTGAAACCTTTTGTGGAATATTATCTCCTGAAAGCTCATTCAAGAAAATTCTACTTTTAGGCACAAAATCATTCACATAGTCCTATTCCAGAAATTTAGCATTTGTCAAAACAAATACTTTAAGATCTGAAGGACTATAGAAATAATATCCTTTAGTTCCTTTTGGATACCCCACAAATATGCATGTTTCTAAATGAGACTCCATCTTTTCTATCTTTCCTTTTAACACGTGCTCAGGACATCCAAATATCCTTAAGTGTTGTAAACTAGGCTTTCGCCTAGTCCATAACTCATGAAATATTTGAGGAACCGATTTAGATGGTACATTGTTTAGAATGTACATAGCAGTTTGTAAAACATATTCCCAAAAAGAATTAGGAAGTGTTGAATAACTCAACATAGACCTAACCATATCCAAAAGAGTTCTATTTCTCTTTTCTGCCACCCCATTTTGTTGAGGTGTTCCTGGTGCAGAAAATTGAGAAATAATCCCATTATCAATAAGATATTACTGAAACTCATCAGATAGATATTCTCCACCACGATCAGATCTCAAGATTTTTATGTGTTTCACAACTGATTTTCTACTTCAGCTTTAAATGCTTTGAACATGTCAAAAGCATTCGACGTATGTCTCATGAGATACATATAGCCAAATCTCAAGTAATCATCCATGAAAGTGATGAAGTACTCATATCCACCTCTAGCTTGAATGTGTTAGGATTATGCTCAATAGCAAGAGTGTAATATTGTAATTGACAATCTTTTCATATAAATAAAGTGATTTCTGATTCTGCAAAATCTTATAGCATTTATAATTATAATTGTCAAGGTAAATAATCATAAGGTCAAAAGACTATGAGATATGAAGAATTGTTTGTACATCCGGATATGTATGAGGTAGACACAATTCTTTAGTTAGTCTTGAATAACGTTCACAACTTAAGTTAAAGGTTGGGCACCTCTATCTTGATAAAGTTGTAGAATTCTTTTACTAGCATTTGAGTGGGATCAAATGAGTTATGATGAGTCTAAAATCATCGAAAGGTTTTCGAGTAAAAGAATCTAGTGCACTGGGTGCATTGAACTGGATAACAATGAAATACTTTATCAAGAACCGTCACTAGATATAAGTCTTTTCATTATCAGGACAATCGGAGAGTCTATCTAAATCCTGAGATAAATGATGGACTTATGGTTGCAAGTGTTATCATTTGAGCTATCAATGAGTATGATTATATAGCATAGTCTATCCTCGATAGTTTGGTGGTATTCATTTGTTAATCGATAGAGGACTTCATTTATAGATATGGACATCGTGGCTCCATTTATTAAATGAGAGTATAATATCATCATATGGATGTTTTGAGGTATTGGATATTAAATCTCAACGTTGAGTTTTCAATAATGATTATTGAAGACATGGCTTCTGGACAAGTCAAAATATCCAAGTTCAAAATGTGGTCATATGAGAAAATATGGTAACTTGGAGAGCTATAGGCGGTCTATGAGTTCTTGGCGATTACTGATATTATTCACGAGGATACACCATCTCCTATAAGATTGTCTAGGGTATGAATGAGAAACATCTCCTTATTCTATCTTTATTTAAGAGTTCAATTTTAGCTCTTTAGTGGAATGAGTTAAAATTAATAGATCGGACCTAAGTGAATCATTTGTTGATTGTGATTAGGTTATGTCTATTGAAGCTTAAATTTAGATACCCCGCCAAGATCCACAATCCACACGTACTTGCATGGATCATTTGATATATTCTACCGGACCAATTTGTGGGTCCATCTAGAATTGCATTTAATATATTAAGAATATAATATGTCTATTATTTATTTAATGGGCTGCACTATTATATTAATATATTAAAAGGAGACATGTAAGCTTGTTTCTTTTAGTAAGAATAAGTCTGGTTCACATGTGGGCTTTTATTTAAAGTCTAATGGATTAAATAAAATAAGAAAAATAATATTGGGCCCATATATATATGGTGTGGGCGGCAAGGCTAAATAAAATAGCCCAAGATATTATTTTATTTTATTGTTTTGATTAAATGGGAATTAATTAATTATTTAATTAATTAATAGTTTAAATCAAAATCTTTTCCTGTTCAGTAAATTAAATACTATGTGTTGGATTAAGGTTGGAATTCTTTTAAGTGATAGGAGTCCTAATGTGGTAAGGATTAAATCCACATACACTCCTTATTATACAAAGAATTCCGCCACCACTAGTCCTACAAGTGTTAGGATTCTTGAATTGATAGGAATTAGGGAAAAGGATAATTCCTTTTCAAGTAAGGAAATTAACCAATCCTAGATTTCCTATTCAATGAATTCGGCCAACCCTACTTTGAAAAGGAGAAAATTCGGCCAACCTATAAATATAAGGTTATGAATTTTCGGCCACAAAAAAAAAGAAGAAAAATAGAGAGAGATTTTTGTTTGTTTTGAAAATAAAAAATCCTACTCTATACACATAGATTTTCGGCCAGGAGAGAAAAAGAAAATAAGTTCTCATTCGATAGTGCACTTACAAGCCTTTAACATCAAAAGGTTTTATGCACACTTTCGATTTAGGGTTACGCGAGTTTCAATCATATTGATTGTGAATTCAAAAGTGACCGGAACTATTTTTTAGGCTCTTGGTGTTTTACTATTGAAGATCAAGATCAGAAATTCCATACATCCATTCTAAGGTAAGCAATTCAAAGAAAAAGGGAGACCACGCTCCTAGGTGATTCACGTACGTGCTAGGATTGAAGATCTTACGGATTACCATCGACGTAAGTCAATCGGATCACGCGACAAGAGGTATTTAACTCTAACCGTATATTTGAGTTTAATTAATTAAAGAGTTAAGGTTCAAATCTTTAGCAAAATTTTAAACTATACGAAAATTATTTTTCGCTTTCCACTGCGGTTTTAAGCAATTTTTCTCTACAGAATGGTTATAGAACCACACACATCAGTGTGTATTAATCCTAAACATTCAGTGGCTCTAGTGCCTTTGGTCATGAACGATCTTTTGGTCATCTTACCTTCCAAACAAGATTCACAAGTTGGTAAATCATCAACCTTTAAGCCACTTAAAGGTCCATCACTAACCAATCTTTTAATCCTATCAAGGTTAATATGACCTAAGCGCAAATGCCATAGGTAGGTTTCATCTTTTGATAATTTCACTCTTTAGTGATTAGGTTCAGTTGATTCCGTGTCTAACAAGTGAGAGATATTTTTATGCAAATAGAATAAACCGTTTTCCAATGTACCTTTGCAAACAAATTTGTTATTCCTACTAATAATAAAACCTTTATTAAAAGTAACAGAATATCCAAATTTATTTAAACAAGAAACTGAAATTAAAATCCTCTTGAATTGAGGTAAATAATAAATGTCTATCAAATCCAAATGCCTACTAGAATCTAAATTAACTCTAATATCTCCCATTGCATAGGCAGACACTAACGCTCCGTTGCCTAAATGCAATTTGAATTCATTCTCATTCAATCTTTTCCTTTTCTGGAACTCCTGTAAGGAACAACAAACATGATTAGTGGCTCCAGAGTCTATGATCCAAGAATCTATAAAATCTGCCAGAAAACATGTTTAAAGATAATTAGTATTACATTCTTCCTTCTTTTTCTGAGACTTTGGGCAATTTCTTTTTCAATGTCCCTTTTCACCACAAAGGAAGCATTTCCCTTTGATCTTGGTTACTTTCTTGGTCTCCTTCTTGGTAGGCCCAAGTTGTTTTTTCTTCTGTTGTTTCTTGACCTTATTACGGGTCTTAACAGTAGCAACTTTACCAACCGTATGAATCTCTTGACCCTTGCCTCTCACAAGGATCTTCTCAACACTTTGAACGTCTTACATCAGGCCCTGTAAGGTGTATTCCTTATTGTTTAAGGTGTAGTCCAACTTGAACTGATCAAAGGAATCTGATAGTGAGTTGACTATCATGTTAATTTTCATCTCACCATTTATCTCAGCACCATTATGTTCAGTAATGTTGAGATGTGCTATGACTTTCATCATGTGTTCTTTCACAGCCTGTCCAAGTTTCATCCTAAGATTCATGAAAGCAGTCACTGCCTCTCTCTTAGTCATCCTGGACCTCATAGCAAACATCTCCTCTAGAGACATCATTATATCAGCAGTAGTACTCATTCCTTCATGTTGCTGTTGCAACACGTCAGAGATGGTGGCCATAATGTAACATTTTGCCATCTCATCTGAGGCCACCCACTGCTCATACTTGCCTATTTGCACCTCATTAGATTCATTAGTAGGAGCAGGTGGTTTAGGGGTAGACAAAACAAACTTATGTTTTTCAGATTGCAACAACAACCCAATTTTCCTTTTCCATATGACATAATTATCACCAGTTAAAGTATTATCTTTCAGGATGTTGATTAGGGATGAGGTCATGATTTCTGAATAAAACAAAAATTGTATAAGTAAACAATCATGATAAAACACTTTCGGATATTTATCTTGAATTAAATAAAAATAATTCAATCGAAAAATTCAACAGTGATCCAACATCCATAAATGTCACGTCTCATTTGGAAGTTCGCACAATTTACTAGTTGGACTTAGACATGACCACGGTTCGGTTCAAACCGTGGAACCGAACCGGAACCGTGGTAAAAAATCGGAACCGAAACCAGAACCGTGGGCATAAGGTTCCGGTTCGATTCTTAAAAAAAAACCGGGATTAGAACAGGCAGTTCGGTTCCGGTTTTGGAACCGCCGGTTCCAGCCCATCTATTATTATTTTTTTAATTTAATTTAATTTTATTTATTTTTTTGTTTTTGTTTTTGTTTTCTCATTTTTTTTCCTATAAATATCCCCTCCCATTCATTTCTCCTCATCAATTCTCTCTAATACTCTTCAATTTTCTCTCATCTATCAATTATTCAATTGTTCATATTTATTTTCTTTCAATTTAGTTTTTTAGTTTTTCTTTTATATATATATTTTTATTTTAATTTCGGCTTATCTAATAAATTAATACATATTTACATGTCTATTAATTTTTTTAGTTAGTAGATAAAAAAAAAAGGAACCGTACCGCCCGGAACAGGAGAACCGGACCGGACCGGAACCGGAGAACCGGACCGGAACCGGTGGAACCGGAACCGGAACCGGAGCCGAGACGGTTCCGGTTCGGTTCCAGCTCCTCAAGAACCGGAACTGGCGGTTCAGAACCGGAACTGGAGGTTCGGAACCGGAACGGAACCGGAACCGAACTGCGGTCTACTCTAGTTGGACTAGGTCCCACCTAATTGTTAACATAACAACCTGCGTTTTCAATTTAGCCTTGTGATTTATATTGACAAGAACTCTTGGGAGGATATCAATAAAACCACTTTGAGTGTGTTACCAAGTTATCGACCTTCAATGTATTTCTTCACGAAAATCCCTAATTTGAGAGTAGATATCACTTGAGTCAATTGTCTAGTCTATCATTGTAAGGAAGTATCTTGCAAAATTCCATTCATGGATACCCCTTGGGGGGTCATCACACGAAACATAAAGCTCAACTAATCTTTGAGGCCATAGGTGTTCAAAACACCTTCTCCCACTCAATTGTTTAAGGCGTGTGATTGAATTCTATAGAATGATTTACCAAGTTATCTAGATGCCAATTAGATACCTAAACCATTCAATGCATGTTCATACCAAAAGAGATATATGAGTGGCACTCCTATTCTATATGACATGTTATCAAACAATGATAAACATTGCAATATTTACGAAAAATAAATAGCCACAATTTTGGTACATCCTAAAAAAGCAAGTAAATTACATTTGTTTGAAAAACAAAAAACCCTAATCCTTAACCTGACGAACAAGTCATCAAGCGACCATCCGTACAAAAGTATTGTGCGCCCGTAACAATGCGCAGCTGCCCTTTGTGCAGCACCGCACACCCAGAACCATGCTCGGATGCCCCGTGCGCAGCACTGCGCGCTTGTAACCAAGTGCGGTTGCCCCGTGCACAGCACATCTGCTGCCGCCCATGAGCGCGAGCATGCACCCAGCTCCTTGGAGGGCCGCATGCTACTGCACCGCAACAAGAGCAGCTGCGCACTTGGTTGTGCGCACGCTTGTTGCTTGGTGCACACGGGCTGCTGCCTTGCTCCTTTTTCTGCTGCCAATTCTTCAACTCTTCGATTCTTCGAAACTTGAACATATTACATCAGATTTTTATTTTACAACTGAAAATACACTAAGAGTGATAAAACTAACCTAGAGGGGGGGGGGGGGGGGGTGAATATGTTTTAGTTAAATTAAATGCCATCTTTTTGATTAATCAAAATTAAACAACACAACCCCTAATCTCTAACACAATCAATCATTATCATAATAAAAACGCGGAATAACCAAAAAGACACAATAATATGATTTACGTGAGAAACCCTCCAACTGGGTAAAAACTCACGGGCCTAATTGCCAATCGAACCCTCAAATCCACTATTTACAGAAACGATTACAACCTAGGTTGACCACAACACACCTAATCGGTTACTAATCCGTCCTTGCTACCCGCAGGCCTTTAATAGTGATTTTAGGCTCTTGCTTGTATACTACCAAAGGCAAATACAAGACTTAACTCTTAAATGAAGAGATATGAAACCTAAAGTGAATATGATGATATTCTAAATGCACAAAATGCAAGGTCAACACATTTAATGCTTATCTAGTCATGTATGAATGCTTCAAACAATCCTAGATATCATGTTGCTATATGACACACATATAACCTAGCTATATAAAATCAAAGCATTACTAGATGCAATAGCTATCACAATACAACAACCCAAACATCAACAAAAATCTCTATTTATAATGAAAAATTATAATCTAGATGCAAAGGAAATATAAAAGAGATTTCTTGTTAAGCAAGAACACAAAGATGGATGAGAGTGGTGTTCTACTTACCAAGTAAGCTATGTTGATGAAGACCCATACTTAGAAACATCCTAGATGAAACTAGATGATAATAGAACCATGAATGAATGATGGGTGATTGGGTTTTGGACAATAAAAATGGTTTCTTGCTACCTTTTCTTGCAAGACACTCTTAAGCTCTAAAAGGAATGAAAGAGAATGGATTTTGAAGCTCTAAGGAGGCAAGGAAGAGGAAATGGCATATATATATGAAGCCCTAGACGAAATGAAACAGTTTTGAAAAATAGTAATAAAATCCCGTCATTACCGCTGTGTGTACTGCGGCTCAGGCAAGTTGTCCAGACCGCGGTACACGCAGCAGTGTGCCTATTGGACAACATCTCGGTTGGGACCGCTGTGCGTGCAGTGCACAGGCCGCGGTCAAGGCAGCAGGGGCCTACTGATGTGTACCGCGTCAGGGACCGTTGGGCGTACATGAGTACAGGACGCAGTCAAGGCAGCATGGGCCAACTGATGTTTACCACTTTGTATGCCGTGGTGCAAGCAGAGTGTGCCAAGCGGTCTAGGCCGTGGTAAGAGAAGAAACTCTCTTTTCCAGGCAGACTCAACACACTAAGTAATGTGTAAAATGTGCAACTGTGGAGTGTGATAAATGGCATACAATGCATCATCCAATTACATTTAAACAAGGATATAATGCATGCAAGTGAGTGTGTGCAACTATATCCCTTCAAGTAAAAGTAGCGTCAAGTAATCTACCTTCCTTGAAGCACTTGGAGTCCAATGGAAGATCTTCAATTCCTAATCTACCCTTTTACAATGATTAATCCCAATTGTGATTTTGTCAATGAAATAAGCCAATCATAAAGTGAGGCACTTACAATCTCCCCCTTTAGCTATTTCGTGACAAAACCACCACTCACAAAGCAACCTTACAAAAACAAAAGATTGATCAACAAAATTTTCTACATTACAATAAAGCCTATAGTCTTGAACATCTTCAAGTCAATCCAAAGCTTGTAGAACCATTCAACCTACACACAATCAACAAAACAAACAAGGATACCTTCCAAGATCAAGTGTGTGAGAGGTGCTTTCAATAACCATAAACAACAACAAACAAAACATTTGCAATAGCCTTAACAAAATACAATCAAATAATTTAATCATGTTATGCAATGCAATACTCCCCCTACATGATAGCTCTCAACTCCCCCTAAACAAGATACTACTAGTCCACTAAAGCTCACAACTCTTCTCCCTCTTTTTGTCATGAGATAGGCAAAGGGAGTCCCCCTTAATGGGTAAGCTTTTGGCAAGGAGAGCTTATAGCACAAAACATATGCAAGTTCATATAAGCAACTTTATGCAACTCAATTCAGTAGGAGAGAATCAAGGAGTTTTACTTGATGAAAATGTGTGATACAATGCTTGGCATGCAAGACATGTTACATTCAAGTTCAAAAATAATGGTATTTGGCAAAGCAGACAACAAAAGTTTCCAAAAGAATTCAAACCAATTTTCACCATTTGTCATGATTTCAAGCAATGATATAGATTTGTATAAGAAATTCAAATTAAAGAGCAACTATATCAAACTTCATAAGCGAAACAAGACATGAGTGACTTTTTGCACCCTATTTGATTTTTTCGGGTAAGATACCCGTATGATAGTAGCCTTGTTCAACTAATAAAGAGAGAGAGAAGACTAAATTTGGATGAGACATCCTTATTTATTGAATAGACAAATGGCCTTATTTAGTTTAGTCTTCTCATTTGCTTATGCATACAGTTTTGCATTCATGTTTAAGCAATCAAAAATATGTCTTCATGCATATCAACTTAAAACATGTCATTAATAAAAACATCATGTCATGGAGATCAATTATAGGTCATTCAAATTGTACTTCCAAAGTAAATCTCCTAGTCCAAAAATGCATGTTTGAACATAAATATAACATGGATTGCAAGAAAAGCAATTTTCTCGCTTATTAAGAAAATAACATAACCATATGCACAACCTATCATCTCAAGCAATTAATGAAAGAGCATAAAATATATCAATGTAGCACAATGCACTTTCATGCCAACTTGCTCTCTTTGCTTGAGCTCCCCATATAGGGTCAAGACATACCATTTCAATCCAAATGAAAAATCCCAATAGACTTACTAAGGTTGCCAAACCTAATGGTGTCTAAGGGGCTTTGTAAATAAGTCCGACAGTTGGTCATTAGTTCCCACATGCTTCAATGCAATAGTTTTGCTCTCAACTAGCTCTCTAATGAAATGATGTCTAATGTCATTGTGCTTTGTCCTAGAATGTTGGACGGGATTCTTAGAAATGTTTATGGCACTCATGTTGTCACAAAACAAAGTGAGAGTGCCTTGCTCTAAGTCATAGTCGGCTAGCATTTGCTTCATCCACAACAATTGAGTACAAGCACTACCGGCAGCTATGTATTCCGCCTCGGCCGTGGTTAGGGAAATTGAGTTTTGCTTCTTGGAAATTGAGTTTTGCTTCTTGCAAAACCAAGACACCAAGTTGTTGCCTAGAAAAAAATAACCACCCGATGTACTCTTCCTATCAGCACAATTCCCCGCCCAATCGGCATCACTAAATCCAACAAGACTTGGATTAGTATCAAAGGAGTACCAAATCCCATGATTAGAGGTACCATTCACAAATAGAATGTTCCTCTTCACCGCAACAAGATGAGATTTTTTGGGATTGGCTTGGTACCTAGCACAAACACCTACACTAAAGGAGATATCGGGCCTACTTGCGGTCAAGTATAGCAAACTACCTATCATGCCACGATATAAGCTTTGATCAACACTTTTACCACTAGCATCTTTGCTTAGCTTCAAAGTGGTACTCATGGGTGTGTCACAATGTTTGGCATTGTCAAGACCAAACTTCTTCACTAGGCTTTTGGCATACTTGGCTTGGGATATGAAAATCCTATCATGCATTTGCTTAATTTGTAAGCCTAGGAAGTAATTTAGTTCACCAACCATGCTCATTTTAAATTCAAGAGAAATGACATCAACAAATTGTCTCACTTTTGACTCATTTCTGGAACCAAATACAATATCATCAACATAAATTTGAGCTATGAAAAGCTCATCTTTGTTGCACTTGATGAACAAGGTCTTGTCAACACTACCTCTTGAGTAGCCATTGTCAACAAGATAAAGAGTGAGGCGCTTGTACCAAGCCCTCAGTGCTTGTTTCAACCCATAAAGTGCCTTTTTGAGGCGATAGACATGATTGGGGTGGTGTGGATCCACAAACCCCTTGGGTTGTTCAACAAACACTTCCTCATGCAAGAAGCCATTGAGGAAGGCACTCTTAACATCCATTTGGTGTAGTTTGAACTTGTATACACAAGAAATGGACAAGATAAGCCTTATAGACTCAAGACGGGCAACTGGAGCAAAAGTCTCCTCAAAGTCAATACCCTCAATTTGAGAGTATCCTTATGCCACAAGCCTAGCCTTGTTGCGCACAATGTTGCCATCCTCATCCGACTTGTTCCTATACACCCATTTGGTGCCTATGACATTAGTATCCTTGGGTCTAGGAACTAGAGTCCAAATCTCATTTCTTTCAAATTGGTTTAGCTCTTCTTGCATGGCAAGAACCCAAAACTCATCATTCAAGGCTTCATCAACCTTTTTGGGTTCAACTTGAGAGGTGTAACAAGTATAGCTAATTTGATTAGCTATTTGACACCTAGTCCTAACATCTTCATTCACATCTCCAAGAATGTCATTCTTGTTGTGGAGATGTCTAACCCATGGAGCATGTTCTTTAGAGTCCAAAAATGGATCTCTATCAAGAGGTTGATCATCCTCTCCACTATGATTTGACTTCACATCACTTGAAGTCTCACCACACTCCTTCAAAGGAAGGTCACCATTCTCACAAACATCCTCCTCATGGTCAACATTTTTGGGCCTACAATCATCAATGACAACATTTGATGATTCTGTTAGGATTATACTCAATGGCAAGAGTGTAATATTGTAATTGACAATCTTCTCATATAAATAAAGTGAATTCTGATTCTTACAATTACTTATAGCATTTATTATTATAATTGTCAAGGTAAATAATCATAAGGTCAAAAGACTATGAGACATGAAGAATTGTTCATACATCCGGATATGTATGAGGTAGACACAATTCTTTAGTTAGTCTTGAATAACGTTCACAACTTAAGTTAAAGGTTGAGCACCTCTATCTTGTTAAAGTTGTAGAATTCTTTTACTAGCATTTGAGTGGGATCAAATGAATATGATGAGTCTAAAATCATCGAAAGGTTTTCGAGTAAAAGAATCTAGTGCACTAGGTGCATTGAACTGGATCACAATGAAATACTTTATCTAGAACCGTCACTAGATATAAGTCTTTTCATTAAAGAGGACAATCGGAGAGTCTATCTTAATCCTGAGATAAATGATGGACTTATGGTTGCAAGTGTTATCATTAGAGCTATCAATGAGTACGATTATATAGCATAGTCTATCCTCGATAGTTTGGTGGTATACATTTGTTAATCGATAGAGGACTTCATTTATAGATATGGACATCATGGCTCCATTTATTAAATGAGAGTATAATATCATCATATGGATGTTTTGAGGTATTGGATATTAAATCTCAACGTTGAGTTTTCAATAATGATTATTGAAAACATGGCTTCTGGACAAGTCAAAGTATCCAAGTTCGAAATGTGGTCATATGAGGAAATATGGTAACTTGGAGAGCTATAGGCGGTCTATGAGCTCTTGGCGATTACTGATATTATTCACGAGGATACACCATCTCCTATAAGATTGTCTAGGGTATGAATGAGAAACATCTCCTTATTCTATCTTTATTTAAGAGTTCAATTTTAGCTTTTAGTGGAATGAGTTAAAATTAGTAGATTGGACCTAAGTGGATCATTTGTTGATTGTGATTAGGTTGTGTCTATTGAAGCTTAAATTTAGATTGCCCGCCAAGATCCCCAATCCACACGTATTTGCATGGATCACTTGATATATTCTACCGGGCCGATTTAAGGGTCCATCTAGAATTGTTTTTAATATATCAAGAATATAATATGTCTATTATTTAATTAATGGGCTGCACTATTATATTAATATATTAAAAGGAGACATGTGAGCTTGTTTCTTTAAGTAAGAATGGGTCTGGTTTACATGTGGGCTTTTATTTAAAGTCCAATGGATTAAATGAAATAAAAAAATAATATATGGCCCATTTATATAAGTGGGGCGGCAAGGTGTATATATTAACCTAATATATTATTTTGTTTCATTGTTTTAATTAAATAAGAATTAGTTAATTTATTAATTAATTGTTTAATTAAGAAACAAATCTTTTTTCTGATCAGGAAATATATTTCCTAAAGTTATACTATTGGTAGTAGTATATTAAAAGTAAAAGACTTGTTTGATAAGAAAATAAATAATTAATTTTATTTATTTAATCAAATAAGAAGTCTTTTTATTTAGTCAATAAAAGAATAAAAATATCTATGAGTTGGATTAGGTTTTGAAGTCTAAAGGTTGATGGAAATTAGGGTGCAACACAAACTCTTTTTGGTATGTGATTTGCGGCAACCCTAGTCAATTTAGAGGAAGATTTCGGCAATCCTAAATAGAAGAGGAAGCAAAATTTCGGCCACCTATATAATACCACTTATAGAATTCGGCCACGATAGTTGATTGAATGATTCAATTTTTCTTCTTCTTCTCAATTCATAGAAAAGGATAATTTTTATTCTACTAAACATAAAAGAGAAGAGATTATTCTTTGATAGTACACTGATTGCTTGTTCATCAATAAGCTTGTGTGTACAACATCGAATTAGGTTCACGCGAGTTTCGATCATTAGATTGAGAACTCAAAAGTGACCGGAATAATTTTTGTCTTCTTTTGATTGTTTTGTGACTAACAAAAGAAAAAGAAAACTTTGTTCATCCATTCTCAGGTTTGCAATTCAAAGAAAAAGGGAGACCACGCTCCTAGGTGATTCACGTATGTGTTCGGATTGGAAGATCTCGCGGTACTGTTCACGGCGGGGGTACTGTTCACGATAACTGTTCACGCGGGTACTGTTCACAATCACTGTTCACGCTGGTACTGTTCACGGGCATCAGAAAAGATTTGCGGATTACCAATCGACGTAAGTCAATCGGATCACGCGTCAAGAGGTATGTAACTCTAACCGTATATATTTGAGTTTAATTAATTAAAAGGTTAAGGTTCAACTTTGAGAAAAATTTTAAAACCATACGACATCTATTTTTCGTTTCTTCCGCTGCGTTTTATATCGATTTTTCCCTACAGATTCCATGACACTTCGAGTTTTTAGATTGTAAACTCTATAGGCCTTGCTATTGAGTGCATATCCAATGAAAATACCTTCATCACTCTTGGCATTAAACTTGCCAAGTTGATCACTGTCATTAATAATATAGCACTTACTACCAAAGATATGGAAATAGCTAACATTGGGTTTTCTTCCCTTCCATAACTCATAGGATTTTTGTTTGGTCCCGGGTCTAAGAAAAACTCTATTCCCTATATAACAAGCCGTATTAACGGCTTCGGCCTATAAATTCCTAGGAACCTTATTGCTAAGCAACATCACCCGAGCCATCTCTTGTAAAACCATATTCTTCATTTCCATAACTCCATTTTGTTAGGGAGTTCTAGGAGCCGAGAATTCATGGGAAATACCTAGACCATTACAAAAGCTTTCCAAGCTACTATTCTCAAATTCTTTCCTATGATCACTTCTAATTCGTTTAATGCTCCTAATGTGAGAATTTTTCTCATTTTGAATTTTGACACATAGCATTTTGAATTTCTCAAAAGCTTCGGACTTCTCTCTAAGGAAGTAAGTCCAAGTGAACCTAGAGAAGTCATCAACCACTACAAGGATATACCTTTTATCACCTAGACTCTCGGTTTGAATAGGACCCATGAGGTCCATATGAAGGAGTTCCAATGGCTCCTTGGTAGAAAGGAATTTTCCCTTCTTGTGCACACTTTTGGTTTGCTTCCCTTGTTGACAAGGTCCACAAACTCCCTCAAACCTCTTCCCAAGCTTGGGAAGGCCTCTCACAACATTCAACCTCTCAATGACTTTCAAGTCACTATAATTCATGTGGCCAAATCTTTGATGCCACTCAACTTGCTCACAACTAGACAAGTTACAAGAGATGTTACTAGACTCAAGACAATAACAATTGTCACTTGATCTCTTGCCTTTTAAAAGAACTTGCCCATTTTCCTTAAGAATAGAGCAATCAACTTTGCCAAACATAACCGAAAGCCCTTCATCACTTAAATGTGATATACTTATGAGATTTGCTTGCAAGCCATCTACATAGAGAGCATTTAGCAAGGAGGGCAACCCGGGAATAGATATATTACCTTTCCCTATGACCTTTTTCTGTGAACCATCACCAAAGGTGACAAATCCATCATCCTCCATCATAAGAGTCTCAAAGAAACTCTTGTTTCCGGTCATGTGCCTAGAACACCCACTATCAAGATACCAAGTGTTGGAGGCCTTGGCTTTCAAAGCCACTTGAGCCACATAGCAAAAATATTCATTTTTTCTAGTCCACCTAGGAGCAACATTTTCAATCCTAGGAGCCTTTGGTTCATTTGCTCTAAGTTCCCTAGGTGCATGCTTTTTGG
Source organism: Dipteronia sinensis (assembly GCA_033220585.1). Classification (NCBI taxonomy): domain Eukaryota; kingdom Viridiplantae; phylum Streptophyta; class Magnoliopsida; order Sapindales; family Sapindaceae; genus Dipteronia; species Dipteronia sinensis. The sequence goes on along the minus strand of CM065641.1, from coordinate 27,440,175 downwards.
CTTTTCTAAGCATATTTTTCTCAATCATGTTCTCAAATCTACACAATTTGATATACTTAAAGCAATTAGGCCTTATATGGCCTTCGATACCACAATAATGACAAGTAGAAGTAAAGTAGGAGTTCATACCATAGCCTTGTGCAACCATTTGAGGTTTCCTTCTCCTTTGAGTAGTCCTTTGATGTTGAACAAACTCTCTCCTGTGTGGTTGAGCCAAAGTAGCATGTCTTCCTTGTTGAGCATACATGATCCTTGATTGTGGAGGAGGGATCCTTTCATGTGGAGGTCTTGATTGAAATGCTCCAACTTGTTGTGGTTGAGCCCTTGTTGGAATCTTGGCTTGAGCATGTTTTGAGGATTCTCCAATTTCAATCATTCTTGTAATTTGTTATGGGACTTTGACTTCTTCAACTTCTTGACTCTTGACAAAAGTAGTCTTTTTCAAAGAGGTAGTATTCACATCTTCCTCATATCCCAAACCCCTCTTATCACTAGGGCTATTTCCAATTGATAGATTCTTGTCAAGCTTCTCGGTTCCGGAGGTCATTTTGGCAATTACTTCTTTTGCCTCTTCAAGCTCCTTCCTTAAGCATTCTTCACTTTTCTTGACCACAACAAGTTCCAACTTCAAGCTTTCTTCCCTTTCTCTTGTTCTTTTCACTTCTTCACTCAAGTGAATCATTTTGGAGGTCAATTCAAGGTTCTTCCTTTTCAACTCTTGAATCTCTTTTTTCTTCTTAGCTCTAGAACTTTTGAAGTATTCCATGAAGTCTTCATAGTCCATCTCCTTATCAAATTCATGCTTGGACTCGAATGAAGTACTCCCATTACTTAAGTCATCTTCGTCTTCTTCTAGTTTGTCATTCTCCTCTTCTTGGTCACCCATAACTTCCTTGCTATTGTGAGATGATGAGAAGGCAATGAAGTTTTCAACTTGGTGTTCATCATCCGAAGACTTTTCTTCCTTCTCTAAGTCTTCACTATCACTCCAAGTAGCCGCCATCGCCTTTCCTTTCTTCTTATTCTTTAAGTTGGCACATTCGGGGCAATGTGACCATACCCACTAAACTCATAGCATTGAATACTCTTCTTGGAGTCTTTCTCTTCACTTTTCTCCGCCTTTTTAAAAGAAGTCTTCTTCTTCACAAATTTTCCCTTGGAGCCCATCCCCTTCTTCTCAAACTTCATGAATTGCTTGAACCTCTTCACCATAAGAGCCATTTCTTCATCCGAATCTTCTTCCTCCATTTCTTCCTTGGAGGTCTTCAATGCAATGCTCTTTTGCTTCTTTTGAGGTGTTGTTGAAGTAGGGGCTCTTCTTGACTCAAAAGCCATCAACTTGCCAATTATCTCACTTGGCTTCATCTTCTTATATTCGCTATTCTCCTCAATAGCGGTCACCTTTGCATCAAATCTCTCCGGGAGAGACCTCATAATTTTTTGGTTTATCCTTTTATCCGTATATGGATCGCCTAATTGATGACTTTGGTTGACGATATCCATTAGCTTCACTTGGAAGTCATTGAAGCAGTCGTGATCTTCCACAAGGACTCAAATTAAGTTTGAAGGACTTGTAGTTTGGAGTCTTTTACTACATCGGTTCCTTCATGTGCCATCTCCAATATTGTCCATGCTTCATGTGCATTCCTTATGGTTTGGATTAGCTTATGTTGATTCTCATCCACCACACACAAGATTGCATGCATGGCCTTGTTGTTCCATTTGGAGGCTTCAAAGTCTTTAGTATCCCATTCCGATTTAGGCTTGGGCACTATGCTTTCCTCTTCGAGAGTCTTGGTTGGTGATGTGTAACCATCCTCAATCACCATCCAAACTTGATCGTTAATTTGGCATAGGTAGGATTCCATTTTTCCTTTCCATGATGAGTAATTAACCCCCGTCAGAAGTGGAGGTCTTGAACTCGATGCTCCCTCTCGCTCGTATGCATTTCCACTCATGGTGTTTCAGGGTGAATGAGATGAATGCAATCAATCAAACAAAAAGAAAAGGAAAACAAGCAAGACACACTAACCAAAAAGCAATCTAATGCAAAACACTCCTAGAGAGCAAAAGATATCCTAATTATGTTAAGGAACCTGCTTTGATACCAATTGAAAATACACTAAGAGTGATAAAACTAACCTAGAGGGGGGGGGGGGGGGGGGTGAATAGGTTTTAGTTAAATTAAATGCCATCTTTTTGATTAATCAAAATTAAACAACACAACCCCTAATCTCTAACACAATCAATCATTGCCATAATAAAAATGCGGAATAACCAAAAAGACACAATGATATGATTTACGTGAGAAACCCTCCAACTGGGTAAAAACTCATGGGTCTAATCGCCAATCGAACCCTCAAATCCATTATTTGCATAAACGATTACAACCTAGGTTGACCACATCACACCTAATCGGATACTAATCCGTCCTTGCTACCCACAAGCCTTTAATAGTGATTTTAGGCTCTTGCTTGTATACTACCAAAGGCAATACAAGACTTAACTCTTAAATGAAGAGATGTGAAACCTAAAGTGAATATGATGATATTCTAAATGCACAAAATGCAAGGTCAACACATTTAATGCTTATCTAGTCATGTATGAATGCTTCAAACAATCCTAGATATCATGTTGCTATATGACACACATATAACCTAGCTATATGAAATCAAACATTCCTAGATGCAATAGCTATCACAATACAACAACCCAAACATCAACAAAAATCTCTATTTATAATGAAAAATTATAATCTAGATGCAAAGGAAACATAAAAGAGATTTCTTGTTAAGCAAGAACATAAATATGGATGAGAGTGGTGTTCTACTTACCAAGTAAGCTATGTTGATGAAGACCCATGCTTAGAAGCATCCTAGATGAAACTAGATGATGATAGAACCATGAATGAATGATGGGTGATTGGGTTTTGGACAATAAAAATGATTTCTTGCTACCGTTTCTTGCAAGACACTCTTGAGCTCTAAAAGGAATGAAAGAGAATGGATTCTGAAGCTCTAAGGAGGCAAGGAAGAGGAAAGGGCATATATATATGAAGCCTGAGATGAAATGACACCGTTTTGAAAAACAGTAACAAAATCCCGTCATTACAGCTGTGCGTACCGTCGCTCAGGCAAGTTTTCCAGACCTCGGTACACGCAGTAGTGTGCCTATTGGACAACATCGCGGTTGGGACCGCTGTGCGTGCAGTGCACAGGCCGCGGTCAAGGCAGCAGAGGCCTACTGATATGTACCGCGTCAGGGAGTGCTGGGCATACATGAGTACAGGACGCGGTCAAGGCAGCATGGGCCAACTGATGTTTACCGCTTTGTATGCCGCGGTGCAAGCAGAGTGTGCCAAGCAATCTAGGTCGTGGTAAGAGAAGAAATTCTCTTTTCCAGGCAGACTCAACACACTAAGTAATGTGCAAAATGTGCAACTGTGGAGTGTGATAAATGACATACAATGCATCATTCAATTACATGTAAACAAGGATATAATGCATGCAAGTGAGTGTGTGCAACTATATCCCTTCAAGTAAAAATAGAGTCAAGTAATCTACCTTCCTTGAAGCACTTGGAGTCCAATGGAAGATCTTCAATTCCTAATCTACCCTTTTACAATGATTAACCCCAATTGCGATTTTGTCAACGAAATAAGCCAATCATAAAGTGAGGCACTTACAACAACAATAAAATAAAAAAAACTTAGCAACTATCAAGAAGGAAATTATGGTGATGATAGACCACCCTTCTTGTTACAACTTCAAAACAAAATTACATTGAAATTCTAGGACCAAAATCGAGCAATAACAAATCATATTATAAAAACATATATATATATATAGATATCCATACATTCAGATGTAATTATATATGTGAATACCTAGAATGCCATCTCTTTCTAAAACATGCATATTTACAATAAAAAGAAATAGATCCATGTATATATACACAATTAATCAAGGGTACAACCAGACTCTGATACCAATTGAAGGAAAAAAACATACAGCGGAAGCGAAAAATTTGATTGGTATATTTCAAAAAATTTCCTTTTAAAAGAGAGAACCTTAACCCTTAATTAATTAACATATAGCTAAAAGTATCATACCTTGTTTTATGTGACGATTGATATTGCGTTGAATTGAATCCGTAAGATTTTCCAATTCAATCACGAACGTGAATCACCTAGGAGTATGGGCTCCCTTTCTTTGAATTGTATACCTGAGGATGGAAAACAAAAACCTTTTTCTTTTGTTAGTCAAAATAGCCCTCCTAGAGAAAACAAAGAACGTTTGGTCACTTGTGAATTCTCAATATTTTAATCGAAAACTCGCGTGAACCTAAATTCGATGTTGTGCACAAAGCTTTTTGATATAAAAGCTACTAGTACACTATCGAAAACAAAACACTCCTTTTTCTTATTTCTCTTGGCCGAATTTCACACTCTTTTTCTATGAGTTGGATGCATTTTTTTTATTAAAGCAAAACAATAAAAATTCTTCTTCTTAAAAAAAAATTCTTGACCGAACTCCCTTGATAGGGATATATATATGGTGGCCGAAAATTCTCATTTCATGTGGAGGATTTTGTTTCACCAAAACTCTTATCAACTTAGTAGTTCAAACCTATTCCAACTCATGAATATCCTATGATAAATTGTTGAATATCAATTAAAAAATTGTGACTTTATTAATAACTTCCTAATTGACTAATTATCAATTAGAGTTTTGATAGATATCAAATACTTCCTAATTTGACTAGATAAATAAAACCATTTTATTTATCTACTTATCAAATAAGGTTTTTGATGCTTATCATTCTACTAACAATAGTATGACACTAAGAGTCCTACTCCTAGTTAGAAAAAGATTTTGACTTTTAATCAAATAATTAATTAATAAATTAATTAATTTCCATTTAATTAAATAATAAACTAAAACAACATATTAGACTAATAATTTAGCCCTTGCCGCCCAAGCCTATACATGGGCAATACATTGTTTTTCCATTTTATTAAATCTATTGGACTTTAACAAAAAGTCCACATGTGAACTAGACCCATTCTTAAATACTAAAAATAGTCCACATGCCTTAAATTAATACATTAATATAATTTAACACCCCATTTAATTAAAATGTACAAATTATATTCTTAATGTATTAATTGAATGCTAATTGCACCCCATTAGGGCAGCCCAAGGATTCCCACATCCTTGGCCGCCCATCCCAGGCATTTGAAAAGTTACTGCGTGTCTTGATCACACATGACCGCACCTCTCCAAAACTCTTGGATACCGAAATCCAAAAACAATTCTCGATGGACCCAGAAATTGGTCCGGTAGAATATATCAAGTAATCCATTCAAGTTCTTACGGATTGGGGATCTTGGCGGGCTATCTAAATTTAAGCTTCAGTAGACATAACCTAATTACAATCAACAAATGATTCACTTAGGTTCGATCTATTAAATTTAGCTCATTCCACTAAAGAGCTAAAATTGAACTTTTAAATAAAGATAAAATAGGTCAATGTTTCTCATCCATACCCTAGACAACCTTATTGGAGATAGTGTATCCTCATGAAAAAAACCAGTAATCGCCAAGAACTCATAGACCGCCTATAGCTCTCCTAGTTACCATATTTACTCATATGACCACATTTTGAACTTGAATATTTTGACTTGTCTAGAAGCCATGTTTCAATAGACACAGTCGAAAACTTAACGTTAAGATTTAATATCCAATACCTCAAAATATCCATATGAAGATATTCTACTCACATTTAATAAATGGAGCCACAATGTCCATATCTATAAATGAAGTCCTCTATCGATTAACAAATGAATACCACCAAACCATCGAGGATAGACTATGTTATATAATCGTACTCATTGACATCTCAAATGATAATAACACTTGTAACCATAAGTCCATCATTTATCTCAAGATTGAGATAGACTATCTGATTGTCCTTAAGTGAAAACTTTTATCCATTGACGATTCTGGATAAAGTATTTCAATGTGATCCTATTCAATGCACCTAGTGCACTCGATTCTTTTTCCCAAAGACACTACACTTTGATGATTTTAGACTCATCATAAAACATTTGATCCCACTCAAATGCTAGCAAAGAATCTACAACTTTAACAAGGTAAATGAGCCCAACTTTTATCTTAAATACATTATTACACTCTTGCTATTGAGCATAATCCTAACAACCACGAGAGGAGCAAATGAGAGAGACGCGGCATGAGCAGAGGGCAACTGCGGCATCTAGAACCGCTGGGGAAGAAGTAGGTCCGGAGGCCCAATCCAGGGATAATGACTCAAAGTGCTTGAAGGACCAGATGGCAAAGATGGAAAAGTGCCTGGAAGAGCTAGATAAAGGGAAGCACCGGAGGAGACCTAGGAACCCCCTAGACGAGATGCGTGTTGGTATTTATGCCCTAACGCTTGTAATATGTCATTGTTATAAAAACATGAATAAAAGAAGTTGGTTTTTCATTCTATAAATACTGGTTTATTAACATCCGTACGCTTATATCATATGTGGAAAACATCCAAGATTGCTAAATGTAATCTCAGACTGAGAATATGAGTGTCATATACAGAAGGATCCAGTTTGAGACATGCAATATAAAGAGTCCATAGAGAGCGCACAAATAAAGATTGGTACTTTTTTGTTGTTAATCTACTGTTGCGGTCCATTCCGTAATGTATGGTGGTCTTATGTTAGACTACTCATGTAGTGACATCGGAATAAAGGCACCTTATATGATGAAATCATATAGGACAATGCCATGATCTATATGAGTCTCTCGCCAAGATTAGTTAAATGAAGAGATTCATATATATATTGACAAATGATGGCTGTATATGGGTGATCTTAATCCTGAGTGTCTTACTGACTCCTCCAGGTTAGATCGTGGCTTTTGACATACCATGGGTGAGATCAGAGTAACATTCCCGATCAATAACTCCGTGTTTTGGAGTAACTGTTTAGCTTGTGGCTAGAAATGTTTGCACACAATAGAGTAATCCACTCCTTCTTACGAGAAGTAGATGAGTAGTTCCCTTAAGGGGCTTGCACGATTAAGAGCGCTCTTCTTCTTCTTCTTCTTATGTAATGGAAGATATGATATAATTGTTCATTAGAGAATCAATGGTACTTAAAGGAAAATATATAATTAGAGAGGTATAACGGACTTTATGACCTGGGTCTAATTATGAACTACTCGTGGAGGATCATACCATATGTAATAGCTATATCGATTGGACACTGAGATTTCAGTCTATGTAATACATCTGCAGTTTCGAGAGTGCAGCCTCATGTTTTTAGTGGAGTAACTCCGAGGTTAATAATCATGGAATATTAATTGAAGAGTTTAATTAATATTTCTATGTATTATTGGAGCTCAAAACTGTGGGTCAGTTAGGTTCCCTTGCTAGCCCTTTATGGTTATTGGTAACAAGGGTCACGGTTTATTAATTGGATAGTCCAATTAATTGTGTTACAAAAGTGACACGAATAAATTCAGGGAACTAATTAAATAATATGATTATTTGATTATTATATTAATAATTGAATTATATTGATAATTAAGAATTATTAATTATTTAATTATTAATAGGAGGTTACAGGTTCGAACCATGACTAATACAAAAGGATTAAAAATAATTAAGATTATTTTAAATCATAGAGGTCAAAGGTTCAAGTCCTAGTGGTGACCGAATTAAAATAAGATCTAGAATCCTATTTTGACTTAGAAAACTGAACCCTAGGATCCTGATATATAATAGACACTTATTAGGAAACAAAAGCAACAAAAAAACCTAATATAGAGAGAGAGAGAGGGGTGAGGCAAAAGGAAAAAAAAGTTTTCTTTTGTTCTTCTTGAAGGAGCCGACCGAACTCAGTAGGAGAGGGCAACATGTTGTCTTCTTGATTTCTGTAACCTCCATCTAGTCCTGTCTGTATCGGTGACGTGCCCACACACAAGTTATCAGATCGCGGGTCATTGCTCGGAAGGCTTGGTGATGAAATCAGAACCAAAGAATCAAGAAAACAATCTGGTATAGTTCAAGTTTTTTTACGTGTATATATACAAAAATCCGGTCTCATAAATACGTTTTCTAAAGATAATCTGAAGTGCGGAAAATAATAAATAACACATCGATTAATTTATGTGAGAAACCCTCTAACTGGGCAAAAGTCACGAGCTATCCTTCTAGCCATAAACGGTCCTCAAATCCACTATATGTAATGATGTTTACAACCTAGGTTGACCTCTAGTCACACCATTCTCAGTTACTAGCCCACCTCTATTGCCCGCAGGCCTTTTATAGTTATTCTAGACCAATTTTCTTGTGCACTACACACTCGTAGTCACAAGACTTAACTCTCAAAGAAGAGATAAACAACCTATGTGAATATGTAAAAATATTCAAAATGCAATAAATGCTACGCAACACTAAATGCTTATCTAGAGATTATATGATGGCAATAAAAGCAATCCTAGATATCAATGTCCATATGAATGTTCATAAAGACCTAACTAGATATAGATATGCAAGTCTAAAATCTAGTCATCAAATAAAGCCACATCAACATAAGTTGTCATACAAAATGACAAGGACAATAAATATGCAATTAATGAATGCAATCAATAAGTCCTAATCAACAATGTCTAAGTGCAAGGTATATAGATTTAGCTAGGGAGCAAAGTGGTCCTAAATGCTAGTTATCAATGAAAACTAAACTCAACCAACATTCAATGTCTCAAACATGTTAGAAACAACATTAAACAATGAGACATGCATTTAATCAACAAATAAATGCTAATCCTATGCAAACAAGACATAAGAATGAAACAAGAGATTCTAAGGCATGCAGAAATTACCTAGTCAAAGAACACAAGAAGACCCATGCTTAGATGATGCAAGAAATATGCTACATGCTCATGGGAATGTGTTTGGTTGAGTAAATGTGAGTTCTTTGAGACTCTCTCTCTATCTCTCCCTCTTTAAGAATGGCTTTCTCTCACTTAGGTATATTTTTGAACTCCATAACACGAGCAAGGAAGAAGAGAGAACATATATAATAGGGCTATATAAAAATGCGTGGTTTAAAAAAATGCCCAGTGCATGGGTACTGCAAGGGTAAGGGACCCGTGCACAACCTATGCAAAAGACAGACCCGAGGACACCCATCTTTAGTGCACAGATATTGCACGGGTAGGGACCCATGCACAACCCATGCAATAGATAGACCCGAGGACACCCATCCTCAGTGCACGGGTACTGCTCGGGTAGGGACCTATGCATAACCCGTGCAAAAGAGACCTTCAAGGGGGTCAACAACGTGTTAAAAAAAGCACTCCATCATGCAAGCGTGGGCGTTTCCGGTCAAGAATCGGGAAACGAATTACACCACAAAAAAAAAACCACACCTAAGACTAAGAATGAAGTGCAAGTGTGATTGTGAAAAGAATGCACACAAGAGCAATGAGGAACAAATGCATAACAACTCAAATGCATGTAAGTGTGTGTGTATGCAACAACAAATGCATGTCAATACAAAATGCATGTAAGTGTGTGTGTGCAACGAAATCTCTCCAAGAGTTAAGAACGAGTGAACTACCTCTCTTGAAGCTCTTTGGGATTTTGGAAGCTTATTGATGAAGAATCACAATTAGACGTAAGCTACCCATTACAAATAATCTCAATGTGGTTTGTCATGAAATAAGCCAATCAAAAATAGAGGTCCTTACAATCTCCCCCTTTGACTATTTCATGACAAAACAACCACTCACAAAATAATCCTCACAAAACAATAATAAAGCTATTGGTCAACAAAGTATATTCTACGTTACAATAAGAGAAACCTAAGATATAAGTCTTCAAGGTCTTCAATCTCTTCGTAGATCATCAAACCTACACACAATAGCAAGAAAGCACTTTCCAAGAACAAGTGCATGAGATGTCAAGAACAAGTATTTGCACTCAATAATAACACAACAATTCAAAATAGTGCATGTGCAGTGCTCCCCATAAACAGTTACTCTCTCTCTCTCTCTCAATGCTACTCTCCCAAAGCATAAACAATGCTACCCCTAAATTTCTCAAGACTTCTTCCTTTTTTTTCATTAGATAGGCAAATGAGCTCTCCCTATCGGGTTGCTTTAGCAAAGAGAGATATTTGCACAAGAAATGATTGCATAATCATGTACATAAACTTTATACAACTTAATTAATTAAGAGAGATTCAAAGAGTTTTATTTTAAAGAGGATGTGTGAAGGTGTTGCTTTGCAAGCAAGACATATAACCTCAAAGTTCTAGCAATGATTTTTGGCAAAGCAAACATCAAAAGGGTTTCCATAAGAAACCAATTTGTTCCCTTTTGTCAGAAGCAAACATGATATAGTTTTTCAAAAAAAAAATTCAACACACAAACAACTATATCAATCCTTAAGGGCCAAACAGGACATGGATATAGAATCCTTATTGATTGAATGGATATGAAATCCTTATTGGTTGTTGTCTTGTTCAAACAATTAAGAAGAGATGGAAGACTAATTTGGATATAAAATCCTTATTGATTGTATGGATACAAGATCCTTATTGATTAGTCTTCTCATTTGCATTCACACACAATTGCATTTAAGCAATCAAAAAAAAATTTCATGCATATCATTTTAAGCATGTGATAATCAAGTTCACATGTCATGACGATAAATTATAGGTCATTCAATTGTACTTCCCAATCAATTCTCCTAGTCCAAAAATGCATGTTTGAACATAAATGTGACATGGATTACAAACAAAGCAAGATTACACACTTATTGAACAAAAGTACCATATAATAATATATGTGCAACCTAGTATCTCAAGCAATTAATAAAGAGGCATAAATTATATCAAATTTTTGCACATTTCAAAAATGCAAGTTCGTTGTCTCTGCTTGAGCTCCCCAAATGGGGTCAAATCCAACCAACTCAATTAGAGGAATAAGCCCCTAAGACCTACCAAGTTCATTAGACCTAGTTGAGTCTATGGGTGACATGTTAGCACAATAGCAAGCGGGTTCATCTTTTCTAATCCACCTAGGTGATACATTTTCATTTCTAGTGGTCATAGTCAACATGTCAATAGATTTTAGATTTCCTAGGCACATGCGTATTGGCTCTTCTAAGTTTGTTTCTTCCAATCATGCTCTCAACCCTACATTTCTTAATGTACTTATGGAAATTTGGCCTAATATGCCCATCAACACCATAAAAATGAGAAGTAAGTATAAAGTGAGAAGTTATACCATATCCTTATGAGGTCATTGGAGACTTATCATGCTCTTGATATCGCCTTTGGTGTTGTGTCAGTTTTCTCATTCTTTGTTGTTGAACCAGATAGGGATGCCTCATTGGTTGAGTTTGCATAGCTTCCCTTCTTGGTTGGGAAAGCCTTGGTTGAGGGAAACTTGGATATGGAACTCTTGGATGTTGAGATTGAGCTTCACTCTTTGTTAGCATCTTCAATTGGCCACTCTTGGATGAATCTCTAAGATCAATCTTCCTCCAAGGATGTTGCTGAGGTAAAGCTTTGCTTTTGCCTTGAGCTTGAGGTTTCTTGATCGTAGCTTTCTTCAAATCTTCAAGGTACCTCATCTCTTTATCCTTGACAATCTTTAAGGAATTGTCTTTGTTGGCAAGTTCATCTTTTATTGCCTTCATCCTTTGGTGGAAATCTTCAATCTCTTTCTCATATTTGGACACATCAACCATATCCATCTTCAAGAAGTCATCTAACTTGGCCTTTAGGTAAAGGTTTTCTTTCTCCAACAAGTCTTCACTTTCCTTGACTCTCCTCACTTATTCATTCAAGTGAGTCACCTTGGTTGAAAACTTGAGATTCTCCACCTTCAACTTTTGAATCTCTCTTTTCTTCTTCAACCTAGAGTCTTGAAAGTACTAGAGATATATACCAACACTATACACCCTAGGTTGGTTACATTTGTCAAAACGTGCTTAATTGAGAGTTTGTTGCAATTGCCCCAATATTCACTTACGAGTCCATCAACTCCGTAGTTCCATCATCATACATTCATCACTCCATTTACATCCCATTTTATTTGCTTTCATAGTTTAGTTTATATTATATTTTCATTCACCATCACTTTCACTTTTATGCATACTAGTTATATTAATCCTAATCTTATCACTGCTACCCCGATCTCAGTGGACGACACCCTTGCTTACCGCTTTACTCGTATTTATACTTATGAACATATCGCATAGGTTTTATAAATTTTTTTGACGGACAGTTTTCTAACGGCAAAAATCTTCTCATCACTAAGTTAGTATGAATGTAAATGAATGATGATAGAACTAAGTAATTGATGGATCCAGTAAACAAACAATAGGCATGTCAAGAACTCTCATGAATGTACATCAATCTTTTGCAACCAATCTAGAGGGTATAGTATTTGTTGTATATCCCTTATGAGTGCCTAATCTAGAGGGTATAGTATACACTCTAGATTGGTTACATTTGGCTAATGTTCATTATTGTGAGTTCATCTTGCCCATTGTTTGCTTCGTGGATCCATCAATTCCTTAGTCCATTTATCACCCATTTTCACCTACTATCTTAGTTGCATTTTGAATTAGTTTAAATATAGTTTGCATATTAGTTAATTCCCAATCAATAACCATTTCAATTTACTTTTATTGCATTTATTACTAGAGTAAAGATTTGATCATAACTATATCTCAATCTCTGTGGACGATACCTTCACTTGCCACACTACTTGTTTAATACATTTAAGTGCATAGTTGCAGTTTTATAATTTTTTTTGATATTGCATATACGACAGATGTGTGTCAAAAATGGCGCCGCTGTCGGGGATCAGGGTATATAGTTGTGATTAGATTTAGCTTTAGTTAGTTTTTTTAGTTTCTTTTGCTTCTTTTTATTTCATTTGGTATTTTTGTTTCTCCTTCTTTCAGGATTCTATGGAGTTTTACATGCAAAGTTCAAGGCCATGCTACCAGCCAATGAGCAATTCATTCGAAGATGAGTTGAGACAGCTCATGCGAGATTCTCATCATACAAATGAGCTAATTATAGCTTCTCAACAGGCAATCAAGCAGAATTTCAACAACTATGAGTCAACTAGCTGGACATACCAAGCAATAGAATCCACTTACGAAGATTATCTCATCAACTCCATCAGAGCAGCAAATCAAAGCTTTAAGGTGCTATTGATTGAATTAAAGAAAGAAGAGCACTCTAAACCCCAAAACTCAACCAATGAGTATTGCCTCCATTTTGGAGTACCCAAACCGGTGCAACCCTCAAATCTTGCAGAAGAGTGAAGTACAATGATGGAAGAGATGTGCAAGGAGATGATGGGTGCCGGAAAAGAGTTAATAGCGATAATGGAGTTGTTGAAGAAAAAGAATGAAGCACTTCAAGAGAAAATAGAGAAAACTTCCCGGGAAAAAGAAGATATGAGGGAAGAATTTGAGAAGAAGTTACAGCCCACAAAGAAGGAGTTAGAAGGCAAGGAAGCCTTAGAAACAACAAAGAAGAATGAGCTCCAAGAGCTAAACAAGAAACTCTTACTCGAAGTAAATATGCTCATAGTAGAAAATAGTACACTTAAGTAGAAGAATGGTGAAGTCTCAGACAAAACCAAAGAATTGGAAGCACAAATTGAGGTACTTGAAGTCGAAAAGAGTACGACATTGAAAGAGTTAGAGAACTTAGCAAGGCTATCAAAAGAATTTGAAAATGAGATAACTCGCAAGTCGAGAAAAATGCAAGTGGAAGTTATGCAAAAAGCCAATGACCTCATGGAAGTAAAAGAAGCACTTAGCAAAAAGGAGGAGGCTCTTAAGATAGCGCAGATGAAAGAGTGTGACTTCATAGCTCAACTGGACAAGGTAGAGAAGGAGGTCAAGGCGTTACAAGAGAAGCAAATCCAATAGCCTCAAAGTCACTCATCAAGAGGGAGTTCCTCTAATTATAATCTCATTGCTATATGTGTTCAAAGAGGGAGGATGTAAGAGCTATAAATTAAAAATTTGATAGACATAGGAACAATAGGTCCTAGGAATAGGAAGAGCCCACCTAAGATAAAGAAAATATGGGTAAGGAAATATTTGATTAACCAAGTAAGGATCATGGGGAATGAAACAATGGGAAACTTACCTAAATTTGTTTGGGTTGTGAAGAAGAAAGAGTTTCCCAACTTGGTTAAGCCACCCTTAGCATCACATTGAAAATCTTTGATGCATGGTTGAATTGCACAATCTATTTTCTTTTTGACTTTGTGTTGCCCATTTATTTCGAATTAATTGTGCTTTGTCAATGTTTTGGTGATACAAGTTGAAGAGAAAATAAATTGTGGAATCTATTTTAACTTTATGTTTTGTTTTTAAGTTGTTTTAGTTGCTAATAAAATAATAAGGCAAGTTAATATTGTGTTCTTGAGTATGTTCATGTCAAAGAGGTGGAAAGCATAAGAAGACATCAATTTGAGGTGAAGGGACCAACACATAAGATGGCACAAGGCATCCGTGCGCTGGTCATGTGCGAGTCCTTACCTGTGCATTTCTGGGCAAGACCCACGCGCTACACACACATTATAAACAGAATGAGTCATTTTCATGTGAGCCCAACCACGAACTCAAACCAAAATTTTCCCTTTTCCCTCTCTTTAAAAGGTAAAACTTGCTCTTCACGCTTTTGATTCAAGATCAAGAGGTATGTCTCCCAATCTTAATTTTGTTTCAATTGTTTTTAATCCTTGAACTCCACCTCTCTACAAATTTCTCCAACATGCATGAAGTTGGTGCTTTATGATGACCCACTAATTTGTGCCCTACTTTTGCTTGATTTTTGATATATACATATTTGGTTCATTGGTTAATGCATGTTCTAAGTAGTTAAGGTTGATGTTAATTGACAATTGCCCTATATATGTGTAAACTCAAAATTTAGGGTTTTAATGTGCTAATTGAGATAATTTCCAAAATTGAGTGATGGGTTTTGTTCAATGGATGCATGCGAAGTGAATGGAATTAATTTGGAATGAAAACTACATGTGAATACACTTGCCTTAGTTAAACTTTTTATTCTATTTTCATTATGTTAGTTTTATCTTTATTTTGTTTCAGTACTTTTGCTTAGTGTAATAACTTTGGTGGATTTAGATGTTTTTGGATGTTTTGGGATTTATGGAGTTTAACCCATTTCAGAATTTTATTTGAGATATTTTTATGGGTGGTTGATATATTCTTGGTTAGATGTTGTGCTTTAAGGATAGGTTCTTTATCTCCTGGAGTAGACATAACATCAACTTGCACATCTCAGAAGGATAAGGAAGCCAAGAGTGCTCATAAAACGAGCAAGAACCTAATCATTTTGAGATAACAAGAAAGCAACCACCTCGGTTTCATCTCTTCAACTCAAACTCATGAACTATATTTCTCTCTATTTGTGTTTATAGACATTTGTGGATAATTGATGAATATGGATATACATATTGCATATAATTTTTGGTTAAATGTGTGGATAAGTTGTGAATGAATGGAATTTTGGCTTCTACGTTTTGAATTTATTGATTCATCCATTTTTGATTTGATGAGCCAGAGGCTCTTATGGATAATGCACATGAACTTACATGTTTTCTTTTCATATAGCCCAACTCGGTTTGGGGGTTTTATAATTCATGCATATACTTGTACAGGAATGAGCATATAATAAAAATCGGTTTGGGGGTCATTGAACCCATTCCGACAATTTTGTGAATAGATGCTTAATGTGGTTAAACTTTGAACTTAATTGCCATATTTTCTTAGAATGCCTTATTTTAAGATGAGTCTATTTTTGAGTCTTTTATTTTGTTGGGCATTGATTGTGCATGATTAGTGCCTAGGTTTTTTTTTTTTTGTGTTTTGAGTCAAGTTAGGTGAGCGTCGCTAGGCCGGACTCTCTTGTCTTCAACATTGAGGACATTTTGGGTTTTGGTTTGGGGGTGTAGACGCCTTTGTTGAGTCATCTTTTAAAGATGTTTTGAGCTATTTTTAGTTATTTTGGTCCAAAATTTTCAATTTGTCGCAACGACTTAATTTTTTGAGCTTTAACTAGCTTGAATGTGATGCCTTGAGCGTGTACTTTTGGCAAGTGTATGAATGCATTTTGAGCTTGTGTAGCAAATCGTTGTCACTCTTGGGTCTTACTTGCTTTTCATGGGCTAGTCCCATCTTTTTGTGTTTAATTTGAGGGGACTCGGTGCTCTTGCGCCTTGTTCTAATAGTGGAGACCACCCGTTAGTTCACAAATACAAGCCTATTAAAAAAACACATTGAGTGTATAATTTTTCTATTCTTTAAACATTCTTCTCATCATATGTGTCACATGCCATTAGACATGCATTCATCATACATATATCGTGAATTGCTTGTCGAATGCATTCATTCCATTAATAGACTAATTGTGGAGATGATTTTAGGCAATGTGTGCATTTAACTACTAAATTAGCCTAAACATATTCCTACTCCCTAGTTGTGTGCTCAAATGCCAATTTTGCGGCCAAACACTTACCTTTCACTTGGAACCACACTAAACCATATAGCCATAGACCAAACACAAACCAACCCTTAAATTGCCAATCATGTGGGGTGTGTGAGTGTTGTGTGTGGTATGTGAAAGTGTCAGCTCTAATGTTGAAATAGCATGTACTTAGCAACTATGTGAATTGTGCAAGAAACGGCTCAAAATGTAAAACTGCAAAAAATGTGCACTTAAGAGTCAAATTGTCAAAGTGTTAAATGAAGTTGTGCAAAAGAAAAAGCAAAGAAAGAAAATCAATGCAAAAGAAAGGCAAGAAGAAAAAAAAAGAAAAAAAAAAGAAAAAAAAATAGAAAGAGAATAGCCTTTGCTTACCAAGCATGAGCGTGAACTTAAGACTCAAAGTGGAAAAATAAGAGGGAATCCAGGTGAGGATTAGAGTTGAAGCGAATTATGCTCAAGGTGTGGGAGTTAGTAGTTCCCGATATGAGAGCACTCTTAGGTGTGGGATTCGTGATAGTGCGAGTTTCCCTCTAGTGCCTTCGAGTTGTTTTAAAACATTTTGCATATGTCTACTTCTCTCTATCACACATCCTTGCATCTCATCACCGGTTGGACATGCGACAAGTTGATTGCTTGTTATTGAGTCTAGGAAAATTTTTAGATTGATTCGTTTGATTTTGTCATTGTCCTATTTGTTTTGCTTTGAAGTTTGCTCGAGGACGAGCAAAGGTTTGGTTTGGGGGTATTTGATCGAGTCACAATTGTTATATATTTTGGCCCTCATTCCTTATTCATTGTCTTGTTTTCGAGCATGTTTTCATGTCTTACAGGGCTCTTTTATCATATTTGAAGCATTAGATGTAATCCCGGTCTTGGAGAAGAAGGTGGAGAATTAGGGTGCAAAGCAAGCCAATTGAAGCAAGAAGAAGCTGGTGTGTGCGCGGGTACCCTTACCTGCACACCATCTGTTAGGATTATGCTCAACAGCAAGAGTATAATAATGTATTTGACAATCTTTTCATATTAATGAAGTGATTTCTAGCTTAACAAATCTTATAGCATTTATAGTTTAATTATTATAATTGTCAAAAGTAAATAATCATAAGGTCAAAAGACTATGAGAAATGAAGAATTGTTTGTACTTCTGGATATATATAAGGTAGACACAATTCTTTAGTTAGTCTTGAACAATATTCACAACTTAAGATAAAGATTAGGCGCATTTACCTCGTTAAAGTTGTAGATTTTTTTACTAGCATTTGAGTGGGCTCAAATGTGTTATGATGAGTCTAAAATCATCAAAGTGTAATATCTTTGGGCAAAAGAATCTAGTGCACTGGCATTGAATAGGATCACAGTGAAATACTTTATCCAGAACCGTCAGTGGATAAAAGTTTTCACTTGAGGACAATCGGGAGAGTCTATCTCAATCTTGAGATAAATGATGGACTTATGGTTACAAGAGTTATCATTTGAGCTATCAATGAGTACGATTATATAACATAGTCAATCCTCGACGGTTTGGTGGTATTCTTTTGTTAATCGATAGAGGACTTTCATTTATAGATATGGATATCGTGGCTCTATTTATTAAATGTGAGTAGAATATCATCATATGGATATTTTGAGATATTGGATATTAAATCTTAACGTTAAGTTTTCGATAGTGTCTATTGAAACATGGCTTCTAGACAAGTCAAAATATCCAAGTTCAAAATATGGTCATATGAGTAAATATGGTAACTAGGAGAGCTATAGGCAGTCTATGAGCTCTTAGCGATTACTGGTATTTTTTACGAGGATACACTATCTCCAATAAAGGTTGTCTAGGGTACGAATTATAAATATTAACTTATTCTATCTTTATTTAAGAGTTCAATTTTAGCTTTTTAGTGGAATAAACTAAAATTAATAGATCGAATATAAATGAATCATTTGTTGATTGTAATTAGGTTATGTCTATTGAAGCTTAAATTTAGATAGCCCGCTAAGATCCCCAATCCACACGAACTTGAATGGATCACTTGATATATTCTATCGGATCAATTTCTGGGTCCATCTAGAATTGTTTTTGGATTTCGGAATCCAAAACTTTTGGAGAGGTGCGGTCATGTGTGATCAAGACACGCGGTAACTCTTCAAATGCCTGTGATGGGCGTCCAAGGATGTGAAAAATCCTTCGGCAGCCTTAATGGGGTGCAATTAGCATTCCATTAATACATTAAGAATACAATTTGCACATTTTAATTGAATGGGCTGTTAAATTATATTAATGTATTAATTTAAGGCATGTGGACTATTTTTTTAGTAATTAAGAATGAGTATAGTTCACATGTGGACTTTTTATTAAAGTCCAATGGATTTAATAAAATGAAAAAACAATATATTGCCCATGTATAGGCTTGGGCGGCAAGGGCTAAAGTATTAGCCTAATATATTGTTTTATTTTATTATTTAATTAAATGGAAATTAATTAATTAATTATTTGATTAAAAGTCAAAATCATTTTCTAACTAGGAGTAGGACTCTTAGTGTTAAACTATTGTTAGTAGTATGATAAGTATCAAATACCTTATTTGATAAGTAGATGAATAAAAAGGTTTTATTTATCTAGTCAATTTAGGAAATATTTGATATCTATCAAAACTCTAATTGATAATTAATCAATTAGGAAGTTATTGATAAAGTCATAATTTTTTTTTGATATTCAATAATTTATTATTGGGTAA
Source organism: Dipteronia sinensis (assembly GCA_033220585.1). Lineage (NCBI taxonomy): Eukaryota > Viridiplantae > Streptophyta > Magnoliopsida > Sapindales > Sapindaceae > Dipteronia > Dipteronia sinensis. The sequence goes on along the minus strand of CM065641.1, from coordinate 27,420,867 downwards.
TACACTCATGAGTTGGAATAGGTTTAAACTACTAAATTGATAAGAGTTTTGGTGAAACAAAAATCGTCCACAAAGAAGGAGAAATTCAGCCACCATATATATCCTTATCAAGTGAATTCGGCCATATGATTTTTTTAGGAGAAGAATTCGGCCAAGTGAATTTTTCAAGAAGAAAATTTTTATTCTTTTGCTTTAATAATAATAAAAAAATCATCCAACTAATGAAATTCGGCCAAGAGAAAAGAAATAGGGAGCGTTTTTGTTTTCGATAGTGTATTAGTAGCTTTTAGATCAAAAGGCTTTGTGCACAACATCGATTTAGGGTTCACGCGAGTTTTCGATTAAACATTCTTTTTTGTCTCTAGGAGGGTTATTGTGACTAACAAAAGAACAAAGTTTGTTTTCAATCCTTAGGTATACAATTCAAAGGAAGGGAGCTCACACTCCTACATGATTGGATTGGAAGATCTTACGAATGCAAAGCGACACAATATCAAATGGCATGTGAAAAAGGTATGATACTTTTAATTATATCTATTAATTAATCAAGAGTTAATGTTCTTTCTTTTAAAAGGAAATTTTTTGATATATACCAATCTAATTTTTCGCTTCTACCGCGTGTTTTTCCTTACAATTGGTATCAGAGCCTGGTTGTACCCTTGATTAATTGATATATATATATATATATATATATATATACACACACACATGGATCTATTTCTTTTTATTGTAAATATGCATGTTTTTGAAAGAGATGGCACTCTAGGTATTCACATATATAATTACATTGGAATGTATGGATATATATATATATATATGTTTTATAATATGATTTGTTATTGCTCGATTTTGGTCCTAGAATTTCAATGCAATTTTTGTTTGAGGTTGTAACAAGAAGGGTGGTCTATCGTCGCTATAATTTCCTTCTTGATAGTTGTTAAGTTTTTATTTTATTTTATTGTTGTAATAAAGAAAAAAAACTGATGTAATATATTCAAGTTTCTAAGAATCGAAGAGTTGAAGAATTGGGAGGAGAAAAAAGAGCAAGGCTGAGGCAGCCCGTGCGCACCAAAGCAACAAGTGCGCAACTGCAATTTTTGCGGTGCAGCAGCGTGAAACATATATATATATATATATATATATATATATATAAAGATGGGCGCATGTGTGCTCGTGGTAGGCAGCAGATGCACTGCAGCCGTGCATGGCTTCGGGAGCACGGTGCTGCGCACGGGGCAGCCGTGCATGGCTTCGGACGCGCAAGACCTATGGACGGACGACCGCTTGATGACTTGATTTTCAAGTTAGGGTTTTTTGTTTTTCAAACAAATTTAATTTACTTGCTTTTCTAGGATGGTCAAAAATTGTGGCTATTTATTTTTTCGTAAATATTGCAATGTTTATCTGTTAATAGCCAAAATTGGCTAAGGACCAAAGGGAAATTTTCCACTATCCATACCTAGCTCCATGCCCGAGATTTTCCACCAGAAGACCATATTACCCAAATCCGAGCTACGATACCGCCCCATAGGAACAAAGATAGGCTCCAGAAACATCTGGAATAGAGCCCGGAAAGGTCAGGTCAAACCCGCGTCACCAAATACCCCCGAAGTCGAGGTTACCTCGTAATTTCTCCAGAAGCTCGCCTATACCTCGCTGATACAGGGAGGTGTCCATAAGAGGCCACACCTAGCTTCGAAAAGTCAAGGGAGGCCAGACCTAGCTCCTAGCTGGATGAAGCTTCTCAATATCGGGGCCGGGACAATGATCGGCCTCACTAACTGATGCACCACACCTTGATACATTCGACGACCCCTATAGGAATCATGCTAGACCCGAAGATACACAGTATCGCATCTATAGACATTATACACGTGCAGAACAAGTAATAGAGTCTAAATGGGAAACAAATTGATTTCCACCAAGATATCCTCAACTGAGCAATTAACTCAAAGTCAACGACATTTAAAGGTAAAAATCCCGTTCGATAAGGAGGGGAGGGATGAGAAAGTCAAGGGGAAATCAATGAGTTTAACCCTATGAAGACACTGTATAAATGAGGGACTTCCTCCTTCAAAAAAAAGGGGGAAACTACTATTTGACAGGCATACAACAAACACCCAACTATCACCCAGACATATCCTCTATTCCCTCTTCCTATATTTACTACCTCAGGTCCCGGGGAGTTTTCCAGTAAAGTGTTGTCCTCTCGATCCGAGGAGGACATGTCGGGAGCTGGTGAAGAGGTTAGGTGCCCGTCTGATGATCCTCCTTTAACAGAGATGGAGGTCGACAGGAGTCAGACGGGGTCCATGGCTGCCCTTCTTGATGCGGTTATCCCGCCTGAGGTTATGGACGTGATTAATGAGGTTTTGGAGGAAGATCCTGCTGATCAACCGATGGAGCCTCTAAATGGAGGAGCGGTCGACGAGGATAACAAAGATGGACAGCTATCTGTAGAGGGGGTTGATGGCGAAGATCAGCAAGAAGGAAGAGGGCCAGCGGAGGAGAGCCAAGAGAGTCCCAAAGCTTGAAGCAGTTCATCATGACTTGTTTTTTATTGCCCGGAAAAAGAGAGTGGGCTCTCCGTTTTACCGTAATTAGCTTTTTTTTTATAGCCCAAGCTCGGGGTTGGGCTCCCCGCTTGGTGGATGTAGCCTTATCGGGGGATAGGCTCCCCTTGTCCTTAATGAGAAATCGAATCGCTTTTGAGAACTCTTGTTTCATTTCTGGTCTTGAATAGGAACCAGAGTGGCATATGTAGTAACAATTAAGACTCGTGTAGGGAATTATGAAGATTTTGATCCTGCACACGAAAACAAACATTTTATTTATATATATATAAATATTTTGGGGCGATAGCCCGACCAAGGCATCAGGAGGGCTACTGAGCTATTTCCTGGTCTCAAGATCTAAAGGGCAACTATGCTCTTACACTCAGACCTTTCTTGGGGTGGTAGCCCGGCCAAGGCATCAGGAGGGCTATTGAGCTATTTCCTGGTCTCGAGATCTGGAGGGCAACTATGCTCTTACACTCAGACCCTTCTTGGGGGTGGTTGCCCGACCAAGGCATCAGGAGGGCTATTGAGCTATTTCCTGGTCTCGAAATCTGGAGGGCAACTATGCTCTTACACTCAGACCCTTCATGGGGGTGGTAGCCCGACCAAGGCATCAGGAGGGCTATTTCGCTATTTCCTGGTCTCGAAATCTGGAGGGCAACTATGCTCTTACACCCAGACCCTTCTTGGGGTGGTAGCCCGACCAAGGCATCAGAAGGGCTATTTAGCTATTTCCTGGCCTCAAAGTGTTTATGTTAAGTTTCCCACACAAGGGTATAGTCACTAATGTTGAACATAGTTGGAGACAAAGATGGAAGAGAAAAGGAAAATGACTTTATTGATGATCGAGATGTAGTACATCTTTATTAGGGTCTGTAATGAAAACTAAATGAGGGTAGTCTGCTTGAGAATTCCCTTCAAGGGTAGAATTTCCTCAAATGATCTGCATTCCAAGTGTGGTCGATGGATCGTCCGTCATGTCTTCGAGTTTATAAGCTCCATTACGAACAACTAGTTTTATCAAATATGGCCCTTCCCAATTGGGACTTAAGACTCCATCCGACCTTTTCAGAGTGTTCAGGGTCTCTTTCCTAAGTACCAGATCCCCTTCTTTGAATTCCCGGGCTCTGACCTTTTGGTTGAAGTATCTAGCGATCTTGCTCTGGTAGATCGCTACTTTCTCTGCTACCCGGTCTTGTTTTTCTTCTAAGAGGTCTAGATTAGCCCGGAGCTTGACTTCGTTACTTTCGGGCTTAAAGTGCTGTACCCTGAACGATGTCAATTTATGCTTGATTGGGAGGGCTGCTTCAACCCCGAAAGCCAGGGAGTAAGGTGTCTCCCCGGTAGCTGTTCTCTTTGTAGTCCGGTATGCCCAGAGGACTTCTGGCAGCTCTTTGGCCTATTTACCTTTCTTCTGCTGTAGCTTCTTCTTCAAAAGTTTCTTGATAGTCTTGTTGGTGGATTCTACCAGCTCGTTAGTCTGGGGATGAGCCACTGAAGCGAGCCTGAGATCGATCCTCAATCCCTTGCAGAAGTCTTTGAACCGGGCGTTGTCGAATTGCTTCCCTAAGTCAGCTATAATGATGAGAGGGGTCCCAAATCTGCATACCACGTTAGTCTTGATGAACTTGGTTGTATTCTTTTCTGATATTCGAGAAAGAGGTCCTGCCTCGACCCATCTTGTGAAGTAGTCGATAGCCACGATATCATGTTTCATCTGTCCAGGAGCGGTAGGGAGTGGCCCAATTAGGTCGATTCCCCACATGGCAAAGGGGTAAGGTGAGCTGAGGGACAACAGTCGCTCGGGTGGCTGGTGGTTCAAGTTTGAATTTCTTTGACCAGGTTCGTAAGATTGCACAAAACTCTTTGCGTCTTGGTGGATGGTTGGCCAATAGTACCCCATACGAAGCACCTGATAGGCTAGAGCTTCCCCACCTATGTGGTTCCCACAGTCCCCAGAGTGGACCTCTCTCAATGCCCACTTAGCATCATCGGGATCCAAGCACCTAAGTAAGGGGAGGGATCTGCCCCTCCTGTAGAGGTACCCGTCCACCATACAGTATCAGACTGAGAGTCTCTTAATTCTTCTGGCTTGGTCGGGCCCTTCGGGAAGCTCTCCTTCAAGGAGGTAGGCGACAATTGGGTCAATCCAGCAAGGCAGGCAATCCAGGGAACAAATTTCTCCATTTGTGGCTATGCTTGGTTAGGTGATCATTTGGAGGGGAATTCCCCGTGGTAGGGATTGGCCTCCGTTCGCCGCTATTTTAGCTAGAACATCTGCACGATGGTTTTGGTGTCGAGGCACCTGATCGATCTTGAGTCCCTTAAATTTGCTTTTTAGCAGCTGAGCTAGCTTTAGGTAGGCAGCCATATTATCTCCATTTGCCTGGTAGACCTCAGTCACCTGGTTTACAACAAGTAGTGAATCGCTCTTGATTTGTAGGTAATCGGCCTTTAGTTCAATGGCTACCTTCATCCCGGCTAGGAGGGCTTCATATTCCGCTTCGTTATTGGTAGCTTTAAACTCGAATCTGAAACAGTGACAGAATTCAGTCCCTTTCGGATCTATTAAAACTATGCTAGCTTCTCCCTCGGCTTGCCCAGACGCTCCATCTGTAAAGAGGGTCCATGGCTTACAGCCTTACAGCCAATTGTCGACCTCGGATATCTTCTCAGGGATCTTATTTGATACTAAGGGATCATCTTGATCCGGGATTGCCGAAAATTCTGCCACGAAGTTGGCCAAAGCCTGTGCCTTAATCGTAGTCCGGGGCTTATACTTTATGTCGAACTGAGTGAGCTCTAGGGCCCATAAGACTAGCCTTCTAGACATGTCTGGTCTTTGCAAGAATTGGCGGAGGGGTTGGTCCGTCACCACTGCTATTGTGTGAGCTTGAAAATAGGGACGGAGCTTCCTCTCTGAGATCACCAGGGCATAAGCGAGCTTTTCCAGGAGAATGTAATTCCTTTCTGATTTGGTCAAAGCATTACTCACATAGTATATGGGTCTTTGAAAACCGTCGCTACAATCCTTGGCCAAAGCCCCGCTTACTGCAGTTTCTGATACGACCAGGTAGATCTGCAACTCATCTCCGAGAACCGGCTTGACTAACAATGGGGGGCTTGTTAGGTATTCTTTCAAAGCTTGAAAAGCCCGTTCGCTCTCCTGGCTCCACTTCATGTTTTTCCCTTGTTTGATGGCCTTGAAGAAAGGGAGACATTTATCGGTGGAGCGAGAAATAAACCTGTTGAGTACCGCCACCCTTCCAGTCAGAATCTGTACTTGCTTGAGCGAGGTTGGGGATTCCAGGTCCAAGATAGCTTTGATTTTTTCTGGGTTGGCTTCTATGCCTCTCTCATGAACCATGAAGCCCAGAAACTTCCCCGCCGTTACCCCAAAGGCACATTTGAAGGGGTTCAAATGCATCTGGTTTTCTCTCAGTATGAGGAAGGTTTTGCGAAGGTCTTCCTGATGTCCTTTTATGGTTGGGGATTTTGTGATCATGTCGTCGATATATACTTCCATCGTCCTTCCTATCTTGGGCTTGAACAGTTTGTTAACCAGCCGTTGGTATGTGGCCCCCGCATTCTTCAAACCAAACGACATCACCTTGTAGCAATATAAGCCCTGCCCAATAATGAAACTGGTTTTATCTTGGTCAGCCGGGTGCATTTTAATTTGGTTGTATCCTGAGAATGCATCCATAAAACTCAAAAGTTTATTTCCGGACGTGGAGTCAACCAGCTGTTGATCTTTGGTAAAGGAAAACTGTCTTTCGGACAAGCCCGGTTGAGGTCGGTGTAATCGACACACATACACCACTTCCCACGTTGGCGATCCATTCGGGGTAACGTACTTCTCTGATGAACCCTGCTTTGATCAATTTATCAACCACTTCCTGCACCACCGCAGTGTTCCTATCAGCGTTGAAGTGACGCCTCTTCTGCTTGACGGGCTTGACTGTTGGATCTACCGCTAGTCGGTGGGCGGCCAATGATGCCGGGATTCCATGTATTTCATCATTGTTCCAAGCTAAGATGCTGCTGAACTCTCTGAGAAGGTCAATTAGTCCTCTTTTTACTTCTGGATCAAGGGTGGCCCCGACCTTGACGACCTTGGAGGGATCGTCATTTCTGATGGGTATCTCTTCTAGTTTATCTACGGGCTACCCGCTGGCCCAATCCTTACTCCGTTCTTCCTTGTAAGACATAATAGGTTCGCTCTCCGGATGCCCAGGATGTTCCGCGGGCTCCTTCTCCTCCTGGATTATCCGGGATGTATCCATGTCTTCTTGGATTAATGTCACCTGTACACACTGTTTCGCTAGGGCTGTAGGATTGGCAGATATTGCGTAGCATTTCCTGGCTGCCTGCTGGTCCCCGCGTATCTCTCCTACTTTGGTTCCAACTGGAATTTCAGGAGGTTGTGGTATATGGACAAGACTCCCTTCAAGGAGGACAGGAAAGGTCTCCCTAGGATGGCGTTGTAGGCCGATGGGGTGTCCACCATAACAAAGTCGGTCATAACATTCTATTGGAGAGGGGTAATTCCGATGATAATATCCAATCTCCAGTGAAACCGTAAAGTGGAGTGGTACAGCTGTTGTAACAACGTTGCTTCAGGTTTAATTTTTCCTGGGTATCCTTGAAGAGGATATCTACACTGCTACCTGTATCCATGAGCATGAGATAGACCAGACAGTTGGCGATCTGTATCGTGATTACCATGGGATCATCATGAGGTTGCACAGTGTTGAAGATATCTGCTTCGGTGAAAACGATCTACGCTGATTGGGAGGGCTCTGTCGGGCTCTGGCTGACTTCGAAGATCCCCCGGCTTTCTCTGATGCGGGGAATCTTTCTTGCATGGTTTTTTCGGGAGTTATTGGAAACCTCAGCCAGTGTAGGACCTCCGTTGATAGTGTGTATCACCTAGATCCGTTGCATTAAGTCAGCCTGTTCCCATTTCCTCTTTTCTGCATCTTCACAGATTTCGGCTTGTACCTCCCTTCCAGTCCTAATGTTATCTCTGACCTGTTGTAAGAACTCAATCAGGCATCCTCCCCTTAACAGGGCTTCAATCTGGTTGCGCAAATTATAGCACTCTGAGGTGTTGTGGCCCACGTCTTCATGGAAGTCACAGTACTTGTACCGATTTCTCTTGTCAGCTGGGGCCTTCATGGGAGCGGGCTTTTGGAGCAACCCTTTATCTGGTATGGCAAGGTAGACTGTTTCCCTGGAAGCATTCAAAGGGGTGTAGTAGTCATACCCTTTTTCCCCCTGCATTACTGGAGCCACGGTCCAGGGAGGCGGCGAAGCCCGGGGAGGGGTTCGTTTTGCTGGATATCTTTCTTGCGTATGCAGAGGAGCAGGGATGCGATAGGTCGACCTGTTGGGAGGTTTATTTTGAGTTTTCTGTACTGGCTCAAATTTGGGGGCTTCTTTCTTCTGACGCTTTGCAGTTCTCATGTCGTCGTGTTCCATCTTGACCTTGAGTTGTTCGTCGATCTCGACCAGTTCAAGAGCCCGGTCGTAGGCCTCCTGGTAAGTCTCGGGAGGTCTCTTAGAGAAGGAACGGAAAAGCTTTCATGCCCATAGGTTTCGCCTGAAGTTGGCGAGGGTTTCTTTTTCGGTGAAAACTCCCATTTGTATGACCTCCCTGTGAAATCGTTCCACGTATGACTGAAGAGTCTCACTCCGTTCCTGAATCACATATTGGAGGTGTATAGGATCTTTCGAACGAGGTTTGATCCCTTGGAATTGTGAGCAAAAATATGTTGATAATTTCGTGAAAGAATCCACGCTGCCAACGGGCAGTTTTCTGAACCAGGTTTTCGCGTAGTCGGTTAGGGTCGTTGGAAACATTCTGCACATAGCTGCTCTGGTAGTGTTTTGGACCTCCATCTGTTGAACAAAGCTCTCTAGGTGGCTTAGAGGATCTTCCGTTCCGGAGAACTTATCTGCTGGCATTTTGAATCTTGGGGAGAGCTCCGCTTCCCGCATCCTCCTAGTGAAGGGAGCGTTCATCTCGCTCAGGGGATCCTTTTTGTCCTCCTTATTCTTTCCCTTTCTTATCTGCTGGACCTCTTTTTATAGCTTTGCCAGCTGATCCCTCAGTCGCTTGTTCCCAGGTCTCTTCGAGTTAACCGCTGATTCCTCACTGTCGAGTCTTTCCGATGAACTGGCAATTTCTATCAGGTCCTCCTCCTGGATAGGATCCACTCGGGGAGTTTGTCTACTTTCCTCCTCTAGGGCCCGGGCGGTCCTCCTAGATGTAGTTGGATGAGATAGCTCTCGTGGCTTCCGGGTAAAAGCATCTGCGGCAGACTTAACTCGCCTAGGTTGATATTGTGAAGGTCTTTTCGGAACTGGGGGCATGGGTCCCAGCCTATCCCGGATCGAACGTTGGGGCCATGACCTATCTCAAGCAGGCTCTGGAAGAGGAGGTCCTAGGCGATCGAAAGCAGGTGGCCTAGCTCCGAGCCTGCTCGGCTCTCCCTGGTCATTCAGGTTGGTTGGCTGGATTGTGATACCTTCAACGAGTAGGCGGACGCGGATGGATTCTACGAAGGCCGCCAATTTTTGGTAGAGCGCGACCTGGCTCACTATAGGGTGGCCAGTAGCCCGCGCATTGGTTGTTGGGACCGGAGCTTGACTACTAGATCCAGACTTTCTCCCCTTTCGTGTTAGCCTCGCCGGAGGTTGCTCCGAAACTCTATGTTGGCCTTGGGAGGAGCTGAGCCTCATAGTTCCTGTAAAACAATGAAAATGTAAATGCAAATAATTGGTTAATTGGGTGTAAGGTTGGTTCCCACAAACGGCGCCAGAAAGTGTTAACAGAAATTTTGCTCGGGACGAGAAATCTCAGTTAACACCCTCGAGACCACTACCACGTAGGTGGTGGCCAAGATTGATCGTATGTGTAGCAATGTTTTATAAAATGACAAGGAATAATGATACAATTCATCACCCAAAAGAAAGCAAGCATATTTTCTTTATTGAACGTGCATGGTATACAAATACAAATTTCTTTATTTTTGCTCTCAATTCTCTCTAGGGTATGGTCGAGTATTTGTCGTATGCCTGTCGAAGAGTAGTCACCTCTTTTCTTTTTCTTTCTTTCTATTTATACATAGTTTTGTAAGTTAAATCAACTGATTCTCCCCTTGATTTTCTCAGTCTCTCCCCTCCTTATCGGGCAGAATTTCTCGTTTAAATGTCATTGACTTTGAGTTAATAGCCGAATTGAGAATATCTTGGTGGAGATCAGTTTGTTTCCTCTTTGGATTCTATTACTTGTTCTGCATGTAGGTAACGTTTCCTGATATGATCCAGTGTATCTTCGTATCTTCACAGCATGATCCTTTATAGAGGTCGTTGAATATGGTGTGGTGCATCAACTAGTGAGGTCGATCAGTGTTCCAACCTCGATATCTGAGAAGTTTCATCCTGCTACGAGCCAGATCTGGCTTCCCTTGACCTTTTCGGAGCTAGGTGCGGCTTCCCCTGACCTTTCGAAGCTAGGTGCGGCTTCCTAGGGACATTCTCTTGTGTCAACGAGGTATAGGTGAGTCTCTGGAGCAATTGCGAGGTGACCTTGACTTCGGGGAATTTCTAGTTTTGGTGATGCGGGCTAGATCTGATCGTTCCGGGCTATATCCCGGATGTTTCCGGAGCCCGTCCTTGTTCCAGGGGTGGTATCGTAGCTCGGCTTTGGATAGAATGGTCTCCTGGTGGAAACTCTCGGTTATGGAGCCAGGTCTGGGAGGTGGAAAATTTTCCTTTGGTCCTTAGCCAATTTTGGCTATTAACACAAATTTTTCTCAAATTGCTCTATTTCTCTCTAGGGTATGGTCGGGTATTTGTCGTATGCCTGTGGAATAGTAGTCTCTTCTTTCTGAAGGAGGAAGTCCCTCCTTTATACAATGTCTTCATAGGTTTGAACTCATTGATTTCCCCTTGATTTTCTCATCCCCCTCTTATTGGAAGGGATTTTTACCTTTAAATGTAGTTGACTTTGAGTTAATTGCTCCGTTGAGGATATCTTGGAAATCAATTTGTTTCCCATTCAAACTCTATTACTTGTTCTGCACGTGTATAATATATGTGGATGTGATACTGTGTATCTTCGGGTCTGGCATGATTTCCATAGGGGTCGTTGAATGTATCATGGTGTGGTGCATCAACTAATGAGGTCGATCAGTGTTTCGACCTCGATATCTGAGAAGTTTCGTCCAGCTAGGAGCCAAATCTGGCTTCCCTTGACCTTTCGAAGCTAGGTACGGCTTCCCCTGACCTTTCGGAGCTAGGTGCGACTTCCTAGGGACATCCTCATGTATTAGCGAGGTATAGGTGAGTTTCTGGAGAAATTACGAGGTGACCTCGACTTCGGGGAATTTCTTGTTTTCAGTTTTGGTGATGCGGCTAGATCTGATCATTCCGGGCTCTATCCCGGATGTTTCCGGAGCCCGCCCTTGTTCCTGCGGGGTGGTATCGTAGCTCGGCTTTGGGTAGAATGGTCTCCTGGTGGAAACTTTCAGGCATTTAGCCAGGTCTGGAAGGTGGAAAATTTTCCTTTGGTCTTTAGCCAGTTTTGGCTATTAACAAATACCATTTCTACCCATCCTTCCCCACATTTGAGAGTTGATTGCAGAGATTAGGAGTTGTCTTTGGACCAATTTCGTGCTAGGCAAAGGATGGAGCTCTTTGAGGGTTCTTCAAGGGTTGTATCTACTTACTCTTCTCTTATATTTCATGTTTTCTCTTATGTGTAATCCCCAATTTGGGAATATCTGTAATCCTACATTTTGGTTATTTATATGTGATGATTTTATATTTATTTGGGTTTTGTTTCATTCTTGTTATTATTATTATGAATTAATCTCTTATTGTGAATTACATGTGTATGGATGATTTGAAATTTATGTGTATTCAAGATTGGGATTAGGAGTAGATTAGTGTAATTTAGGAGTAGATTAATTAAACATCCCATGATTGTGTGTATGTTGATGGATAATTAGAAATGCTATGTTAGGATCAATTTGAGTGTATGAGAATTAGTTGGGGTTATGCTTTTAGAAGGGCCTTTCCGGGTATGATCTTGATTAATAGCTCACAAGAGTGGAAATAACTTGTTTTATGCATGGCTTGCTAGAATAGGTTTTGGTTATTTGTTTTGTGCTAAAATGGGTCCTTGGCTATGTCTCAAGCTAAGGGCTCTAGGTGGGTTATGGTTGGGGACGAATTTAGCATATCCATTAGTGGGATTTTTATCCAAGTCATTGGACCTAACGTTGCCATTTTACATTACCTAGTTAGTATTGGGGCTCAATCTAGCTTTGGTTTGTAGAATTGGTTCACAAATGTCGATTGCGGTTTCATGCTTGAGAGGATCTCGACACACTCTTCAACCTTTAGCTCAAATGAATGGATACCCTAAGTTGGATTTAGGCTTGAACAAACCCTTGACTTGAGTGAATGTGCTTAAGTGTTCAACCATCTAATAGATATGCCTTTGTGTTTAGTGAACTTATTGCCCCTTGTGTGACCACTTTCATGCATCTCTCTAATCCACCATTTTATTATTTCTCACTTAATCACCATTCTCACCCTTCCACATTCTCTTTGTTTGCATTATTTTCCTTTACATTTACTACACACAAACACACAACACCACTTCACACACCATTCTCACCTCTCCACATTCTATTTACATGCTTTCCCTAAACTCTAAAACTTGAAACGGTTAACAAACACATCCCTGCGGAACAATACCCTTGCTTACCGCTTTACTAGTATTTTGCTAGTTTAGAGCACATTGCGTATGAACTTTTAATATAAAAATCTTTTGATCCTCGCATTCTTTCAACGATTGAAAAAGCGAGTTATCATGTATACAAAAAGATTAAAGGCGACAAGTTGGTTTTCCTAGTTCTTTACGTTAATGATATACTAGTCATTGGAAACGATGTAAGTGTATTGACATCAGTAAAAGAATGGTTAGCAAAACAATTTGATATGAAGAACTTATGAGAAGCAAGTTATATTCTTGGTATCCAAGTAATAAAGGATCAAAGGAATAGAACGATTGCATTATCCCAAGCTTCATACATAGATAAAATCTTGTCTCGGTTCTCCATGCAAGATTCCAAGAAAGATATGTTACCTTTCAAACATGGAATCAAACTTTCTAAGGAACAAGTTACAAGTCTACTTTCTACTCCAATTAACAAAACCAGATTTGGATGTCTGTAGAAAGATTTATGGTCAAATGAGTGACCAAAGGTCAGAGTGGGTCAATAACAAAAATTCTCAAACTCATGGTATAAGACCAAGTAACCAAATACCTATCCAAGATAGCATAAATGGAACCTCTCTATGGTCACAAATAGTGCTAAGACTCAAGCACACCAACGTGCAAGCGCGGACACTACAAAAAACCACACTTAAATCTAGAAAAGAAGTGCAAGTATGATTGTAAAGGAATGCACACATGAGCAATAAGCAACAAATGCATAACAATTCAAATGCATGTAAGTGTGTGAATGTGTGCAACAATAAATGCATGTCACTACAAAAGCATGAGATGTGAGTGTGTGCAACTAAATCTCTTCAAGGAGAATTAAGCACAAGTGAACTACCTCTTGAGGCTCATGACATGACCAGAAGCATGTCTTCGAGAAAACCAACTTGGAGAACCTATGCTACCCGTTACACAAACATCCCCAATGTGATTTGTCATGAAATAATCCAATAATAAATTGAGGTCCTTACAATCTCCCCCTTTGGCTATTTCATGACAAAATCACCACTCACAAATAAATCCTCACAAAAAGAAAAAACAAAGCTATTGGTCAACAAGTAACTCTATGTTACATAAAAAGAAACCTAAGATCTAAGTCTTCAAGGTCTTCAATCTCTTCGTAGAGCATCGAACCTACACACAATAGCAAGAGAGCACTTTCTAAGAACAAGTGCATGTTAGGTGAAACAAAACAAGCATTTGCATTTAGAAAATTATTACAATCAATATAATGTAGTGCAATGCAATGCTCCCCCTAAAATATTACTCTCTCCCAAGACTTCTCCCCAAAGCATAAAATTGCTCCCCCTATATCTCTCAAGACCTCTCCCCTTTTTTTGTCATGAGATAGGCAAAGGAGCTCCCCATATCGGGTTGCTTTAGCAAAGAGAGATATTCGCACAAATGGTGATTGCATAATCATGTACATAAACTTCGTGCAACATAAATAATTGAGAGAGATTCAAGGAGTTTTATTATAACTAGAATGTGTGAAGGTGTTGCTTTGCATGCAAGACATATAGCATCAAGGTTCAAGCAATGGTATTTGGCAAAGCAAACATCAAAAGGGTTTCCATAAGAATTCAAACCAATTTGTACCCTTTTGTCATAAGCAAACATGATATAGTTTTTCGAAAGTTTTCAACACACAAATAACTATATCAATTCTTAAAAGCAAACCAAGACATTGGATCAAGAGATCCTTTTAGATTTTTCCGGATAGTTATCCGTATGATAGTAGTCTTGTTTAACCATTAAGAAGAGAGAGAAGACTAATTTGGATATAAAATCCTTATTCATTGCATGGATACAAGATCCTTATTGATTAGTCTTCTCATTTGCTTTCACACATATTTTGCATATAAGCAATCAAAAACATTTCATGCATGTCATTTAAAGCATGTCATAAAATCAAGTTCACATGTCATGGAGATAAATTATAGGTCATTCAAAGTACTTCCTAATCAAATCTCCTTGTCCAAAAATGCATGTTTGAACATAAATGTGACATGGATGACAAACAAAGCAAGGTTGCACACTTATTGAACAAAAAATACCATATAATCATATATGTGCAACCTAGAATCTCAAGCAATTAATAAACAGGCATAAAGTAGATCAAATTCTTGCACATATCAAAAATGCAAGTTCGCTCTCTTTGTTTGAGCTCCCCAAATGGGGTCAATTCCAACCAAGTTAATGGGAGGCATGAGCCCATATAGACCTACCAAGTCCATTAGACCTAGTTGAGTCTATGGGTGACATGTTAGTACAATATCATGCGGTTCATCTTTTCTAATCCATCTAGGTGATATATTTTCATTCCTAGTGGTCTTAGTCAACATATTGCTAGAATTCCTAGGATCATTTTCTCTAGCTTTCCTAGGCACATGCATATTGGCTCTTTTAAGTCTATTCCTCTCCATCATGCTCTCAACCCTACATTTCTTAATGTACCTATGGCAATTTGGCCTAATATGCCCGTCAATACTACAAAAATTACAAGTAGGTATAAAGGTAAAAGTCATACCATATCCTTGTGAGGTCTTTGGAGACTTGTCATGCATTTGATGTAGTCTTTGGTGTTGAGCCGGTTCTCTCCTTCTTTGTTGTTAAACCGGGTTGAAATGCCTCCTTGGTTGAGGTTGCACAGCTTGCTTTCTTTGTTGGGGAAATCTTGGTTGATGAAAGCTTGGAGGTGGAGCTCTTGGTTGTTCGGTTTGAGCTTCATTCTTCTTTGGCATCTTCACTTGGCCACTCTTGGATGACTCTCCAAGTTCAATCTTCCTTTTAGGATGTTGTGGAGGTGATGCTTCCTTCATGCAATTTCCTTTGACAAACATCATTTTGACTAAGGAGGGGGCATCCTTGTAATCAACATATCCAAGGCCCCTCTTTTCATTTGACTTCTTTCCAATGCTCAACATATGGTCAAGCTTTTCGGTGCCGGAGGTCATTTTAGCTAGTAACTCCTTAGCTTCCTTAAGCTCCTTCTTCATCTTGTCTTCAGTTTCCTTGACTCTCCTCACTTCATCATTCAAGTGAGTCACCTTGGTTGAAAGCTTGAGATTCTCCTCCTTAAACTTTTGAATCTCTCTTTTCTTCTTCAACCTAGAGTCTTTAAAGTACTTGAGGAAGTCTTCAAGGTCCATGGCTTCACAAATTCTTTTAAAGTGAGATGAAGACTTCTCATCACTATAGTCACTTTCTACACTTGATGATGGTTCACTCTTCTCACATTCTCTCTCTCTCTCATCAAGTGAGTCAACTTCCTCATCAAGACTTTTGCCTTGGTCACTTGTTGCTATATCAACAACTTCCATATGTAAAGCTACATCAATCACACCTCTAGCTACCACTTCATCTATTCTTTCTTCAAGGTCACAATTCAAGGCACTCTTGCCTTCTTTTTCAATGCCCACATAGGAGGCTCCAAAGGCCGTGTTGTTAATGGCAAGTTCTTCATCATCCGAATAATCTTTTACACTCTCACTATCACTCGATGAGATGGCCATCACCTTTCCTTTTCTCTTGTCCTTCAAGTTACCGCGCTTCTTGGATATATGGCCGAATCCTTCACATTCAAAGCATTGAATCCCTTTTCTTGAAGGTTTCTCATGACTTGGCTCACTCTTCTTGAAGTGGATTTTCTTCTTAAAGTCATTTCCCTTTGAGCCATAGCCACTCTTTTGTAGCTTCAAGAATTTCTTGAATCTCTTCACCATTAGAGCCATGTCTTCATCCGAGTCATCATCTTCTTTCTCAGTCTTGGAGGTCTTCAAAGCTAGCCCTTTTCGTTTCTTGGGAGGTATGGTGGTAGGACCCCATCTAGACTTATAGGCTAGGAGCCTTCCAATCACTTCACTCGGCTTCATGTTCTTGTAATCCTTATTTTCTTCAAGAGCAGTCACTTTGGATTCGAATCTAGTGGGAGGATTCGAATCTAGTGGGAAGTGACCTCATGACGTTTTGCTTGATCCTCCTATCCGAGTACGGGTCACCTAGTTGATGGCTTTGATTCACGATGTCCATCAACTTCACTTGGAAGTCATTAAAGCACTCATGTTCTTCCATCTTGATCGTCTCAAATTGTACTTGAAGGACATAGAGCTTGGAATCCTTAACCATTTCGGTTCCCTCATGTGCCATCTCTAGGATCTTCCAAGCTTTTTATGCATTTTTGGTAAGTAGGATGAGTTTGTATTGACTCTCATCCATTGCACAAAACAAAGCATGCATTGCCTTGTTGTTCCGCTTCAAATTCTTCGGAACTCCATTGAGCCTTGGCCTTGGAGACTTACCAAATTCAACAAATGCATTTAACAACAAGATTCATCCACAAATAAAGGAATTGGTGTCAACCACAATTACTATCAACCTCAAATCATGAAGGAATTGGTTATAATAACAACTACTATCAACTCAAAGCAAGAATGAACTTAATTAACCTCAAGCTAGGATTAATTGGTTGTAACTACAACTACTATCAACCTCAAGAATGAAAGAATTCATTGCAATATCAACTACTATCAACTCCAAATTCAGAAGAATAAATTGCCAACACATTCATACAATTATGAAAATACTATATAGCGTGTGTCTACTAACCTAGAGGGGGGGGTGAATAGGTTTTAGTTGATTTATTACCAACTTTTCGACTTAATCAATTTTAATAGACCTACCCCATGTTAGCAATGAACCAATCCAACATAAACAAGCGGAAAACAATAAAAACACAAGGATTGATTTACGTGAGAAACCCTCAAACTAGGTAAAACTCACGGGCTATCCTTCTAGCCACATACGGTCCTCAAATCCACTATTTGAATGAAAGTTTACAACCTAGGTTGACCTCAAGTCACACCTACTTGGTCACTAACCCTTTCACTCTACCCAACGGGCCTTTAATAGTGATGCTAGACCACAAGCTTGTGCACTAATCCACTTAGTCACAAAGCTTAACAATCAATGAAGATGTTAAACAACCTATGTGAATATGTAAGAATATTCTAACATGCAATTAATGCTAGGCAACACTAAATGCTTATCTAAGGATTTAAAGATGTCAATGAGTGCAAATCCTAGATATCTATATCTAAATGCAAATGCATGAAGATTTAGCTGGAAGGGTAAAAACGTCCTAAATGCTAGCTATCAATGAACATACAACCTCAACCAACAAACATAATCACAAACATACTCAAATCATGCTAAACCAAATAAACATGCAATTAATTAACAAATAATTGCTAACCCAAGGTAAACAAGGACATAAAGATGAAAAGGAGTTCTAAGACTTGTTTGATTACCTAGTTAAGAAGAGCATGAAGACCCATGAAGAATAGATGCAAGAATGAAGCTTAGATGCACATGGGTATGAGTTTGGTTGAGTAAAAAAGACTTCTTAGAGCTCTCTCTCTCTTGGATATACTTTCTCTCACTTAGGGATATATTTTCAGAGCTCTAGGTCAAAATGATGGAGAAGATGATGTATTTATAGAGACCAAAAACGAGCTGGTGTGAAATACCCAAAATGCCCAGTTCGGGTGAAAGAGGCGACATGCAAGGCGACATGCAAGGCGACATGACCAAGTATCCTTGTAAGTCGCCTAACACACTGGAAAGAAAACACGTTGCCTGAGGAGACATGTAAGGCGACATACCAAAGTCGCCTAACACACTGGAGGAAAAACAAGATGTCAAAGGCGACATGTTAGGCGACATGCCCAAGTCGCCTATGAAGTCGCCTAACACACTGTGAGAAAATATCAAAACTAAGGCGACATTAGGGGCGACATGCATAAGTGGCCTTGCATGTCGCCTAACACACTATGGGAAAAATTCAAGTCTAAGGCGACTTGTCAGGCGAGATGCACAAGTGGCCTTGCATTTCGCCTAACCCACAGTGCAACCCATCAACTCCAAAATGCAATAAGTGTGTGTCTGTGTGCAACCATACATGCATGTCAATACAAATGCATTTGATGTGAGTGTGTGCAACTAAAACCTCTTCAAAGAGAATTAAGCATGTGATATACCTTTGAAGTGTTCTTGAGAGAGATGATGTCCTTGAAGCTTGATCACACCCAATGAGGCCTAATTTACCCTTACAAAATTAATCCCCAATATGGTTTGTCAACGAAATAAGCCAATCAAAATATGAGGAACTTACAATCTCCCCCTTTGGCTATTTCGTGACAAAACCACCACTCACAAATCATCCTCACAAAAAAGAATAAAAACTAGAGGTCAACAAAAGATATTCTACATTACAAATAGATACCTAGATGCTAGGTCTTCAAATCTTCAAGCTCTTGTAGAATAGCCATCCTTACAAAACAATGAGATTACACTTTCCAAGACAAGTGTATGTGAGGTGATCAAGTGAAAACATAAAAGACATGCGTTTGCATTAACAAACATAATAAACCATGCAAAGAAGTGCAATGCAAAAGCTCCCCCTAAATAGGTTACTCCCTCTCAACGGGACAATCTCTCCAAATATCAAATATGCAACCCCCTTAAATAAACCACACTACTCCCCCTTTTTGTCATGAGATAGGCAAAGGAGTATTCCCCAAACGGGTCAGTAAGCAAAGAGAGTTATTTGCAAGATAAGTGCATAATCTTATACAACAACTTTATGCAACTTAATTAATTGAATGTAAGACATGTAACATCATAGTTCAAGCAAATGGTAATTGGCAAGGAGAACATCAAAAGGGTTCCAAAGGAATTCAAACCAATTTGCACCCTTTTGCCATAATTAAACAAGATATAGCTTTTAAAAGTTTGAGCACACACAAGCAACCATGTCAATCCTTAATAGTCAATCAAGACATGGATATAAAATCCTTATTAATTGAATGGATATAGAATCCTTATTGGTTGTTGTCTTGTTCAACCATTAAGAAAAGATCCAAAGCTAAATTGGATGAGACATCCTTATTTATTGCATGGACACAAGGTCCTTATTGAGTTTAGCTTTGTCAAGGTGCTTCCACACACATTTGCACACACAATTCATGTATAATATTTTAGCATATCAAAATCAAGTCACATGTCATGGAGATAAATTTTAGGTCATTCAAATGTACTTCCCAATCAATTCTCCTAATCCAAAAATGCATGTTTGAACATAGAGGTGACATGGATTATAAACCAAGCAAGGCACACTTATTGAATAAAAGGCCATATACGAATATATATATAAGCACAACCAAAAATACTCAAGCAATTAATAAAGAAGCATAAAGTTGATCAAGTTTTTGCTTATTTCAACATGCAAGGTTGCTCTCTTTGCTTGAGCTCCCCATAAGGGGTCAATCACCAAAACACATCAAGGCATATGACAAATCCCAATAGACCTACTAAGTGACTTGAACCTAGTTGAGTCTAAGGGCTTTGTAAATAAATCCGCTAGTTGATCATTAGTGCCCACATGCTCAAGTGCAATGCATTTGTTTTCAACTAGTTCTCTAATGAAATGATGCCTAATGTATATATGCTTTGTCCTAGAGTGCTGAACCAGATTCTTTGAAATGTTAATTGCACTCATGTTATCACAATAAAGGGTTAGAATACCTTGATCAAAGTCATAATCCACAAGCATTTGCTTCATCCAAAGGAGTTGTGTGCAAGCACTCCCGGCGACTATGTATTCAGCTTCAGCTGTGGATAGAGAGATGGAATTTTGCTTCTAGCAAAACCATGAGACCAAGTTATTGCCTAGGAAGACGCAACCGCCCGATGTACTCTTCCTATCATCATAATTTCTTGCCCAATCTACATCACTAAGGCCAACTAAGCTAGCATTAGTGTCAAAAGAGTACCATATCCCATAGTTGGATGTCTCATTCACATATCGAATGATTCTCTTCACGGAGGAGAGATGGGATTCCTTAGGATCTGCTTGGTACCTAGCACACACACCCACAGTAAAGGCTATATCGGGCCTACTTGCGGTCAAGTAAAGCAAGCTACCAATCATGCCACGATAAAGACTTTGTTCCACACTCTTGCCACTAGCATCCTTGCTTAGATTCAAGGTGGTACTCATGGGTGTGTCACAATGTTTAGCATTCTCAATGCCAAACTTATTCACTAGGTTCTTTGCATACTTAGCTTGGGAGATGAAAATCCCATCATGCAATTGCTTGATTTGCAAACCTAGGAAGTAATTGAGCTCCCCAACAAGACTTATCTCAAACTCATGAGACATGAAATCAACAAATTGTTAGACTTTGGATTTGTTGGTGGAGCCAAAAACAATATCATCAACATATATTTGAGCTATGAAAAGCTCATCTTTATTGCCCTTGATGAACAAAGTCTTGTCAACACTATCTCTTGAGTAGCCATTGTCAACAAGATAGAGAGTGAGGCGCTCATACCAAGCCCTCGGTGATTGTTTCAACCCATATAAAGCCTTCTTGAGGTGATAGACATGGTTGGGGTGGTGTGGATCCACAAACCCCTTGGGTTGCTCAACAAACACTTCCTCATGCAAGAAACCATTGAGGAAGGCACTCTTAATATCCATTTGATGCAATTTGAACTTGTGCACACATGATATGGATAAAAGAAGCCTTATGGACTCAAGACGGGCAACCGGAGCAAAAGTCTCCTCAAAGTCAATACCCTTAATTTTAGAGTATCCTTATGCCACAAGTCTAGCCTTGTTGCGCACAATGTTACCATTTTCATCCGACTTGTTCCTACACACCCATTTGGTGCCTATGACATTAGTGTCCTTGGGTATAGGAACTAGAGTCCAAACCTCATTTCTTTCAAATTGGTTTAGCTCTTCTTGCATGGCAAGAACCCAAAACTGATCATTTAAGGCTTCATCAACCTTTTTGGGTTCAATTTGAGAGGTGTAACAAGTATAGCTAATTTGATTAGCTATTTGACGCCTAGTCCTAACACCCTCATTCATATCTCTAAGAATGTCATTCTTGTTGTAGAGATGTCTAACCAATGGAGCGGGTTCTTTAGAGTCCAATGATGGATCTCTATCAAGAGGTTGAATGACCTCTTCATCAAGAATTGACTTCACATCAATTGAAGTCTCACCATTCTTCTCCAAGGAAGAATCATCAAGCACAATGACCTCCTCATCACGGTCTCTAATCTTAGGCCTACAATCATCTATGACAACATTAGATGATTCCATAACACTCCGAGTTTTTAAATTGAAAACTCTATAGGCCTTACTATTAGGGGCATAGCCAATGAAAATCCCCTCATCACTCTTGGCATCAAACTTGCCAAGTTGATCTCGGTCATTTAGAATGTAGCATTTGCTCCCAAATGAGTGGAAGTAGCTAACATTTGGCTTTCTACCCTTCCATAATTCATAGGAGGTTTGCCTAGTACCGGGCCTTAGGAAGACTCTATTTCCTATGTAGCAAGCAGTATTGACGGCCTCGGCCCAAAGGTTCCTAGGGACATTGTTGCTAAGCAACATCACACGGGCTATCTCTTGAAGGACCCTATTCTTCCTCTCAACAACCCCATTTTGTTGAGGAGTTCTAGGAGCCGAAAACTCATGGGAAATGCCTAAGCTATTGCAATAGCTTTCAAAACAAGCATTTTAAAATTCCCTCCCATGGTCACTCCTAATCCTTTTAATGCTTTTAATGTGTGAGTTCTTTTCATTTTGAATTTTAGTGCAAAGCATTTTAAAATTTTCAAATGTTTCAGATTTTTCTCTAAGAAAATATGTCCATGTAAATCTAGAGAAATCATCAACACAAACAAAAATGTATCTCTTGCCACCGAGACTCTCGGTTTGCATGGGACCCCTAAGATCCATATGTAGAAGCTCTAATGGCTCCTTGGTAGTGAGATACTTGCCTTTCTTGTGCATACTTTTGGTTTGTTTCCCTTGTTGACAAGGTCCACAAACACCATCGACTTTCTTCCCAAGCTTAGGGAGGCCACGCATAACCTTGAACTTATCTAAGATTCTCAAATCTCGATAGTTCATGGGCCAAGTCTTTGATGCCACAACTCAACTTCCTCACACTTGGACATATTGCAAGAGATAGCACTAGCTTCAAGACAATAGCAATTGTCACTAGATCTCTTTCCTTTTAGCAAGGTTTGTCCATTTGGCATTAAAATAGAGCAATCATTTTTGTTAAACAAGACGGAGAGTCCATCATCATTAAGATGAGAAATGCTTATAAGATTGGCTTGCAAGCCATCAACAAGTAAAGCATTGGACAAGGAGGGTAAATCGGGAATGGAAATGGTTCCTTTCCCTATGACTTTCTTTCTAGATCCATCACCAAAGGTGACAAATCCTCTATCCTCCAAGACAAGGGATTTAAAGAAACTCTTTTTCCCCGTCATATGCCTAGAACACCCACTATCCAAATACCAAGTGTTAGAGGCATTTGCCTTCAAGGCAATTTGAGCCACATAGCAAAAATAGTCATCTCTTCTAATCCACCTAGGTGAAATGTTCTCATTCATAGTGGTATTAATCACATTGGCTCTAGATTTCCTAGGATCATGCAAATTGGCTCTAGATTTCCTAGGAACATGCATTTTGGCTCTAGCTCTATTTCTTTCAATCATGCTCTTGATTCTACACATTTCAATGTATTTGAAGCAATTAGGTCTAATGTGACCATCAACACCACAAAAGTGACAAGTGGGAATAAAATAAGAAGACATACCATGCCCTTGTGAATACAGAGGGGCTTTCCCACGCATTTGAGCTTGTCTTTGGTATTGGATTGGTTCTCTCCTTCTTTGTTGTTGAGTTGGAATTGATTGCTTCCTTGGTTGACCTTGCATGAATTGCTTCTTGGCTTGATGGTATTTGGGTTGAGGGAAACTTGCTTGATGCACCCTTGTTGATTGAGCTTGAGCTTGTTTCCCTTATGCAACCTTGACTTGAGAATCCTTAGAGCACTCTCCTAGTTCGATCTTCTTCCTAGGATGTTGTAGGGGTGAAGGCTCTTTGATATCCAAGCTCTTGACAAACACAGTCTTGCTTGAGGATGAGGTCTCCTTGTCATATTCATAGCCAAGACCCTTCTTATCACTTGGCCTCTTGCTAACTCCCAACATGTGGTCGAGTTTCTTTGTACTTGAAGTCATCTTAGCAATGATTTCTCTTGCTTCTTCAAGCTCCTTTTCCATCAATTCCTCATTTCTTTTTGCTATCTTTACTTCTCTATTTAGGTGAGTGACTTCGGTAGATAGCTTGAGATTCTCACCCTTTAGCCTTTGAATCTCTTTCTTCATCTTCAATCTTGAGCTTTGAAAATGCTCAATGAACCCTTCGAGATCCATTCCTCCTACATCCATATTTGTTGAATGGGATGAAGAGTCACCATCACTAAAGTCATTTTCACTTTGTTTCTCTTCCTCTTCATCATCTAATGCTTCCTTACTCTTGAGAGAAGATGCGAAGGCAATAAAGTTTGCTACATGATCCTCATCATCCGAGGATTTTCCTTCTTCTTCCAAGTCATCACCATCACTCCACGTGGCGGCCATAGCCTTTCATTTCTTCTTGTTCTTCAAATTGCCACAATCCGTGGAGATGTGTCTGAAACCTCCATATTCGAAGCATTGAATCCCTCTTCTTGTGGGCTTGTCTTTATTTGACTCAAATTTCTTGAAAGGAGTCTTCTTCTTCATTTCCTTTCCTTTGGATCCAAATCCCTTCTTCTCAAAATTTATGAACTTCTTGAATCTTTTAACCATGAGGGCAATCTCCTCATCTGAGTCATCTTCCTCTTTCTCTACTTTGGAAGTTTTCAGAACAATACTCTTTTGCTTCTTTGGAGGCGTAGGTGTAGGAGTCCACCTAGATTCATATGCTAGAAGTCTTCCAATAACTTCACTTGGCTTCATGTTCTTGTAATCACTGTTCTCCTCAAGAGCCGTCACTTTTGACTCAAATCTTGCTGGAAGCGACCTCATAATTTTTTGCTTGATTCTCCTATCCGAATTAGGGGTCACCAAGTTGATGGCTTTGATTTACTATGTCCATCAACTTCACTTGAAAGTCGTTGAAGCACTCATCCTCCTCCATTCTAATTTGCTCGAATTGTGTTTGGAGGACTTAAAGCTTGCAGTCCTTGACCACCTCGGTTCCCTCATGGGCCGTCTCTAGAATCTCCCATGCCTCTTTTGCAATTCTTATTGCTTGGATTAATTTGTACTGATTGTCATCCATTGCACAAAGAATGGCATGCATAGCCTCGTTGTTCCACTTGGATGCTTCAAACTCTTGAGTTGACCATTCTGACTTTGGCTTGGGAACTACACTTTCGTCTATTGAAGCTCAAACTAGCTTTATTAGAGATCATTTCTCTAATCAATGATTACACATCAAATATATATATATAAATATATGAGAAGAAAAACTAAGGCAATTGAAGACTTGAAGATCAAGAACAAAATAGAAATCAATACCTTGAAAAAAAACTATGCAATCCCGTTTTTATGAGTGAAGCTACCAGAATAACTACTCAAATGACTCCAAACTCTTGTGAATGTGGTAGAGAACTGGTAGATGAAGATTCTTCAATTTGAATCACTCAAAACAAACTCCAAATGAGAAAGTTATGTTGTTTGGAAGATGAGAAAATATTGAGAGAAAAACTGCACAAGTTTTGAATTTGTTTTCTTGAAATGAAAGTGAGAGGGAAGCAAGCAATTTAAAGGAGGGAAACAAGAAGTTAAAATCCAACCAATGGGAGGCTGCCATGCTGGCTTTTTGTGGAGGTGCATGGGCTCCACGGGACCAGCATCACTCCCTTCCCGTGGAGGCCACGCGCCTCCACGGGAAGGAGGTGCTTGGCACCTCTCATCCCTCTTACGCTCTCTTGAATTCCTGTTGAAATCGGCAGTTAATTTGGCGCCCACAAGACCGCCGAATAGACCGCATTAATAAAATGACATACTGCCTGAATTCGGAGGTCCATTCGGCAGTCACCCAACCACCTTTATGACCGCCGGATACCGCGATAATATAAAAAGCACTGGTCTCTTTCACAACACAACATATCACTCTCTTCTTTTCAAAATTTTTGGATTTTTCCCTCTCTCTCAAGGTGCAATTTCTTTTCCTCTCTTGTTCAAGGCTTCAAAGGTATGATTTCTATTTTTACCAAATCCTATTTTCCATGCTTAATCTTTTCTCTTATCTCATACTTCCAATGATTTCAATTAAAATGGTTAGAGTTAGGGTTTATTTGAAAATTTGGGATTTTTTGATTTGGAAGCCAATTGATTATGATGCATGCTTGGGTTTTGTTTGTTGGTAGATATTTATTCCCTCTAGGATGTAGTTTGTTGATTTAATGCCCTCTAACTCTTAAAATTCGGATCTCTTGGCATGATGTTGTTGAAATTTTTGCACTTGGATGAGAATCTCGTTTTTCTTGATATAATATAGGTCATATGTGTTTTGTGATTACATATTGCTGAACATACATTGAGATTTTTGATTCCTCCCATCATAATCTTTGGTCTTTTGAATTGGTTGCGCATGTTGAATTGTACATTAGTGTTATTTGATCTATATTGTTGGGTGCTTATTGTTGGATGCTTTAACTGGCATTATGTATTATTTTGGTTGTCAACATGGAATTCTCAGAATATGGTGGATTTGGTTAATGGTTTATGAGTCATTAATCTATGCTTGGCTGCTGACTTAGTTCTAAAGAGTAGTGATTTAATCTGAAATTGTCAGGTTTCACTTTTGGATCAGTATGTTTTAGTTTGATATTAACATTGATCAATTTTTGTCGGTATGGTTTGCATGTGTTGTTCTTCTGTGCTATGCAGGAGTTCCATTTTGAAATGACTATCACGGGCAAGGGCAAAAGCAAGGGCAAAGGCAAGGGTTCAACAAGTCGAGGGGAGAATCAACACAGCACCCGTAATGTGCAGTACCCAATTCACCTTCAGCGGATGATGTCCAGGACGATCCATCCGGAGAGAAGTATAGACTTAACGGATGTGGATGGATCAGTTGTGATTCGACAGGCTGATGGTATTGGTTGGTGAAACTTTGTCACTACTTCTCGAAATATAGCCAATTTGAGTGTGGTCAAAGAATTTTAAGCTTCAATGATAGTTTAGGAGTATCTGAAAGAGACGTCTGTCAAGGTCAGGGGAGTGGATGTGTTTGTACATCCACAGGAGATCAATACTTACTAGTAGACACCTGCTTATAGTTTGCTTAAAAAAAGGATACCAAACAAAATTAGTTTTCGACTGTACCACCCAGAGCTCACAGCTGCCCTTAGAAGAAACATGGAAAACAAGGGGGAATGGAACGTGAACCGTAGTTTTCGACAGTCGGAACTGGGAAGGGACTTGGGTTTTTGGTCAGTCTACATCTCTCATTCTTTGAGGCCCTCCCTACAGCGAACAAAGACCATGTTAGATGTGGCACACATCTTGCATTGCATTAAACACCAGCTGTAAATAGATGTGGGATAGTAGATTTTTGATGCCATATACCGGGTTGGAAAGAAGAGTAACTATATTCTCCATTTTCCTTGTATGATTACTGATATGTGCATATAAGCTGGAGTTGCTTCACGTGAGGACGATGAGATTAAGCCTTTGAGTGACCCCTGCAACTCTGAAACTTTCACTGATATAACTGAGGACGCGGACGTGGAGCGCCTACTCCCGTTAGGGTTTAGGATGCGGTAAAGAATGATGCAGCTGGTGCGGCACGAGGATGAGGAGAGTGAGGATGATGAGGATCCAGGAACAGTTCCACCTCTAGCCACAGAACCAGCCCCAGAGCAGAGGTCGGCCTGGTTCGATGCTTGGGCTAGAGATTTCTCTCACCAGAGGCCGGCCTGATTTGATGCTTTGGCTGAGGGATCCTATCGGCAGCTAACATATAAGGTTTCTCAACTGAGAAGGGCACTGGAGGCTAGCACATTGACAGCCACTGAGTGACACGGAGGCGCGGGACCCAGCTTTGAGCAGCAGCAACTACAACAGCCTCCACATTTCTACGAGCATAGACAGACACAGCCACCAGCGGATAAGGGAAAAGACGCGACCACAGACTGAGAAATTTTCATGCATTCTCCATACTAGTCACTAACCTTATTTTCGTATTTACTTTTAAGCGATCTTGAACTGTTTGCATTTTGGGCTTTGTTTACTTTACTTTTGGTCGGGATCACAGTTTATCTTTTTAGACGGATTTCGGTTATATATATATATTTCTTATTTAGTATAAGTTGGAAGTTGTATTGTGCTTTCATTGAATATTTTGCACATGATTTTTAAATCCTTTATGATTTTTATATGTGTAGGATTTTATGTTGTTTGTGTTTTAAATGTTTTGGCACCTTCCTAGCCGGGTCCTCATTGTCAACATTGGGGACAATGTTGGATTTAGGTTTGGGGGTGTGATGTCCTCAATTCTTGTAAAAATTCAAAAAAATTTGCGATTAAGGCCATATTTGAGCATATTTTGCTTGATTTGATACCTTTCTCATGTACTCATTGACAATATATGAATGCATGCATGGCATGAGTCAGTCCTATACTCACATGTTTTAGTAGAGGTGGCCATTTATTTGAGTGTGGAAGTCTATTAGTGGAGACTACCATGAGTCCACGTGCCTTAAAAGCGATTCCATGAAGGCTATATTTTTTGTACTCCTAAACACGCTTAACTCTTTTGTGCACCATTTACACAATTAATCATAGAACATTCATCAAATCAATTATGGATATCATGACAATTGTTTGCACTTTTTTGTGGTTGGCTTACTTGAAGGGATGATAGGACTTTTATAGAATATGTCTAAACACATTCACCCAATTCCTACCCAATTTGTGCTTCAAAGGTCTAATAATGGTGGCCAAGCACTTAAGCCAAACACTTTCCCAAACACTAACCAAACCTAAACACAAGACCTACCCAAAGTTGTTGACCATAATCAAGTCATGTATGCCTACAGGATGTCAAATGTAAACTCTTGTTGAGTTAATAGTGTGTATGTAGGCATGATGTAAGTATGCAAAATTTTGGGGCTAAGAAAATAAAAAAAAATAAAAAAATAAAGTTGTCAATTGAGCCCAAATTCTTCAATGTGAGCTGCACCATATATATGAGCAACCATGTAGCATGAGGTTGGTACAAATGTATAATTTAGATACTTGATTTTGTATTGTGCTAAATGTAAACCTTCTTGGCATGGTCAATAACTTCAAACCTCACTACCCATATCCATCATTCACCACACAACACCCCCAGCCCCAACAATTGGTAGGAAAAGTAAATTTGATCTTATAGGACTCCCACTTGAGAATGCAAACTCTCATCATGCTCTACCATGTTCATGGTTTTTGGTTCCTTTCCTGATACACATTCACTCAAAAAGAGCATCAATTCTTGAATACATGTATGCGTCTTAACTTGTTTCCATTTCATAAACTCATTCGCATACGCATTTATGAGAGTAACAACCTAGGTTTTGAGAGGAAAAATAAGAGTGACACCTAGTGAGAACCTAGTGTCGAAGCGAAATATGGTTGAAGCGCTTATGTGAGTGGTCTCCAAAGTGAGGGCATTTGAATGTGGGATTCGTAACTTGCGTTGCATTCATTGGACTAATTTTGGGATATTTCAAGTATAAGTACATCTCTCATGGTATCTTATCTAGATTGGTAGTCGCATTTTTTTATCTGGTAGATTTTGTTTGTTTGTTTTCCACGTTTTGTTTTGAGTTTGCTCAAGGGCAAGCAAAGGCTAGGTTTGGAGGTATTTGATCGAGCCATTTTATATTTATAAATGCACCCCCATTTCCAATGCTTACGTCCAGGTTTTCAAGTAAACTACTGTATTTTATGGCTCGATTTTGTATTGTGCAGGTACTTTTAAGATAATGGGGTAATTAATGAAGAGGCAAGCAAATTTGAGCTAAAAGCGATAAATGGAGCACTCTTAGGATGAAAATGTGAGAAGATAAGACCAGACGCAGTTAGGCGCTCAGTTCAGCAGTCACATGACCGTCGTTCAACAGCAGAATCAGCAAATGACCATGTGCAATTTGGCAATCAACTCGGTGGTTGTGTCGACCGCCTTTCCAACCGCACAATTTGGATAGAATGACCTCCTTAATTCGACTTTCGATTTGGCAGTCATCTCCTGACCGCCGTTATGACCGCCATTTTTTCTCCAGGATATCCATCTTTATTTGGCGGTTGATTCGGCTATCACAATGACCGCCATTTCAACCGCTGTTTTGTGCCACATCAGCAATCGAGATTTAACCCTAATATTTTGTGTTTCCCATATAAATATCCTCATATGTTTTCCTCAAACCAGATCCCCCACCCTTCTAGAAATCCCCAAGCATTCTCTTAACTCCACCATTAACCAAATCTCCACCAATCAAAAAAGGACTTCACATTTCCCTTTCCCACACTCATTCATTCACTTCAAACCACCAAATACCTAACTTTCCCTCCAAAAACCCACAAACCCATCCACATCTTAGAGGATTCATTGAAGGGAGTAGAAGAGTTCCACCAAGGAAAAGGGGAATCTCAAGCATCAAAGGAACAAAAAGATCTCTTGAAGGTTTTCATAGGTCTTTTCTATAACCTTGCTCCTTTTATGTGTATTTCTAATATGTGTAACTAAACCCTCATATTGGGGAATTGATGAGACAACTTATATGATATTTCTATGTATATGAACTAGTAATATGTTATTATGAATTCTCTCTTGGATTATTTCATTTTCATTGCTTTGAAGTTGCCATTTTGCATGACTAAGCTAATATTGGGGCTCAATTTAGTTTTGCTTGTAAATGTGGTTCACATATGAAGGTTGTGGTTTAGGGTTTGAATGGCTTTAAACTCATTCTCCCAACCTTTAGCATTTATGAATTTAAATATATGATTTGAATGTTTTATGTTAATAGCCAAAATTGGCTAAGGACCAAAGGGAAATTTTTCACCTCCCAGACCTGGTTCCATACCCGAGAGTTTCACCAGGAGACCTCTCAATCCAGAGCCGAACTGCGATACCACCCCAGAAATAGGGGTGGGCTCTGGAAACATCCGGGATAGAGCCTGGACCCGAGAGCTTTCACCAGGAGACCTCTCTATCCAGAGCCGAACTGCGATACCACCCCAGGAACAAGGACGGGCTCCGAAAACATCCGGGATAGAGCCCGGAACGATCAGATCTAGCTCGCATAACCAAAACTAGAAGCTCCCCGAAGTCGAGGTCACCTCGCAATTGCTCCAGAGACTTGTCTGTACCTCGATTGATACAGAAGAATGTCCCTAAAAGGCCGTGAGATCAGTCGAAGCCACACCTAGCTTCAAAAGGTCAGTCGAAGCCACACCTAGCTTCAAAAGGTCAGTCGAAGCCATACCTAGCTTCGAAAAGGTCCAGGGAAGCAGGATCTGGCTCCAAGCTAGATGAAACTTCTCAGATATCAAGGTCAGAACACTAATCAACCTCCCTAGTTGATGCACCACACCATATCATCTCCAACGACCTCTATAAAGATCATGCTGAAAGGATACGAGGGATACACTGAATCATCTGGAAACGTTACCTATATGCAGAACAAGTAATAAAATCCAAAAAGAAAACAAACTGATCTCTACCACGATACTCTCAATTCGGACGTTAACTCAAAGTCAATGACAGTAAAGCGAGAAATCCCGCCCGATAAGGAGGAGACTGAGAAAATCAAGGGAGAATCAGTCTGTTGGCCTACAAACTATGTATAAATAGAAAAGAAAGGAAATGAAAAGAGAAGACTACTATTCGACAGGCATACGACAAACAATCATCCATTCCCTAGAGAGAATTGGGAGAAAAGATAAAAGAATTTATGTACTGTATTTGTATACCATGCACATTCAATAACAACATTCTTGCTTTCTTCTCATTTTATAGATCATTGCTACACATACAATAAATCTTGGCCACCACCTACTTGGTAGTGGTTTCGAGGGCGTTATCTGAGATTTCTCATCCCGAGCAAAATTTCCGTTAACACTTTCTGGCGCCGTCTGTGGGAAACGATCCTACACCCAATTAACCAATCGTTTGCATTTACATTTTTGTTGTCTTAGATAAACTATGAGGCTCCGCTCCTCCCAAGGCCAACATAGAATCCCGAAGCAACCTCCGGTGAGGCTAACACGAAAAGCCCCAAGAAAGGGGAGAAAGTCTGGATATAGTATCCCAGCTCCGATCCAGACAACCAATACGCGGGCTACTGGCCACCCTATAGTGAGCCAGGCAGCGCTCGACCAACAAGCGGCGGCCTTCGTAGAATCCATCCGCGTCCGCCTCCTCGCTGAAGGCATCACGATCCAGCTAACCAACCTGAATGATTATGGAGAGCTGAGCAGGCTCGGAGCTGGGCCACCTGCTTTCGATCGCCTAGGACCTCCTCTTCCAAAGCCGGCTCGAGACAGGTCAGGACCCCAACGTTCGATCAGGGATAGGCTGGGACCCATGCCCCCAGCTCCGAAAAGACTTTCACAATATCAACCCCGGCTAGTTAAGTCTGCCGCGGATGCTTTTACCAGGAAACCGCTAGGGCTATCTCGTCCAACTACATCTAGGAGAACTACACGGGCCCTAGAGGAGGAAAGTAGACAAACTCCCGGAGTGGATCATGTCCAGGAGGAGGACCAGATAGAAATTGCCAGTTCATCAGAAAGATTCGACAGTGAGGAATCTGAGGTTAACTCGAAGAGACCTGGGAACAAGCGACTGAGGGATCAGCTGGCAAAGCTACAAAAAGAGGTCCTGCAGATAAGGAAGGGAAAGAGTAAGGAGGACAAAAAGAATCCCCTGAGCGAGATGAACGCTCCCTTCACTAGGAGGATCCGGGAAGCAGAGCTCCCCCCCAAAATTCAAAATGCCAGCAGATAAGTTCTCTGGAACAGAAGATCCTCTAAGCCACCTAGAGAGCTTCGTTCAACAGATGGAGGTCCAGAACACTACCAGAGCAGCTATGTGCAGAATGTTTCCAACGACCTTGACCGACTACGCGAAAACCTGGTTCAGGAAACTGCCCGTTGGTAGCGTGGATTCTTTCACAAAATTATCAACCGATTTTTGCTCACAATTCCAAGGAGTTAAACCTCGCCCGAAAGATCCCATACACCTCCAATATGTGATCCAGGAGCGGAGTGAAACTCTTCGAACATACGTGGAGCGATTTCACAAGGAGGTCATACAAATGGGAGTTTTCACTGAAAAAGAAACCCTCACCAACTTCAGGCGAAACCTCTGGGCAGGAAAGCTTTTCCGTTCCTTCGCTAAGAGACCTCCCGAGACTTACCAGGAGGCCTATGACCGGGCTCTAGAGCAGGTCGAGATCCACGAACAACTCAAGGTCAAGATGGAACACGACGACATGAGAATGGCAAAGCGTCTGAAGAAAGAAGCTCCCAAATTTGAGTCAGTGCAGAAAGCTCAGAATAAACCTCCCAATAGGTCGACCTATCGCCTCCCTGCTCCTCTGCATAGGCAAGAAAGATATTCGGCAAAACGAACCCCTCCCCGGGCTTCGCCGCCTCCCAGGACCGTGGCTCTAGTAATGCAAGGGGAAAAAGGGTATGACTACTACACCCCTTTGAATGCTTCCAGGGAAACAGTCTACCTTGCCATATGAGATAAAGGGTTGCTCTAAAAGCCCGCTCCCATGAAGGCCCCAGCTGACAGAAGAAACCGGTACAAGTACTGCGACTTCCATGAAGACGTAGGCCACAACACCTCAGAGTGCTATAATTTGCGCAACCAGATTGAGGCCCTAATAAGGGGAGGATGCCTGATTGAGTTCTTACAACAGGTCAGAGATAATATCAGGACTGGAAGGGAGGTACAATCTAAAATCCGTGAGGACGCAGAAAAGAGGAAAGGGGAGCAGGATGACTTAATGCAACTGATCCATGTGATACATACTATCAGCGGAGGTCCTACATTGGCCGGCGTTTCCAATAACTCCCGAAAAAACCACACAAGAAAGGTTCCCCACATCGGAGAGAGCCGAGGGATCTTCGAAGTCAGCCAGAGCCCGACAGAGCCCTCCCAATCAGCTCAGATCGTATTCACCGAAGCAGATGTCTTCAACACTGTGCAACCTCATGATGATCCTATGGTAATCACGATACAGATCGCCAACTGTCTGGTCCATCGCGTGCTCGTGGATACAGGTAGCAGTGTAGATATCCTCTTCAAGGATACCCTGGAAAAATTAAACCTGAAGTAACATTGCTACAACAGCTGTACCACTCCGCTTTACGGTTTCACTGGGGACTCGATCATACCAGTGGGGTCAATGATCCTCCCAGTAATCATCGGGATCACCCAGCTCCAACAGAATGTTATGACCAACTTTGTTGTGGTGGACACCCCATCGGCCTACAACGCCATCCTAGGGAGACTTTTCCTGTCCTCCTTGAAGGGAGTCTTGTCCATATATCACAACGTCTTGAAATTCCCGGTGGGAACCAAAGTGGGAGAGGTACGCGGAGACCAGCAGGCAGCCAGGAAATGCTACGCAGTATCTGCCAGTCCTACAGCCTTAGCGAAACAATGTGTACAGGTGACATTAGTCCAGGAAGACATGGACACATCCCGGATAACCCAGGAGGAGAAGGAGCCCGCGGAGCATCCTGGGCATCCGGAGAGCGAACCTATCATGCCCTACGAGGAAGAATGGAGTGAGGAATGGGCCAGCGGGCAGCCCGTGGACAAACTAGAAGAGATACCCATCAGGAATAACGACCCCTCCAAGGTCGTCAAGGTTGGAGCGATTGACCCAGAAGTAAAAAGAGGACTGATTGACCTTCTCAGGGAATTCAGCGACATCACTTTGCTGGAAGACTCCTCAGGACCTGAGGTGATAAAGGAAGGAAGATGAAATGAGGGATCTATCTGAGCGGGCTGTTCCCCAGCTCCGGGTGGGCTCGAGGGGACGACCTTGTCGCCTTTAGGGAGAGATAACTCGGCAGCTTTGAGCATTATTTCCTGTCTATCCCAGCCCGCAATAGATGATAAATCAAAGGGAGGAGGAAGAGCCTCCGCAACCTGAAAGGAAGCATAGAAATACCCGTCGCTGAAGGAGGTCTCCGCATCAGCTTGCAGCTTGGTCACCTGAGTAATCAGAGACTGGTCTCAAGGTCCAACTTCTTAGCCTCAGATCTCCAGGAATCCCGCTGCCTAGCCCACCGGAGAGATTGAAGACGCTCCTGATCATAAGATTGCTTCATCCTCTCATGATCGCAGCAAAGCTCAACCATCTCGACATCGATTTTTCCCTGGCTGGAGGTCACCTCTTCCACTAAAGACCGAGCTTGCTTGAGCAGTTCCTGGCTTTCTCAGCTTCAGCTTCGGCTTTTGCAGCCCAATCGCGGAGGAGGGCTACCTGCTGGCCCATCGTGACATTAAGCTTGAAGGACTACAAAATACATAACCCGAGTTAGAAACTGAACGAATTAACAACAGTAGCGTGAAAGAAATACAATTACCTCAGCTAGAATAGCAGACCCCTTGGTTATAAGGACGTCCACAGGCATAGAAGCCATCTTGGAGATCCCGCCACCCTGACAAGACGCTATGAATTGCTCCAGAACCTCATCCTGCCCTGTCGAGACTGAGGCCGGGAGCGGCTGGAAGGAACCTTCGCAACACCTTTCCTAGAAGCAACACCTTTCACAGAAACCTCTGAGGCTTTGGTTGTTGGAAGCGCAGCGGACTCAAGTGTTTGAGTTGAAGGGGTAGCAACTTTAGCGGCCAAGGCCGAGGGGGCAGAAGCAGCCGGGCCAACCACCTGGGGAGCTTTACCCAAAGCCCGGAAAGCCCGCGAGGCAAGAGTGGCCATCTTAGACCCAGCCGGAGAGATAGACGAAGCCAAGGCAGGTTCGACCCCAGAAGAGGGAAGAGAAACTCTGCCTTGAGGGGAGCGTGAGACGTGATGGGTGGCCGGCTCCACGACAAAAACTGTGAATAAGCTGATTAAGAAAGAAAATGTTAAAACCAAGCTAAGTAATAAGGCGAAGCAACTCAAGGACACTTACGAGGAATAGCGTCTGAAATCCGTAAATACTTGTTCACCCTACGAGGATCAAAAGCTTCAGCAGTAGGGAACTTCGAATTCAGATAATTCCGGGCTAGAATATCCTTTAAGATGGCTTCGGACTTAGAGGGCAGGGAGTCTTGGTCCCATGAGGGCTTGTCACTGAAAGCCGTAGGAACCTCAAATTCATGCCCCCCGATGAAAATCGAGCTCCCCCAGTCATCCCCCGCCAGGATCCATTCTTCTTTCCACGCGGGGTCCTTCTTCGAGGCTCTAGGAACGATGAAGTTGAGCTTATTCTTGTCCTTGGCATAGAACTGGCCTCGAGGAACCCAAGACAAGCTCCCAATCTGGAAAAGATAAGCCAGCTCCTCTGCACCTGGCTCCCGCGTCACTTTACTCATCTGGCATTGTTCCCTCCATAATACAAGGAAACCAATCAGATGCCTCCAGAAGCCAGACGTCAATTGGAGGGGAGCGAGCTGGATGGCGTTGAGAGCCCGCCGAAAGGTCGGATGGAGGGGAAGCCTGACCCCGTTCTCAAGAACGGCCACATGAATCGGAAGCACGCCTTTAGGGGGATTGAAGAACTCATAATTTTTAGGAGGCACCGAGATGGATACACTGTCGGGGATGCCAAACTTTGACCTCAAGTGATCAATCGACACCGGGTCAACGGAGGAATCTGGGACAACCCGAAAATAGTAAGGAGGGAGCCTCTCCACAAGGGAACCGGGAGCCGAGACCCGAAGCTCCCCCGCGGTGCCACCGTCCGCTTCTTTGTCGGAGTCCTCATCGACGATATCCAAAGGGTGGTCGGGATGGTTGGAGAACCCAGTCCCGATGGAAACATTCCTACTCGACCGCCGACGTTGCGAGGTGGGTGGGGAATCATCGCCGTCAGAACTCCTCCTAGCCCGCTTCCCCAGAGTAAAACTGATGACCTCCTCGCCGTCGAGTATGGAATCAGCTGAGTCGCGACTATTTTTCGACATTGTAGAAGCCAAAAAGGAGGAAGAATGAAGAATGAAGAAAGAAGCAAGCTTGGAGGAAAAGCTATGGAAATATTTCTCAGCAAAAAGTTTTTTAGCTCGAAGAGATGTGAGGAAGATGAGGAGGAAAACAGACATATATATAGGCAGGAGGGCAACAGCGCGAGTTACCGAGATACTAGTTTGGTAACGGTAAAAAATCGACTACAGTAACGTAACCGGATTAAACTCAAAAGCGGGCTAATCATCTCACGCCACATCACTTACGCAGTTAAGAGGAAGATCTCCCCAAGATTCTGGTAACGGTAAAAAATCTCGGGGACTGCCGTAACGCAATCAGATTAATTCGAAGATAAATTAGTCGGTTCGCATCACGTCACTCAAATGAAGAAATTTCCCCAATATTTCGATAACGGTTAAAAGAGGAAGATTTCCCAAATAATGTGAAAATCTGACCTCAACCCCGAGCTCGACGTCTGGTGTTCAAGTCAGAGGGGACTTCTGTTAATAGCCAAAATTGGCTAAGGACCAAAGGGAAATTTTCCACCTCCCAGACCTGGTTCTATACCCGAGAGTTTCACCAGGAGACCTCTCAATCCAGAGCCGAACTGCGATACCACCCCAGAAACAAGGACGGGCTCCGGAAACATCTGGGATAGAGCCCGGAACGATCAGATCTAACTCGCATCACCAAAACTAGAAGCTCCCCGAAGTCGAGGTCACCTCGCAAATGCTCCAGAGACTCGTTTGTACCTCGATTGACACAGAAGAATGTCCCTAAAAGGCCGTGAGATCAGTCGAAGCCACACCTAGCTTCAAAAGGTCAGTCGAAGCCATACCTAGCTTCGAAAAGGTCAAGGGAAACCGGATCTGGCTCCAAGCTGGATGAAACTTCTCAGATATCAAGGTCAGAACACTAATTAACCTCCCTGGTTGATGCACCACACCATATCATCTCCAACGACCTCTAAAAGATCATGCTGAAAGGATACGAGGGATACACTGAATCATCTGGAAACGTTACCTATATGCAGAACAAGTAATAAAATCCAAAAAGGAAACAAACTGATCTCTACCACGATACTCTCAATTCGGACGTTAACTCAAAGTCAATGACATTAAAGCAAGAAATCTCGCCCGATAAGGAGGGGACTGAGAAAATCAAGGGAGAATCAGTTTGTTGACCTACAAACTATGTATAAATAGAAAAGAAAGGAAATGAAAAGAGGAGACTACTATTCGACAGGCATACGACAAACAATCATCCATTCCCTAGAGAGAATTGGGAGAAAAGATAAAAGAATTTATGTACTGTATTTGTATACCATGCACATTCAATAAAAACATTCTTGCTTTCTTTTCATTTTATAGATCATTGCTACACATACAATAAATCTTGGCCACCACCTACGTGGTAGTGGTTTCGAGGGCGTTATCTGAGATTTCTCATCCCGAGCAAAATTTTCGTTAACACTTTCTGGCGCCGTCTGTGGGATGAGAAATCGTGGAGCCGGAAATTTCTCCTGGTGAACTCGGCAGCTTTGAGCATTATTTCCTGTCTATCCCAGCCCGCAATAGATGATAAATCAAAGGGAGGAGGAAGAGCCTACGCGACCTGAAAGGAAGCATAGAAATACCCGTCGCTGAAGGAGGTCTCCGTATCAGCTTGCAGCTTGGTCACTAGAGTAATCAGAGACTGGTTCTCAAGGTCCAACTTCTTAGCCTCAGATCTCCAGGAATTCCGCTGCCTAGCCCACCGGAGAGAATGAAGACGCTCCTGATAATAAGATTGCTTCATCCTCTCATGATCGCAGCGAGGTTCAGCCATCTCGACCTCGATCTTTCCCTGGCTAGAGGTCACCTCTTCCACTAAAGACCGAGCTTGCTTAAGCTGTTCCCCGACTTTCTCGGCTTCAGCTTCGGCTTTTGCAGCCCGATCGCGGAGGAAGGCTACCTGCTGGCCCATCGCGAAATTAAGCTTGAAGGCCTACAAAATACAGAACCCGAGTTAGAAACTGAACGAATTAACAAGTGTAGCTTGAAAGAAATACAATTACCTCAGCTAGAATAGCAGACCCCTTGGTTATAAGGATGTCCACATGCATAGAAGCCATCTTGGATATCCCGCCACCCGAACAAGATGCTATGATTTGCTCGAGGACCTCATCCTGCCCTGTCGAGCTCGACTGAGGCCGAGAGCGGCTGGAAGGAACCTTCGTAAAACCTTTCCCAGAAGCAACACATTTCCCAGAAACCTCCGAGGCTTTGGTTGTTGGAAGCGCAGCGGACTCAGGTGTTTGAGTCGAAGGGGTAGCAACTTTAGCGGCTAAGGCCGAGGGGGCAGAAGCAGCTGGGCCAACCACCTGGGGAGCTTTACCCAAAGCACGGAAAGCCCGCAAGGCAAGAGTGGCCATCTTAAACCCAGCCGGAGAGATAGACGAGGCCAAGGCAGGTTCGACCCCAGAGGAGGGAAGAGAAACTCCGCCTTGAGGGGAGCGTGAGACGTGACGGGTGGCCGGCTCCACGATAAAAACTGTGAATAAGCAGATTAAGAAAGAAAATGTTAGAACCAAGCTAAGTAATAAGGCGAAGCAACTCAAGGATGATGGGAGTTAGATCTGATCGTTCCGGGCTCTATCCCGGATGTTTCCGGAGCCCGTCCTTGTTCCTGGGGTGGTATCACAGTTCGGCTCTGGATAGAGAGATCTCCTGGTAGAAGCTCTCGGGTCCGGGCTCTATCCCAGATGTTTCCAGAGCCCACCCCTGTTTCCGGGATGATATCGCAGTTCGGATCTGGTTCGCCTTATTACTTAGCTTAGTTCTAACATTTTCTTTCTTAATCTGCTTATTCACAGTTTTTGTCATGGAGCCGACCACCCGTCACGTCTCACGCTCCCCTCAAGGTGGAGTTTCTCTTCCCTCTTTTGGGGTCGAACCTGCCTTGGCTTCGTCTATCTCTCCGGCTGGGTCTAAGATGTCCACTCTTGCCTCGTGGGCTTTCCGGGCTTAGGGTAAAGCTCCCTAGGTGGTTGGCCCGGCTGCTTCTGCCCCCTCGGCCTTGGCCGCTAAAGTTGCTACCCCTTCGACTCAAACACCTGAGTTCGCTGTGCTTCCAACAACCAAAGCCTCGGAGGTTTCTGGGAAAGGTGTTGCTTCTGGGAAAGGTGTTGCGAAGGTTCCTTCCAGCCGCTCCCGCCTCAGTCGAGCTCGACAGGGCAGGATGAGGTCCTAGAGCAATTCATAGCGTCTTGTCCGGGTGGCGGGATCTCCAAGATGGCTTCTATGCCTGTGGACGTCCTTATAACCAAGGGGTCTGCTATTCTAGCTAAGGTAATTGTATTTCCTTCATGCTACTCTTGTTAATTCGTTCAGTTTCTAACTCGGGTTCTGTATTTTGTAGGCCTTCAAGCTTAATGTCGCGATGGGCCAGCAGGTAGCCCTCCTCCGCGATCGGGCTGCAAAAGCCGAAGCTGAAGCCGAGAAAGCCGGGGAACTGCTCAAGCAAGCTCGGTCTTTAGTGGAAGATGTGACCTCCAGCCAAGGAAAAATCGAGGTCGAGATGGCTGAGCTTCGCTGCGATCATGAGAGGATGAAGCAATATTATGATCATGAGCGTATTCAATCTCTCCGGCGGGCTAGGCAGCGGGATTTCTGGAGATCTGAGGCTAAGAAGTTGGACCTCGAGAACCAGTCTCTGATTACTCAGGTGACCAAGCTGCAAGCTGATGCGGAGACCTCCTTAAGCGACAGGTATTTCTATGCTTCCTTTCAGGTCGCGGAGGCTCTTCCTCCTTCCTTTGATTTATCATCTATTGCGGGCTGGGATAGACAGGAAATAATACTCAAAGCTGCCGAGTTATCTCGCCCTGAAGGTAACAAGGTAGTCCCCTCGAGCCCAGTCGGAACTGGGGAGTAGCCCGCTCAGATAGATCCCTCATTTCATCTTCCTTCCTTTATCACCTCAGGTCCTGGGGAGTCTTTCAGCAAAGTGATGTCCTCTCGATCCGAGGAGGACCAATCGGGAGCTGGTGAAGAGGTTAGGAGCCCATCTGAGGACCCCCCTTTAAGAGATGGAGGTCGACCGGAGCCAGATGGGGTCCTTGGCTGCCCTTCTTGACACGGCTATCCCTCCCGAGGTTATGGACGTAATTAATGAAGTTTTGGAGGAAGATCCAGCTGATCATCCGATGGAGCCTCTAAATGGAGGAGCGGTCGGTGAGGGTGACCAAGATGTACAGCTACCTGTAGAGGGGGTTGATGGTGAGGATCAGCAAGAAGAAGGAGGGCCAGTTGAGGGGAGCCATGAGAGTCCCAAAGCTTGAAGCGGTTCATCATGCCTTGTTTTTGATAGCCCGGAAAAGGGGGTGGGCACCCCGTTTTGCCATTATCAGTTTTTCATTTTTCTTCTTCTTTTTGTAGCCCGAGTTCGGGGGTTGGGCTCCTCATTTGGATGTAGCCTTATCAGGGGATAGGCTCCTCTTGTCCTTAATGATAAATCGAAACGCTCTTTTGAGAACTTTTTATTTTATTTCTGGTCTTGAATGGGACCCAGAGTAGCATCTGTAGCAACAATTAAGATTCGTGTAGGGAATTATGATGATTTTGATCCTGCACACAAAAGCAAACATTATATATATATATATATATATGTATATTTCTAAATTGAGAGACCGAAAGAGAACGAGTTATCATTCAGCTTGTTTCACCACAATTATGTAATATGAATTTGGCTTCTAAGCTTCTACCATGCCATATAGAACACTAAATACATACAAAATTTAGTACATAAAAGCTGTACAATATTTGCTTTTACATACATTCATAAATACCACAAAATTAACACCGTTTGACGTACACAATTTGGATTTACATTATAAGAGTGTTGAGAGGGACAACAAATGTGTTAATTTGGTTTAATAGGCCACAAATGGCCCCAAAAAGATTTTCGGGCTAGACGATGTAATGTGGGATTCTTACTGCGTGTCAAAACCATATGCGCAAATGATCCATATGAGCCATCCTGTTTGGTTGATCGACAAACATCCATTGCCACTTGCCTGCCCCTTTAGACCGGAGGGAAGATAATCCTTCCCCAACCACCACCAAGATCAGCACAGTTTGTTTCTTCTTCCTTTTCCACTAGATCTTTATCGCTATCATCCTCATCATCAATTTCAATAGCATCAGAGTCGTAACAAACTAGACCCGTTTCCTTATATGGCATAAGTTCAACTTCAAATTCAGCTTGTGCTTTAACTAGATCATCTGACACGATAAAAACAAAGCGTTAAAATCAAAATATAAAATAAAATGAATTCGGATTTCCCTGTATCGCAACATAATAATAATAATATAATAATAGAGTCCGATACGCAAGCAAGTCTTTTTTAGTAGATGCACTATCAACAATCATGTAAGGAAACACGCTAATTAATGCTAGTGAGAGGGGAAGGATCAAGGGGATAAAATGTTTTGGAATTATTTTAACAGAGGTTCTTTTATATTGGTACTCTTAGGTATCAATAGACATCATCAAATTGTAAATTAGTAATACTCACTCAGGTTTTTGTCCTCGTCTGAAGGCAACATAGGAAAATTTCTCA
Organism: Dipteronia sinensis; assembly: GCA_033220585.1. NCBI lineage: Eukaryota > Viridiplantae > Streptophyta > Magnoliopsida > Sapindales > Sapindaceae > Dipteronia > Dipteronia sinensis. The sequence goes on along the minus strand of CM065641.1, from coordinate 27,378,837 downwards.
TCTTCAAAGCCACTTAATGGCTCACCCTTTGACCGCTACAAACCAACCACGAATAAAAGAACATCAACATAAACTAATGATAAACTCGGTACTCTGATCTTTATCCATAATAACAGAGAAAAAAAAGTCAAATTCATGAATTCTTGTATGCAGATATTATGAAAAATGAGTCCATAAGGAACCGTTTATGCACGCGGTGATGTTGTCCTCTGTATACACTGAACGAAATGACAGTATTTTCCTGATTTCTCTAATGGACAAGCCCCGTCATGAGGGCACTACATTAAGAAAACCGGTAACTTAACCCACACAAAAAAAGGTACAAGATAAAAAAGGAGGTGGGAATTCATTCAGGGAAAGATGTTAGGCAAGAAAATAAATGTATGGTGGAAACTTTATGTACTCACAGGAGTAAATATGTACACCACTTCTGCATGTCACCAGGTCCTTCGAAGTTTCCTTGTTCACATCTTTAGACTTACGGCATTTCTACGAAACCAAAAGGATGATATCAAATTAGCATGTTAAAAAAAGCACAAGACATTAATTACAACAACTATTAGATTGAAAATCTAACTGAACTCAACCTTCTCTCCATCCATAATATAGGAGAACACATCTGTGAAATGATATTAGATCCCTGTGGTGTTCTTGGTTCAACCAGAACCTGTCAACATCAAGTCGAATAGAAACGTGTTAGACTGAACATTGAAAACTTCCAAACTAAAACAGTCTGTTATAGCAGCAAGAGCTATGATTAACATGTCATTCATACATTAGGATCAGGGGCGGATCCACATAGAGACCAAGTGGGGCCCGTGCCCCACCTCAGTGGTTTTTAAAAAGTGATTTTATGTTTATATATATATAACAAACGTGATCTTAACACTGCTAGGAAACCCTTGGCAGCTTCAATTTGCACATCATAATACAAATTAAAACGATAATTAAAAAAGCAAGGAAAAACCAGTGTCACGTCATTGCTAACAATATCAAATAAAGGTAAGAAACAGAACATATACAACGAAACAGGTAAATTAACACATCCAGGTTTGGTGAATGTTTCCAATAAACCAAGATGGTTAAACCTATGAAACATGCAATAAAGAAATAAGATCAATTGGTCAAATGGTGTGCATAATCCTTTCCAATGCATAATGTGTGTTTTATAAAGAGAAAATCAATAACAAAGCTCAAATAAATTCAATGAATCACAAATACAACTGGCTTGTGCTCTGCTAGGAATGTGAACCTTAAATTTGTATGTGAGGACCCAATAAGTCATGTCCTTGAAAAGTGCACTCAGGCATATTAGGCCAGTGTCTGATACAATTTGGTATTCCCATATTTGCCCACAAGCAGTATAAATTAAAATCTCACCAATCAAGTACAGCTTATTTTGACAGGTAGTACTGAGATTTTATTTTATTTTTTTTAAAGAAAAATATATAAAAAGATAGAGACAGCAGGTAATTCAATGGCAGAAACTGCAAAGTATAAATAATACATACAAGTGCTCTGACCACAAACAGCTGCTGGATGTAAAATAGTACACAGTTTTCAAGAGATTGGCTTTTCATGCAATTACAAACTGTATGTGCTAATTTACTTATACAACCAATAGTGTCTAACAATATATTTTAACAACCAATTCTAATTTCTAAATGCTGCCACCAACATAACTGGATCCCTGACTTCAGTTCATGAATTACAGCCATGCATGTACAGAAGCTGGATACGTTTAAGGGTTAAAAAGTTTTACTTATATGTAGAGGGGGGGATATGAGAAAGGGCGTGGGGGCTGTGGTTTAATGAGAAAAAAGAAAGTTTAGCCAGAAATACACACCTGCACTTCTGTGCATTCATATATTGGCCTTTTCCTCCCCAAATAACTCTCTCCCACAAGCTTTGCATGATAAGGACTCAAGGATAAAAATAACTCCTTGTGCTGTGGCAGTTGTGGCATTGATGGCGTCTTTACCTGTCATGTCATGCAAGGGGGAAGTAGAACAGATAACTGTTATTCATATATACATAGCTAATAGCAAATTTTAAAAACTATCTTATACCAGAAGAGAGCCAAACAACAATATTGAGAAAGAGGCAGCGAGAAGGGGAATCTAAAAGAGATGCTAAACACAAGCAAGCAATTACATTGACTTTTGCTCGTTTTATGTACTAAGCCAAGTACAAAGGCTTTTGCATTATCATATGTACTCATGCATCAAATCTTTTCAGATTATTTCTCTACTTGAAGCCACAATGCTGCCCTCCCCAAACCATGGTCTGCCACAGTGCCACATCATTCCTAATAGTTTTTTCTATTTTTAGTTTAATAGGAGTCCCTAAAAGTATTTAATCGCCTAAAGGTGACAACTACAACCTCCCCTTAACAATTCTCGAATCCAGAACATAGCAGTTGATGAACTTCTTCCTGGTTTTCTTCTGTTATGGATAAGTTAGAAATATTTGTCAATTTACTTCGAAGTGATTGCACTTCATTTGCCAAATATAAACTAAGATTCAAAGAATCCTACTATATCCATCGGTTAAAGGAAGCCTTATGTGGACTTAAACAAACTTTTAGAGTTTGGTATGATATGCTGTCAATACTCTTAGTTTCACTCATCTATAAACAAAAGAAGCTGAACTGAACCTTTAGCTTCAATATTTGGATTAAACTGCATTTTCTTTTATCAGAGAAAAAACCAAATTTCTTCGCCCCTGAAGCGAAAAGAAGGATGCTACTCAAGTTTTTGCAAGTTCCCAGTGATAATGAAAGGAAAACTTTCTTGGTTTAATCCATGAACAAATGTTGTAATTATCTATACGCTAGAATGAAATGTTTTATAAGCAAAATGAGCTACTTTATAAAAACAAGGTTATACAAAAATAAAATACAAATGACAAATCCTCTGCCTCATTTAACAAACGTTATTAAACATGCAAGAAAAATGCAAGAAAAATGCATCAATTAACAACCAGTCTCGACTAATCGAGCGCAAGAAAGAGCAGACAAATGGAGTAGCAGAATAAGAAGTAAACCTTGTTCTTGTTAGGATCAACCATGATGACATTGGTCAATAGACTTTAAAGGGTCCTCAAAAAGCTCATTTGAAGTCGACTCTGTCAGCATCAGATTCTTGCCCTTGATTTCGTTGAACGACTCTGACAACCTCAACACTTTCCACTTCATTTGCAAATCCTCCAGATCTATATAGAAAAAAAAAAACAAAAGATAAATAAAAAAATCATTCATATGAAATTTTTTTATTTTTTAGTTTTGGATTCTGTCGCTGCCGGACCTCGAAGATATCTTTTGATGGCGCGGCGGAGGCGTACGGGGACAACGAGGCAGCGCTCCGACTGTTCGGCGGCGGACCGGAGGGTTTATGGTGTGAAGATTCTCCGAGTCGTTTCTGGGATGGAATGGAAGTGCTGATGATGGCGTTGGCGACGACGGAGGTAGCGATCTGCAAGCGGAGGTGGAGATCAGCCGGCGGTGGCGGTCGGAGCAAACTTGGAAGCCAAAGAGAGACAAATTGCAAGCGGAGGTGGAGATCAGCCGGCGGTGGCAGTCGGAGCAGACATGGAAGCCAATGAGAGACAAATTGCAAGCAGAGGTGGAGATCAGCCGGCGGTGGCGGTCGGAGCAGACATGGAAGCCAAAGATAAACGAATTGAGAAGAAAAACATGAGACTGAGAAGAATGGAAGTCAACAGAGGAAGGATATAAATATTGTCTTAGAGAACTTGTAACCGTGAAAACTTGTTTTTCATTTTCTAAGTTTTTGTTTTTATTTTTATTTTAATTAATCCAAGACCGTTAGATCAAGTTTAGTATGATCCAAAGGACCATATATATCACTATTTATAGCTGTATGATACAACGATTTTTAAAATCTCTGCATAGCAGGCAACCTCTACAACGATTTCAAAAATGGCTATATCATACAGCGATTTCAAAAATGGCTATATCATACAGCTATGAATAGTGATATATATGATCCGTTGGATCATAGTTAACTTGATCCAACGGACTTGGATTAATTAAAAAAAACAAAAACTTAAAAAATGAAAAACAAGTTTTCACGGTTACAAGTTCTCTAAGACAATATTTATCTCCTTCATCTGTTGACTTCCATTTTTCTCAGTCTCACATTTATTTTTCTCAATTCGTCTCTCTTTGGCTTCCATGTCTGCTCCGACCACCGCCGCCTATTGATCTCCACCACCGCTTGCAATTTGTCTCTCTTTAGCTTCCAGGTCTGCTCCGACCGTCGGCGGCGGCTGATCTCCACCTCCGCTTGCAGATCGCCACCTCCGCATGCAGATCGCCACCTCCATCGTCGCCAATGCCACCATCATCACTTCCATTCCATCCCAGAAACGACTCAGAGAATCTTCACACCAGAAACCCTCCGGCCCGCCGCCAAACAGTCGAAGCGCGGCCTCGTCGTCCCCGTACGCCTCCGCCGTGCCATCAAAAGATATCTCTAAGGTTCAGCAGCGACAGAATCCAAAAAAAAAAATCATATGAATGATGTTTTTTTTATTTTTCTTTTGTTTTTTTTCTTCTATATAGATCATGAGGATCCGCAAATGAAGAGGAAAGTGTTGAGGTTGTCAAAGTCGTTCAACGAAATCAAGGGCAAGAATCTGATGCTGACGGAGTCGACTTCAAAGGAGCTTTTTGAGGACCTTTTGAAGTCTGTTGACCAGTCCAAGCGTTGGAAGATCAAGAGCTCCTATGGAGACATCGGCCTCACTTACAGAGACAACGATGACATAGCTTATGTTGCCTCTAGAATGCCTGCTGTTTACTCTGCTTGTTTTCAAGTCCTCCGCGAGGTATCATAGATTGCAAAATTTGAAACTTATTTGGTGCTGTCTTTGTCTTGTTGTTGATATGTTTGATGATAAATTTTATTGTTTGTCACAAATTGTGAAATCAACTCAACTGATTCTTGTAAAGAATGTCTTATTGTCGCTTCTTGTCGAAAGATACAAAATTTTGGATTGAAAATTTGCATGATTGTTTCATGAATTTGTATGAATTGGTGCCAATTTTTTTGCCTTTATATATAAAAATGAGATTAATAAAAAGCAATCTTAATATTATGTTTTGGGCTGTTACAAATGAAGATATTAGCTTAACTTAGTTATATAATTATCAACAAGCTTGAATTGTGGTTGTGATTGAGAAGATTGCACTGTATTTATAAATAGTTTTGTGATTACTAGGTTCGTAGGAGGTTACCGGGTTTCTCGCCAGCTAAAGTATTGGATTTTGGTGCTGGCACTGGTTCAGCTTTCTGGTGAGTGACCATCTCTACTAGCAGTTTTTGTAGCTTGATATGTGAAGTGGTTTGTTTTATATTTCTGTTTTAATATTGAACTTTGATGTAACTGAACAAATTGTCATTAGGGCATTGCAAGAAGTTCGGCCAGGTTCTTTGGAAAAAGTAAATATAATGGAACCATCCCAATCGATGCAGCGTGCTGGTCAAAGCCTTATATAAGGTAATTGCCTTATCGGCATATGTACAAGTGATGTAAATCTGAAATGTTTAGGGTGGCAGAATTGTGGAATGAGGAAACAAGTTTCATTGTTATTAAAAAAGTGGAAATTGTGTAATGACAAGTTTTGTGTACACAACAATATACACCATGATATCCTGGGTTGTGACTTGTGAGTTGTGATTTTAATTATCAATTTCCTTTGAAGTAGTCTAACTAAGATTGACATTGCTTCTTGATTGATTATTCATATCCACACCATTTACTTTCAAATTGTTGAATGGCTAGCCAGATTATTAAGTTATCAAATTACTTGCTTTCCCGGCATGCATATTTGTTTTCTAGTGTTACTAGGGTTGCTTTTATACTGAAAATATTCTTTTTTTCTCAAACATATTGAAAATGAAAAAGAAAATTAATGGTAAAGCAAGATTTAAACATTGATATGTCATAATTGTTTTAGGTTTGAAGAACTTGCCTCTTATTCGTAGCTACAGTTACATTCAAGCACTAAGTAAACATATCAATAAGTGTTAGAGGGATCACAACCTTGTAATTGCTGTAAGTTATATCCTTCAAAATTCTGTAATTTGTGATTTGGCCTAAAGTTATCTTTTGCCTTCTCACGAATCTTGGTGGTCATATATTTCTTTATAAATAAGTACAGTCCAAACTCCAAACTACTGCACTTATGGAGGTCTTTTTTTTTTCCTTTTTTTTACGTGGTCTTTGGCTGGTGCTAATTAATGTTGATTGTATTGGCAATGGGGTAAAGTCTTATGATAAATTATTGTCATTAGTTCTTCTATTTGTCTTTAAGACTGAAGTGATTCTTTATTGCTTAAGTTGGTGCTTTTGGTTTCTTTTGACTTGCAGCTGAGTACTGTCTTCCTCTGGTTCGTGTGGGTGGGTTGTTTTTCGCTGCAAAGGGTCATGATCCTCAGGTAAAGAAGTTGTTTAAGTTCAACTGATTTTTATTATAAAGTATGATAATTTATGTAGCAAATGTCTTAGAATTTCTGTTATGCTTTTAATGTCTCCAATAACAAGAATAATTGACCATTCATTCCTTCTTTTAAGTTTCTAAAATGGCATGTAGAACTAACCTCTGTATTTGATATGTATTGGCAGGAGGAAGTTAGGAATGCAGAAAGAGCAGTTCAGCTAATGGGTGCTTCCTTATTGCAACTGTGCTCAGGTGTGTTTTGTTACATTTTCAGTTGTGAGTTATCTCTATATGTATTTGAAAACATATGTACTTGTTGAGCTCTAAATGAAATTACACATTAGTTTTAAATGAAATTTATTGTAAACCTTTTTTTCTCATATTTAGTCAAATTACATCAACTGAATACATCTATGAATGTGTGAATTACGATTAACCACTTACCTTAGGATGAAGGCCATTTATCATGTTATGTTTAGTTGAAAATGTTAGCCTCTGGATGAAATTAAGAATTTTTCTATCCGGAGAAAAGACCTCTTGCATGTTTCTCTTGCAAGTGTATACATGTATAAATGTAGGTACAATGCAATATGAGAAACCATATTAACCAAGCTACATCATGTTTGGTGAACCAAACACTAAGGCAAAGTTTTCCCTTGCTTTTTGAAAGGCGAGGCATTGAAAAATGAAGTATTAATTTTACGAATCCTATATTAGAGGATAGAGCTCTGCAAAATCTAGATCATCTCTTAAGACTCTGATTCCTTTTAAATCTTCATTTTCTCTGTTTCTGGATACCATTATAACGTCAATTGTCATGAGTCAGAAGCTCATACCATTTCTTAATTTTATTTAAGCTTTATATTTTCAAATAGAAGACTCTGTTTGCATGGTGTTAATCTTTTGATTTGCTACCTAGTTTAAGTTATATAGAATGCCCCATCTATTGTAAAGAAAGATTTAGTGTATTGCACTAAGATTGATCGACTTGATGGCAATATATCAAGTCCATATAAGAGACGCACCAATCTAAAAGTAGAGTTAGATAATGTTGTATGAGATATGCTTATAGACTTTGTAACTAAATAAGTTGTCTGGCACGGTAGTTCATGTGATGTGCATTGTGTTTACTCACGACATATGATCTTGATTGGAATAATCTAGGGAGAAAAAAGTTTGGTTGTTTAACTTCATCGATGCACGAGTCTTGCTGTTTTGATTTTGTCTATTTTGCATCACCAAATGACAAAATGCAATGCTTACTTGTTTGTACCTATAATAACTTATTATTCGTGCTGTTTATACAATTAGGTTATTAAGAGTAGAGGTAAGAACATAGATGTTGCTTTGATGACGAAGGGCGATGGGCTGAAACAACTCGAAGAAGCAAAAATTGATGCCATTGTTACTGAGATCGAAGTGGAGAAAGTAGCAGCAGTAGAGGCTGCAAAGAAAGGCCCACCGAAAGAAACCTAGTTTGCCATGCTAGCTATTGCTTTGTTAGAATGTAATTTTTGTTGCCCATTAATTTGTTTCCCATTTTTTAGATTCTGTTAATGAATTGTGGTAATTTACTCATGTTGTATAATTATTTACCATAGCAAATATCAAGTATAGAAATATATGTACTTATGGGGAATACGGTAGACTCCATTTTGCTTTCTGGGTTTGCTTCAGATTCAGTTTTATATTGAATTTGATGGGTTCTAGATAGTGTGGGATATGCTGGACTCTGGAGTGGGGTGACATATGAGGTTTTGGTGCATTGTCGCAGCTGTGGGGTGGTGGTTTGCTTGCAGTTGCTATGTTTTGGTTCGGGATTTTTGTTTGTTGTGCTTCAATAGAAGCAATAATTTGGGTGTGATTGTTTTGGGGAACAATAATCTTATGAGTTCATTTTATTTACAACATTTTCAAGTTTCTAGTTTATCTTTTATTTTTACTCATGGCTTGTTAGTTGGTTGTAGCATATACAATATTAGCTTACTGTCTTATTTTTTACTGATGATATGCCGCATTTGATGGAAGTCCAACAGTTTTCTGTTGAATGGTTAATGCAACGAAACTTACTATTATGAATGTATGTAAAAGCAAATATTGTACAGCTTTTATGTACTAAATTTTGTATGTATTTAGTGTTCTATATGACATGGTAGAAGCTTAGAAGCCAAATTCATATTACATAATTGTGGTGAAACAAGCTGAATGATAACTCGCTCTCTTTCGGTCTCCCAATTTAGTATTGGTTAAGGTATGATAATGTGTTTCGTGTATTTGCATATCAGTTGGTTGATCTTGTTCCCTGCTTATATCTTTTCAGCTCCCACGGCTTTGTTAACTAGGCCAAACAAAGTTGAATTTTTTTTAAAATTTTTTTTGATCTTATTCCTAAAAATATTGCAACACGAAAATGAGAGTTTTTGTTATTAGTAACATTAGTTTTCAGGAAATTAAATCTCATTGAATTAAATTTCTTACATGTTACATAATTAATGGCCTATTTCAATAAGAAAAATTAGTAGTTATATTATACGTGTTTTGTTTTAAAGATGTTTAATTCATTTAAGTAGAAACATGAAGAAAAATGAATTCTAGTTTGATAAGTATTTAGACTATATTTAAAGTAAAAATACTTTTGGAATTAATAATCAAAATATCATATAAGTACGGACGTAATAAAAAATGATGTCATGGTGTTACAGTAATAAGAGTATCCAAAACGTTTCAAAATTACCTTCACACTTGATTAATAGTTGAACTGAATGGATACGGTTTATTTACAACATTACAAAATTTATTATTATTATTTTTGTAAAGGAGCTCCTTAAATTATTAAAAGCTTGCTTTACTTCTGATTTTTCTTCCTTGCCATAAATTACTCGCAACATAATAAATATTTTTATAAGCGGTAGCTGGAATATGAAAACGAGTTAAATTTATAATAAAAGTATATAAATAATTATTTTATTTGACTTTAATAGATATTAAACTCTGTAAAATAAATCTAACTCATTATTATTATTATTATTATTATTCATCATGCCTTTTCAAACATACTTAAAAAGAAAAAAAAACATACTACTTACCGCGATAGTAGAAGTAGTTACAAATTTTGAAGAAACCATAAAATAAAAGATAATTGACAAAAATAATAGGTTGTTTCAACACAACATCAGCTTGATATCATTCTAAGCAAAATTGAAATTATTTAAGTTTACTTCTTATCCCCTTTAAAACAAAACTATCATTTAAATATTTTGTTAATGTTGAACATATATTTATTCTCATTACACCAATTTCTCCCCATTTGCTTCCACCACCAAAAAAAAAACAAAAAATACTTCTTGTACGTACAATTTCTTCTTTAAAAAGAAACTACGTATAGTTTCTTCTTAATATATAATTTAAATAAGATTAATTCGTTTACTCTTTTTCGCTATTGAATATCAAGAAAATAGATGGATAAACGGTGAATGTAAAATTTTGAGATTTAGCCCAACTCATTTATTACGTAAGAAAGAATCAATTATTCCGTGACTAAAGCCACTTAATAAGCAAAAAGTTATGAAAAATCAAATTGCAGTTTGATTTTTCATAACTTTTTGTTGATTAAGTGGCTTTAGTTACGGAATAATTGATTCTTTTTTACAGAAAAAATGAGTTGGGCTAAATCTCAAAATTTTACATTCACCGTTTATCCATTTATTTTCTTGATATTCAATAGTGAAAAAGAGTAAACGAATTAATCTTATTTAAATTATATATTACGAAGAAACTATACGTAGTTTCTTTTTAGAGAAGAAATTGTACGTATAAGAAGTATTTTTTTGTTTTTTGTTTTTTGTGGGGTGGTTGAAGCAAATGGGGAGAAATTGGTGTAATGAGAATAAATATATGTTCAACATGAACAAAATATTTAAATGATAGTTTTGTTATTTTAAAGGGGATAAGAAGTAAACTTAAATAATTTCAATTTTTTTAATATAGGTGTAGGAAGATATTTTGTGGGTTGCAATAGAGCCGTGAATATGGTTACCAAAACCATGAAAATGGTTACAAGTCAATATTTAAAAAATTATAAAATGGTTACCAAAGTCATAAAATGCTTACTGAAACCATGAATGTGGTTACCAAATCCATGAAAATAATCACAAGTTAAAATTTTGAAAATTGTAAAATGGTTACCAAAGCTAAAAAAATACTTACCGGATCCGTGAAGGTGGTTACCAAAGACGTAAAAATTGTTATAAGTCAAAATTTTAAAAATTGAAAACTGGTTAGCAGAGCAGTAAAATGGTTACTGAATCCGTGAAAATGGTTACTAAATCCGTGAAAATGGTTACAATTCAAAATTTCAAATATTGAAAAATTGTTACCAAAGCCCTAAAATGGTTACTGATGTTGTAAAAATGGTTACCATCGCCGTGAAAATGGTTACAATTCAAAATTCTCAAAATTAAAAAATGGTTACCAAAACCGTAAAAAGGGTTACTGGTGCCGTGAAGGTAGTTAGCATATCCGTGAAAATGGTTACACGCTAAAATATTAAAAATTAAAAAATTGTTACCAAAACCGTATAAATGGTTACCGTAGCAGTGAAAGTAGTTACCAATACCGTGAAAATGGTTACAATTCAAAATTTCAAATATTAAAAAATGGTTACCAAAGCCCTAAAATGGTTACTGGTGCTGTGAAAATGATTATCATCGCCGTGAAAATGGTTACAAGTCAAAATTCTCAAAATTCTCAAAATTTAAAAATGGTTATCAAAGCCGTGAAAAGGGTTACAGGTGCCGTGAAGGGTGTTACCATATCCGTGAAAATGGTTATAAGTCAAAATTTCAGACATTATAAAATGGTTACCAAACCCGTAAATATGGTTACTGGGACCGTGAATGTGGCTACCATATTCGTGAGAATGGTTACAAGTCAAAATTTCAGAGATTGTAAAATGGTTACCAAAACCGTAAATATGGTTACCAGAGCTGTGAAAGTGGTTACCAAAGCCGTGAAAATAGTTACAAGTCAAAATTTCAAAAATTTTAAAATGGTTACCAAAGCCGTAAACATGGTTACTGGAGCCGTGAAGGTGGTTACCAAAACCGTGAAGGTGGTTACAAGTCAAAATTTTAAAATTTCAAAATGGTTACCAAAACCGTAAAAAGGGTTACCGGTGCCATAACGGTGGTTACCATATCCATGAAAGTGGTTACAAGCCAAAATATTAAAAATTTAAAAATTGTTACCAAAACAGTATAAATGGTTACCGTAGCCATGAAAGTGGTTACCAATACCGTGAAAATGGTTACAATTCAAAATTTCAAATATTGAAAAATGGTTACCAAAGCCCTAAAATGGTTACTGGTGCTATGAAAATGGTTACCATCGCCATGAAAATGGTTACAAGTCAAAATTCTCAAAATTTAAAAATGGTTACCAAAGCCGTAAAAATAGTTACCGGGGCCGTAAAGGTGGTTACCATATCAGTGAAAATGGTTACAAGTCAAAATTTCAGACACTGTAAAATGGTTACCGGGACCGTGAAGGTGGTTACCATAGCCGTGAGAATGGTTACAAGTCAAAATTTCAGACATTGTAAAATGGTTACCAAAACCGTAAATATGGTTACCGGAGCTGTGAAAGTGGTTACCAAAGCCGTGAAAATAGTTACAAGTCAAAATTTCAAAATTTTTAAAATGGTTACGAAAACCGTAAACATGGTTACTGGAGCAGTGAAGGTGGTTACCAAAACCATGAAAATGGTTACAAGTCAAAATTTTACAATTTTAAAATTTTAAAATTTTAAAATTTTAAAAATGGTTACGATAGCCGTAAAAATGGTTACCGGAGCCGTGTATGTTGTTACCATATCCGTGAAAATAGTTACAAGTCAAAATTTCAGAAATTGTAAGATGGTTACCAAAGCCGTAAAAATGGTTACCGGAGCCGTGAAGGTAGTTACCAAAGCCGTAAAAATGGTTACAAGTCAAAAATTTAATAATTAAAAAATGGTTACCAAACCCGTAAATATGGTTACCGGAACCGTGAAGGTGGTTACCAAAACCGTGAAAATGGTTACAAGTCAAAATTTCATTAAAAAATGGTTACCAATACTGTGAAAATGGTTACCGGAGCCGTGAAAATGGTTACCATTGGAGTGAAAATGGTTACAAGTAAAAATTTTAAATTTTGAAAATGGTTACCAAAACCGTAAAAATAGTTATCGAGTCCGTGATGGTGGTTACCAAAACCGTAAAAATGGTTACAATTTAAAATTTCATAATTATTTGAAAAAAAATTAATTATTTAATTTAACTTAATTAAATATAATTTCTAAAATTTTTAATATAATTTTTTATTGTTGAACTAATTTTTTTATGTTTTATTTTTAATTTATACATTTTATAATGTTATATTAACAATTTGGAATATTGTTTTTTTTTTAAATAATAAAATTGGGTGATAGCCGGTTGGAAACCGGCTATGCACATTTAAGTGACACTGTTCACCACTGCATCATGCAGTGATTTTTGCAATCACTGCACAGCAGCCACCCCTACAACTTCACATCTCTTTGTCAAGTAACGGGTGTTCGACTGTTAAAGTTAGAAATTAGGGAAAAAAAAAGGTAATTTACATTATTAAATTATAAAAATATTAAAGTTAATTTAAAACAATTAAATAACTTACAAAAAAACAAAAAAAGTTTGGAGACACTCCCATTTAGATTTAGGGGTGAAGAGTAAAGAGTATATACATTAGACGGATATTCCTTATGAAGAAAATTGTACAGTAGTACACAAGCTAAAACTACCTCCGTTTGTATCCTATACGAGAATAGATGTGTGGACTTGAAAATTTTGAATCTTGATTTAAATATATCGAATATCCTTTCACTAATATTTCTTAATGTGAATTGTTGGATTAAAAAAATTGTTAATTTCAATCACCATACTAAAAGACAAAATGTCTACACATTTTATGAAAGTCAAATCCAACAAAATCTATAAGAGTATTGCAAGATTTGTTATGAGCCTATATATTTATAAATATTATTTTAAAATCCATCAAATTCTATCACTCGATCAAAATATGCAAAGTCAATGACTTTTTGAATATTGAACTTTTTAAAATCTGAATTGAACACTTTTAGGGGTCGTTTGTTTTCTCCACTTAAAACTTAATGAGTCTGAATCATAATTATTAAGTTGTTTTGTTTGTTTTTATAAGTGGTCAAATAACTTTAAAATATCAAAAAACAACTTAAAATAAAAAGTAAAAAATCATAACTTTTCACTTAATTGCAAATCACTGAACCGCATTAAATGCAATCCAAAATCTTTTCTTCTGATACTATCCCCCATATATAACATATTTCTAATTTCATCATAATCTTATATGGTACATAAATCATTATTTTAATATATTGCTTATTTTAAATAACTTTAAAAATAAAAAAAAGAACCATAATCACTTCTTATATTGATGTATAATATCATTTTTTTAGAATGTTCTGTGTGAGTATTCCCGCTGCCCCTTTTATTTTTTGAAAAAAAAATAAATTTTTTTTCTTTTTTAGTAAAAATAAAGTTTATTTGTAATTGAGAAAGAAGATCATGATCATATGTGTTCATATATAATTATGATTTTTGGATTGTTTTTATTCCATATTATATGTATAATTATTTAATATGGGTATAAATGTAAAATTACTTATTTTTAGAGAATTTTACTTTTAAAAAACAAACGTGTTGACAATACATTCAGATGTGATAAAAAAAACAACAAACATGGCATTTAAGTTCAGATTTCAGTCCATATTCAGTCTTCAGAAAATTCAGGATTGTTCAGTCTTCAGACAAAAAAACAAACGACCCCTTAGATATTATTAGAATCTTTCAAAGTCTGGATCGAATACCCCCAAATTTTTATGGATTTTTTATAAAGTTGAATTAAATGCACCTAGACTTTAAAAAAAAATTCAACCGAATATAGATGGAATACAGCATCCTAAGTTTTGTTGAAGGTTTTTAGAGTTTCAAATTTTCGAAAAACAATTCTTTGAATCTTAACGATATTGGTTAAAGTGTGCAAAACTTTTACTTAAATACGTTTATTTACTTTGAAGCATCGTAGATTTTGGTTGTTTTATGCATTTTTATGTATTTGAAAAAAAAAATCAAACATTGAAAATAGAATTCCGTTGTTTTCTAGAAAATTTCATGTATATCATACCATGGGAAATCATTTTTAATACGGTAGGAAATCATTTTTAGTACAAGGAGATATCATTGTTGTTACTACGTGAACATAATATACTTGTATGTTGTATATGAAATCATTCTTCTTGAAAATGGGAGGAAGCCACTTAAGTGAGCGGCATTTGCACATTTCATTTCTTATTTGGTTAAAAATAATCTTCTTTAAAGCATACGGTTAAAAACAATTTTTCACTATTTTTAGAGGGCCATTTATGAAATTTCCATATATAATGTAATAGATGATTTCATGTAATTGCACGTCAACCTATAATATGTTAGAAAGTTTTTTTTTTTTTATGTAAAGAACATATTCATAAAACATGAAAATGAGGACAAAAAAGGCTGGAGTCCAGCCTGGAACACTCCTGCAAGGAGGGGAGGGCCATAGAGGCAAGATTATGCGCCAAGGTATTTCCCAATCTAGGGATAGCTTGACACTTGCAAATTCCTACCTCTAAACATAAAGCCTTGATATCATCAACAATAAAACTAGCATCACCTAAAAAAGGAGCCGAAGAATTCAGAATGGACGCTACATTGGGGGCATCGACTTCATCAATCTGAACAGAAAGGTTAAGATTCTTGGCAAGAAGGAGACCCTCACGGAGGGCCAAGAACTCACCAGTATCAGCCGAGAAGACGCCAGGAAAAGGCTTTGATAAGACCGCAACAATTTTACCCTTATCATCTCTTATTGCAGCTCCCAGACCCACAACCATAGCATCAATGCTAAAAGAAACATCATAATTTCATTTGAGAAAAGTAGGAGGGGGAGGGATCCAATCCAAGCAGACGAGAGAAGTGGAAGGCAAACAACATGAATGCATTGCTCGAAGAGTACTCTGATATTCAGACAAGAGCTCCCCTGCCCAAATGACAAATCCAGGAGGATTTCTAGGACTGCCACCATTGATCACAGTGTTGTGGTTTTCCCAAAGGCTCCATACAATAACACAAACATAAGTTAGTTCGTCTTTACCAACACGAGAAAGAAGTCCAGTAAGGGCATCCAAAACCGAAAGGTCCCTGAAGTTGTCAAAGAAACAATCAAAACGAGTGAGGCCCCAAACCTTCTTAGCCGCCGAACACCAAAACAGGGCATGCACCGACGATTCAACACCAGAAACGCAAGAACCACAAACACAATGAGCATCAATTTTCCTTTTCCAAAGATTGAACAAAGAAGGGATGGCATTGACACATGCTCTCCAAATGAAAACCCTGATTTTAGGAGGGATATTGAGACAGACTCCATAAGGTGGTCCACCATTTCTGAGTTAAAGAAGAATTTAAGGCAGATTCTGAGAGTCTCTCAGCTAAAGCAATTCTATACCCACTCTTAACAGTAAACGACCCAAATTTGTCAAAGTGCCAGGTAAGGCAGTTTTGACCACCTGTCAAGCTTACATGCATGGAAATGATGGCCTCCTTATCTAAAGGGATTAGGACAATGTCAATTTTCTCCAAGTCCCAACAGTGAGTGTCCCTGTTGATAAGCTCTAAGACCCGCAAACCCGGCATGGAGCAAGAAGATACTGGTTTGAACGTACTAGGCCGAGGGATCCACGGGTCTTCGAAAACTTTAACCCCACTGCCATCCCCAACCTTCCAACGCAAACCTGTAGAAAGCAGAGACCACCCCCACCAAATACTTCTCCAAATGTTAGAACAACCAGGCTTAGGGGAGGCTTGAAGAAAATCTGAATTTTTAAAATACTTCGACTTTTAAACCAGTAAAGGTAACGAATCAGGCTAGGAAAGCAACCTCCAAGCTTGTTTGGCCAGTAGAGACTGGTTAAATAAGGACAAGTCTTTGAACCCGAGCCCCCCTCTGCATTTCGGTAAACACAACTTCTCCCAGCTGATCCAACTGATTTTTCGTTTCCCATTCCTAGAATCCCATCAAAATTTGGACATCATAGAACTCAATTCCTTACAGAGTCCACTCGGAAGCTGAAATATGCTCATAGTGTATGTCGGAATCGCCAAAGCCACTGCTTTAATAAGAACCTCCTTGCCGCCAAACGAGAACAGGTTGCCCTTCCAATTTCGAACCTTTTTCCAAACACGACCTTTGATGTCACTTGATGTCATTAAAAGTGAGACGCTTATTTCGGCCGACCAAAGTTCAGATGCCAAGGTAAAAATCCTGAGAGTTACAATCCTGGATAACAAAAATGTCTTGAATTATTCTTTTAACAACATCCGCCATATTAGGACTAAACGTGATCCTCGACTTCTGGAGGTTTACCTGCTGGCCCAAACCATGCTCATAGATCCGTAGCGACTTCCGGATAAGGAAGCCACTATTACTAGACTCATTACAAAACATAACGCTATCGTCTGCGAAGAACAAATGACTAACAAGGGGACTACCTCTACAACAGCGGACACCCAAAGCTTTCCCATTATTCTCAGAGAACGAAATCAAGCTGGAAAGGGCCTCAGCACAAAGAAGAAAAAGATAGGGCGACAGAGGGCACCCTTGCCTGAGGCCTCTCGACGGAATAATGCTGCAAACTTTACTGCCATTTAACAAAAAACCCAGCTTTGACGATGAAATACAGTCCATAACCAGGGCAATACATGCTGGAGGGAAGAGCATTTTTTCTATAATTGCTTTGAGAAAACTCCACTCAATTCTGTCATATGCCTTGCTCATGTCAAGCTTTAAGACCATAAAACCTGTTTTACCTGCTTTACAACGGGCAATCAAGTGAAGAATTTTGAAGGAAACCAAGACATTGTCGAAAATCGGACTACCGGGGACGAAAGCAGATTGATTAGAGGAGATGATGGTGGGGAGACAGGTCTTAAGTCTATTGGCCAGAACTTTAGTAACGGTTTTGTACACCACACTACAAAGAGAAATGAGACAAAAATCTGACAGGGAATGAGGCTCAAGAAACTTAGGGATGATGACAACATTGGTATCATTAAACTCCCGAATAGAGATCTCAACATTCAAGACCTGGAGGCATACCTGTGTCACTTCAGAACCAACTCTACTCCAGAATTTCTAGAAAAAATGGCATGGAAACCGTCGAGGCCAGAGGCCTTGCTTGGACCCATTCCGAAAATCGTCTTTTTAACTTCGTCATTTCTAAAAATCTCACCCAAATCATTACTCAAAGCATTACTTAATTTTGACCCGATAAACTCAGTAGCAAATCTGATATCAATTGCAGAGGGGTTTGTGGACTGGAAAAGAGTGAAAAAGTACTGACTAATAACCTTAGTTAACCCTTCATCTGAATCTTGGACCCGACCCTTATCATCCAAGAGAAAGGATATACGATTCTTAAGTTTTCTAGATGAGGACCTCGCATGGAAAAACTTGGAATTACAATCACTGGCAACTAACCAGTCAGCTCTAGAACGTTGCCTCCAGTAGAGTTCACCACGAGCGAGAAGACCTTCAACCTCTTTTTTCTAGAATTTTGATTGATTGCATAACCCCAACCTCACCGCATTTGAGATATAAGAGTTCAACTTGTTTCTGTTTCTCATCAATAAGTTTTCGGGACTAGCCAAAGTGGTCTTTACTCCAGCCTAGTAACTTTGCCGTGTACCAATTAAGTTTAGACTTGAGACCCTTGACAGAAAGAGCAGGCCATTTCTCACACCAAGCCACATTAACCACCTGACCAATATCCTCTTCTTTAAGCCAATAGGGTTCAAACTGGAAGCCTTTAGCCATGCCCCTCTGAACAAGGCGCACATAATCGAAGTTCAAAAGAAAAGGCGATGATCAGAGGAATTAAAACCAAAATGATCCACTCTAACCAGAATAAAATGGTCTATCCACTGACGATCCACCAACACACGGTCCAACCTTTCTTGGATGTTTACTCATCCTCTCTCTTTTATTATTCCAAGTAAACTTAGGACATGTAAAACTAACAACAATCAAATCACTTTCCTCAACCACCTGACTGAATAAAACCATCTAGGAAAATGATTTCTCGGAACCACCCATCTTCTTAGACAAATTCAAAAGCTCATTAAAATCCCCCCTACAGGCCCACGGAAGGTCATCGACAGCCCTAATATGGCGCATCAAATTCCAGGAATGCATACGATGACTCGGCTTGGGGTTACCATAGAAACCAGAGAAACGCCATCGAAACCCATCCTCCATTTGAATCTGAGCATCCATATGCCCTATTGAATATGAGAGTACTGCCACAGACAAACTATCTTTCCACATAAGAAGAAGGCCACCACTTTTACCTATACTATCCACACTAATCCCACTAGTGAAACCCAACTGAACTTTAATACTATTGGCCCAGCTTCTATTAATTTTGGTTTTAGAGAGGAAGACCAAATCTGGGGAATGTTTCTTAACAGCCTTTTCAAGGCCACCAACGCACGGGGGTTCCCCAGCCCCCGCACATTCTAATAAAGGCTAATCATTGTTCCTGGCAGGCCTGGGATTCAGGCTCCACCGATAGAAAGTGTTCCACCACAACAACTGGTTCATTCAATTTTTTCGCCTTCTGTCCTTCCTCCGAGGAAACAGAGGCAGCTTTCCTCTTGAATACTTGGCTACCATTCTCAGTATTAATAAGAACCTATCTTAGAGATAGCTTTCCCCACACTTAGAGCACTTTGACCTCGTCTTGCATTCCTCTTCCATTTCTTGGAATTCTTCGATAATAGAGTCACACAAGTGTCACCATTTGTACGATTTCAGACAAGGCTTTAATTCCTTCCATATCTAAGACTTCGGCAATAACCAAACGCAAATCCAGATCAGGCTCATTATTCTGCAATCCATTGGTAGAATGGGACAACCCAGGAGAACAATCTTCTATAGACTGGTCCATTTAAGTAATATTTCCCATTAAGGCCTGATCATGCCTATACACTGGTGCTGGATCTAGTTGCACCAGCCCATCAACATAACCAAACCCTAGGGATTTCGATCCCGGTGGCTGTGATGAGCTCTTCGTCAACCTGTCTTTGACAATCGGACCTCCCTCTTCAGCCACCAGAATGCCAGCTTTTCTGCCGAAACTCACTCCGGTCTCCCCAGCGAGACGTTCCTTAGTTACACCCAAATTTCTCCCTTTCTCTGAGGAAACATTACTCTCGAACTGCATACCCTTGGATTTAGGTCTATCAGAGATTGATGCCCGCATCCACGAACCATATTTGGTCATCGTACTTCCATGGCCTCAATCTTGGCATCATCATCTGGGCAATCCCTAAGTCCATGGCTTAGTCTACCACACGCATAACAGAGCTCATGTAGCCTTTCGTGCTTCAGAACCACCACCACAATTTTCTCAGATATATCCAGCTTCAAACGTAGCCATCTTTTCAAGGGTTTGGAGATGTCAACTTGAACTTTTACTCACAAGTATTTACCCTAACACTCTTTCGACTCCGAAGGTATCTCAATCACCACCCCAATTTGTTCTACCAGCCATCTAGCAGTCCTTCTGTTCATACACATAATAAGGATGTTATGAAGTTGAACCCACAAATCAACCTTATTAAAACCCAAATTCGAAATATCGCCAACACCCTCTGGCTTTTCAAGCACTATGAGACACTTATCGAAGTGCCAAGGACCTTTCAGCCACACCCGAGTACGGTCCACCAGATTTTTGAAGTAGAACATAAAGATGTTGATGCCTAATGATTCGATTTCAACCTGACCAATCGCACCCCACAACTAGGGGTGGCAACAGGGCGGGTCGGGGTGGGTCAGAGCAACCCTAAACCCGAAACCCAATTTTTAATGATTGCCCCAAACCTGACCCGTGACCCGCCCGTATTTAACATCTCCGCCCCAAACCCGATTCAAACTGGGCAATGATGCCCCAAACCCGCCCCGTTTGACCCGTTTGAAGTAGAAAATACAAATCCCAAAATGAACAAAATGCATATAACATTTTCGTTAACAATAAAATCCATTCAACATCTTCACAATCATGATATTTTCTAACACAATTACACAAATCTGTAGAAAATAATAATAATAATAATTAATTGACATTAATATACAATATTAAGTACATATTTACACCAGTTACCACTTCACCTTCACCATCATTGTCTTCTTCAAAATTACAAAGGAACATGACAACCAACAACGACCGATGACGGGGGTGACGACGATCAGCTACGGGAGACGACGATCTGCTACAGGCGATAACGTGCGGCTACGGGCAACGACGTGCGATGACGGCGTCGGGCGATGACGGCGTCGGGCGATGACGAGAGACTATGGCGTCGGGCGATGACGGGAGACGAGAATGAATGTTTGAGGCACTGTGGTCACCGGTCAACGAGAGAGAGAGAGAGAGAGAGAAAGTGAAATAGAGAAAGAGAGAGAGAGAGAGAGAGAGAGAGAGAGAGAGAAAATGTAAGATTAGGGATTTAGGGTTTCTTTTCTGTTTATATTTAAATATATAGTTGTTTTTACATATATATATATATATATATATCTATTACAGGTCAAACGGGGCGGGTCGGGGCAAAAGAGACTGCCCCAAATCGCCCCGATAACTCGATCGGGTCAAGAACATTGCCTCAAACCCGTCCCGTTACCCGTTTTTATTGCCCCAAACCCGTCCCAAACGGATCAGGGCGGGTCGAGGAATTTTGCCACCCCTACTCACAGCTGTTCTAACAGCCCCTTATAAATAATGTTTCATTACTTCAAAAAAAAGTTTAGCTTTTTTTGTTGTTGAAATATTACAATTATACGAAGATTTATGGGGGGAGGGGGGAGAGACTCGAACCCACAACCTCGTGGTTTGGGTGTGAGGGGCTTTACCACCTGGCCAATCTCATATTGTCTAAAAAAAGAAGAAAGTTTAATATAAAGAGAAATTAATTACAATGGGTTTTGCAACCTTGCTGTTAATAGTAAGGTTACTGGGTAGTTATGTGAAAAAGAGTTTGGTTACTTTTTGTATTAATTTTGTATTAATTTTCAATTTCTTAATTTGTATATACCTTAGAATTGAAATCTAAAGACTAAATTGACCCAGTAACCTTACTTTTAACGGCAACTTAGCCAAACCCAATAACAATTAATCCCAGTTTTAACTTTTACAATTAGTTGTTTCCTTGACTAGAGGAAAAACAAAAAAAGGCATTTTTAATGAGAAGAAAAAGAAAAATGTGGCATAATAATTTGCAAAGCTAACTTTAAAATCACAACAAATTTAAGCAAAAGGAACCGCCGACCGGCAGCAACAAACAATACATGATAAAATCACCTGGTATACAGACAAGTTACCATCACCGACAAGTTACATTCCTACGAAGTTTACTTTGACCTCACTTCTTCACACGCATACCTCAAAGTTGATTGGTCTGTTACTTTAACCTTTATATGTCACTGAAACTCCTTCAAATAATAATATAATAAGGGCAAATTGCACTGAACCCCTTGAAATTTGGGTAAGTTGCATTTAGATGAAAAAGTTTTTTATTATATACACTAACACCCATATGACTTAAATTTGACTTTAAAAATACCTAAAATACCCATAGTTATATTATTTTATATTTTTTTTTACCTTTTAACCAAAAACTTTAAAAACTTTAATAAAATAAATAAATAAAAGATATGATTTATGAAATAAATAAATAGTTTAAAAAATTAAATAAATAAATAGTTTTAAAATAAATAAATAAAAATAAATAAATAAATAAATAGTTTAAAAAATTTAAATAAATAGATAATTTTAAAAAAATTAAATAAATAAATAATTTTAAAAATAAAAAAATAGTTTAAAAAAAATAAAAAATTAAATATTCTAAAAATATAGTTTAAATAAAATAAAAATAAATAAGTTTGGATATTTAGAGCTTTTCTTGTCCCTATTAATATATATCTTTAAAAAAATTAATGTTTTTGATTTATTTATTTACTTTTTGAAACTATTTATTTATTTAATTTTTTAAAACTGTTTATTTATTTGAATTTTTAAAACTATTTTTATTTAATTTTTTAAATTATTTATTTATTTAATATTTTAAAAATGTTTATTTATTTGAATTTTTAAAACCGTTTTTATTTAATTTTTTTAAATTATTTATTTATTTAAGTTTTTTAACTATTTATTTATTTAATTTTTTAAACTATTTATTTATTTTTTAAAAAATATTTATTTATTTAATTAATCATATTTTTTATTTAATTTTTTATTTTTATTAAACTTTATAAAGTTTTTAGTTAAAAGATAAAAAATAAAAGTATAAAATAATATAACTAAGGGCATTTTAGATATTTTTAAAGTCAAGTTTAAGTTTTGGGGTATTAATGTATAATAAAGAAATCTTTCCAGCTAATTGTAACTTTCCCAAACCTCAAGTGGTTTAGTGTAATTTGCCCGTATAATAATAACAAGACTAGTAAGGCAGGACTCCTGGAGCTCTCAAAATCGAAAAAACCGTGTTGTGAATGCAAAGAAAGAAAGAAAAAAAAAGACAACTCTCTCTCTCTGCATATTCTTCGCATCTCTGCTTCTTCTTCTTCTTCGCAGCATTAAAAGAGAGACAAAGAGCGCGTTCAAATTCTGTTTCGAAGTCTGAAATTCTTAGAGATTCCGAATCTCAGAAAAGACACGCAGAGAGAGAATTTAATTCTGAGGAAATTTTTAGAATCTGAGGAATGCTCGGATCGCGGAGTGTTTAGGTAAAAATTTGGCGCGATGAAGATTTGGTTTGCTTAATTTGATTCGAATTTTCGATGCTTAAATTTGAACTTGCCAGATCTGATCTCTGTATTCCAGTATTTTTCTTTAAAAAAATAAAGTTGTTTTATGGTTTTGGATTTGTGAATTTCGTGTCATATTTGTGATTTTTGGTTGCGTTGGCGAGATCTGTTCGTTACAGTTGTTTAGTTTCCTTTGGCAGCTGAGATAAAACAACTGAAAGTTTTAGTTTTGTTTGGTTGTTGAGGTCATCCGAGTTAAATATATGACTTACTAGTGGTTTTTCAACTTCTTTTTGGGTAGATTGATTTTGGGATATGGATCTTTGAAATTAGTGTTGCTAATTGCTTTGATTTGCCTTTATTATTCTGCCAGGTTCGATTTCGTGTAAAGCTTACGAATTCGTTTGGGGCAAACTGATGAAAAACGGGATGATAGAATGCAGCGTCTGCCATTCGAAATTGGTTTCCCCGACTACCAAATCTGTGTCGAGGGCTTATGACCGTCACAAGATCAGGGTATCATCCAAGCAACGTGTTCTCAATGTCTTCTTGGTTGTTGGCGATTGTATGCTAGTTGGTTTACAGGTAATTGCTTATCCATTCTAAAGTTATTAGATTGTTTTATGCTGTTTTATTATATGAAAGATGGTTTAGTACAAGGATGATAGGGGCATAATTTTTGCTTGTACTAATTGAAATCAGTATTTTGTTGAAATTCTATATTTTGTGGACCTTTTAAATGTGTGATATATATGGCGCTAGGGGTGGAATTGAAGGTAATGTTCTTCAGAATGATTAGGTTTGGCATCTATAATTTAACTCAATTTCAATTCCAAAGTTCCGATTTCATGTTGATGAACTCATCATTAGATACTCTTTTACCCTTACTTGTTACATGGATTTTTGAATCTAAACTGACAACTAGTTTGTAGTGTACTGATGTGGTCTTATTAACTTCTTCTCCATGTTGGGATGTACGTAGTAAATGATTTGATAGATCCAGTACTCAATTGTGCTCCTATGTTCTACATTCTTTTACATATGGACATAATCCTACTTGTCAGCTAAGCTCTAAAGTGTGGGTTAAGTATTGAAAGACTGCATCATGGAAAACTGTTGAGACTAGGACCCTAATTAAGTTCCCTCTTGGATTTTGCTTTAGCCTTTAATGAGACCAATGTTGTGTAATGATCCTTTTTCTTTTTTTGCTCTCATTTTTCTTTTTGAATTTAAACCGGGACAAATCTGCTGTCAAGATGCGTTATTAGTCCATGAAATGTAGATTGAAACCAAATTCTTGTTTGGCAATTAACTCTAAACTTACTGAGTAAATGCTGATTTATTAACTCAAATTATGTTTCCGTTTTTGTTTTCACTATCAATATCCTCCATTTGAACTTGAACATGTTAGCTTGTCTTGTGTTTTTGTTAACCCTTGACATCTTTGTCCATAACTATCTAGAAAGGCCACAGGCCCTTCTATATTTTCTGTGGACTCTGTCCTCTCTTATTGATTTTCTTGACATGTTTAGTTTTAACATTTTGTTTGGCAGCCTGTACTGGTTTATATGTCGAAGGTGGATGGTCGTTTCAATTTTAGTCCCATTAGTGTCAATTTTTTGACAGAAATTGCAAAGGTCATTTTTGCAATTGTTATGCTTTTTATCCAGGTACATTTCTCGTTTTCTTTACTCTTTTATGCAATAGCTTGTGCTATCTCTATTTTACAATCATTTTTATTTGAACATATGTGAATTGAACTCTCAAATGTAATCAAAAGACTTCGTGAAGGGAATGGTCTAAGTGTCTAACTACATCGATTTAATTATTATCTAATCGAATTCAGTTTTAGCCTGTGGCTACATATTAAATCTGGATTTAAGTTACTTGAGAAAATTATTCTAAATTCGTTCTGTGTGTAAGAGAGAGGAAGAGGGGAGTCAAAGGTAAAGGTGTTAAGAGGCAACTATGAAAGCTTTGGTCTTTGGTAGCTTGTTCATATTCTGAATTGACTCTCTTAGTGGAAGTTCCCGAGCAATACAGGTAGTTCTGTTTTTCTTTTGTTTTGAATGAGGTTTTATTTAACCCATTTAGATTTTGGTTAATTTTGCAGGCTAGGAATCAAAAGGTTGGAGAGAAGCCCCTTCTCTCAGTATCCACGTTTATGCAGGTACCAGTTTTTACTGATATTACAAATTTCAATTCACAGTTGAATTATTAAGATGGATCTGTTAGGGGGAAAGGGCTATTGTAGTAGATTGTTTTATTTGAAGTTGACAATTTCCTTGTTTATCCTGCCATACATCGCAACTGGCTAAGTACAACAACTCTTGTAGATAGGCTTCTGTTTGTCTCGATCTCTATATATAGGTTATTGCATTATTCTTAAATGCTCCTATGCTACTGCCACTCTGCCAGTGTAATCTTAGCGATCTCTTATCACTTCTTAGCGATCTTGATGGCATATAATCCTAGTAATCTGCTATCACTTCCTTGCAGGCAGCTCGCAACAATGTTCTTCTCGCTGTTCCAGCATGTCTATATGCCATCAATAACTATCTAAAGTTCATTATGCAGGTATATTTCTTTTAGTAGGTTCTCTTAGCATGAGTCAGTGATTGTGGATAGCTCATGTGATACAGTCCATTTTTTTATGACTTGTATTCATACTAATTTCAATTTGATGTAAGATTTATATTAAACATCTTGAATGACGAGAGCCTAGGTGCATTCAAGTGCCTAGGCCATAACTTAAGGCTGAAAAATACTTGTAGCATATTGTAGCTGTATCAGAAATTTGAGTTTATGGTACTGGAGCTTTTGTGATTTAATTTGTACTCAAGGGACAAATTATTTACTAATTTTAGCTCATCACTTAAATAGTTTTTTTAAAACCATGAAGACTAGTAAAGGAAATAGGAAAACTGAGATGCAAATAGCACTGAAAATACACTGTGGTGTGTCCCTGAGTTCTGACTTGGTGTGCAAAAAGCTGCAATATGAAAAAAACTTATATAATGAGAAAAAGTTCAGGCGATATTTTATTTTTATTTTTCCAGGTGGTACAAGAAGTTGTTTACGCATAAAACCTACTGAAAGACTATAAATTTGTCTTGCGTGAAAATCTGTGAAATATCTTCATTATAACAAAAATGCATACCAGTGTATGATTAATTATTTGTGTGTCTTGTGAAACATTTTATACACGGCATATGAAGTAGGTATAGGCATAGCAACTGCTTAGCCGCCTGAGCTAGCTTTGAGCTTAGCTGGTATGGCCATTACCAATGCTTTTTAAGCATTTTCCATTATCGCTGCTGGTTATTTAGAGTGAAATTAATAGAATTCTTTCCTGATTGAAAATTTGACTGTTACTCATTAACAGAATTTTAGAGCTTACATGTTTGCCTAAATTTTACTTAACTAACTAGCATTGCTTATTTTACAGCTATATTTTAACCCTGCAACTGTAAAGATGCTGAGCAATCTGAAGGTATTTTGTTATTAACAATGTTATCTTTAATGGTATTTTAGTAATATATCCTGCCATGTGTTTGGCTTTGCTCTTGGAATTCTTATTTTCCTTATACACGCTAATTCTTGCTTTATCAATGTAAGAGATAGAATTGCAGTCTTGCTTGAATTCTTAATAAGAAATGCAGTTTTCTTTGTCCTTTGAATCTATGATGATGGTGTTTTACTGAATTTAGTATTTATTTGATTGGTTGCTTATTTTGGTCTTTTCTAGAGATCATACATAGATGTGTTTGGTGCCCTTGTTAACACTGATAATACAATGATGGGTTTCGTAAAATACTTGCATTTGTACCATTTTTATACAATTGGGCAGTGTGTACACCAAGGGTTTAGGTTCTGTTGTATTTAGAGGATGTGCCAATTTTTTTTAATTTTTTTATTATCGAAAATAATTTCAATAAATAAAGGGATATTATTATTTTCCCCTTGATGTTTGCCAAAATGTCATTTTCCCCTTTGACTTTTCAAAATTTGCCATTTCCCCCTGCTGTTAAAGATCAAAAAGTGGCATGGCCCTTAACTTGGAAGCTCAGTTTGGTAATTGGAGATATAAATGAGATATTACAAAACTCTTCATCTCATCATCTCATTTTCTCATCACCATCATCTCTCTATCATTATCATCATCACTCTTCATATCGGTTCTTTCTTCAGCGTCACCATCCACCCCAAACCAACACCCAAACCGGATCAGGCAGGTTTCTCACTTTTGGTTTGTCATTTGTTCTCCTGGTCTCACTCTCTGGTTTGGATTTTTGGTAGAATTTGGGTTGTGTTTGATTTGTTAATGAAAAACAAATTGATAGAAAAGGACCGTCAGATCTCCTCCGGCGATTGGATTTGGTGTTAGGGTTAGGATCCGGTGTTCAAGAGGTGGTGGCTTTGGGTTTGATGTTATATTGGTGGTGGGTTAAGGTTTGATGTTTGAGTGGTGGTGGGTTAAGGTTTGGAGTAGAGGATGGATGGTGGTGGTGGTGATGATGGAGAAGAGAGAGAATATTATAATTTTATTATTTTTATTATATATATATATATATATATATATATAGAACTATTACATGACTCAAACCCACAATCTTAATGGTGTTGGTGTGAGAGGCATGTCGTTGGGCCAACCTCATCTAATTTTAATTTAAATATTTTGTTATCTAATTTTCATATTAGATTTTTAGTAATTTACGTATGTACTCAATTTTTTTGTCATTTAGTTTTTAAGTGCAAATGTGTCTTTCTAACTAACGATTCAAGGGTAATTGCCTCTTTTTGCTTTCTGTTGGTGTAACGATGCAACTTTTTTAACGAATCTTTAATGGATGGGGAAAATGATGTTTTTCCAAATGTTAGGGGACAATGTCGGTTTGGCAAACGCTTGTGAGAAAATAATAATATCCCTTAAGTAAAAGCTAAACAAATATAATTTTGTTTGTTTGTAAAAATTCAATAATATAAATTTAAAAACAATTTAATTAAATTGAAAATAATTAATTAAAATAATATAAATTAAAATATTATTAAAAATTCTGAAGTAATTATGATACTATAATTTTGACAATAATTTAATTAAATAAAAATAGACAAATATAATGTTATTATATTAGAATAATTATTATTTCAAACCTAAATATACATTGATCTTATCTTAAATTATGATTTTTTTTATATTTATTCAAAATTATTAATTATTTATATTATTATTTTTATCATTTAACCAAATTTGGTATAACAAATGTACATTTTAATTATTTATTAATTATAAAAATATGTATAATGCAATACGGTTATGTACAATGTAAGTTGATACAATCTAGAGTAACACATCTCCGGACACAGGATTGTATTAAGATAGCATAGTTGTATAATCCAATTCATAATCTAATGCATTCTAATACAATACATCAACATAGGTACTAGATATGCAACTTTTGGTTGATATTAAGAAAATAGCAACTTTTGATTGATATTACGAAAATAGCAACTTTTTGGCAAACAGTTATTCTTCATTTTATCTCAATTCTTAATAATTCTTCCTATCCAAAATATAAGGTTATCATATTAAGCATAATTCTTAATTATGATATCGTGTTTCTTGAAATTTTCAATTCTTGGATTAATACTAGAATAACACTACCTTTTCTTTTCATTTTGAAAATTTATCCAGCTGTAATTAACCTTAAGACTGTAGCATGTAAAATAACATCTAATTGTTTTTCTTCTTCTTCCAACTGGCAGTGTTCTTATATGTGCTCTCTCTTTCTCTCCCCTCCCTAAATCAATCTGACTTAGGGGTTGCAAAAACTTAACAGTGAATAAAGCAGGTTTCATTCTGGATACAGTGTCTGATATGGCAACGGCAACGGGAAAGGGACTGAAATGTGGATGTTGGGACTATTGGAAATTGTCTGCATGCATGTGTGTGTCAAACGTTGAAGGATATGCTGAAATATGAGACATTCATATTATTGCTTATTTGCTTATGGAAATGATGATTATTTTCTCCTGATTATTTGTTATTTCATTTAATTGCAAAATGTTGTCCAGTCCTGCTAAATTTGTAATTGTCTCTGAACATGCAGGTGTTAGTGATTGCAATTTTGTTAAGATTTATAATGAGGCGCCGATTTTCCATAATTCAGGTTAGTTCCATATTCCAATTGGGCTTCTTTAGACCTTTTTGAACTTTTTTTTAATAATGATAAGGAGAAACCCTGAGGGGTTGGTCAATTGGTCAAGCCTATGGTTCGCTTCCACAATGTCCGGAGTTCAATTCCTTAGGGCCATCTATTTGGAAAAATGCCACCAAGTTTTCTGGTTTCCAAAGATTGTAAGGCTTGGTGAGGGCCCCTGCCTCAAACTCAAGTTCTCAAAGAGGATTTGGAGGATTTCTTGTTGATTACCAGAAAAAATAAAATAAAAAATAACAAAGATAGGAAAAGAATTAGTTCTTAGTTTTGTGGGGTTTACAGTTTCTGTACCTGTTTCAATGCCTTTTTTATTATGACAAGTTTGAATTTGATTCGTGGAATTGCTACAGTGGGAAGCGCTTGCCCTATTGCTCATCGGCATTAGTGTAAATCAGATGCGTTCTTTGCCTGAAGGTACTACTGCTATGGGCCTTCCAGTTGCAACGGGTGCATATATCTACACATTGATCTTTGTAAGTGACTTGCACTGTGAACTGCTGGCTAAGGAAGCAGTTTGGTTGAGTAGTTCTTTTTACATAAGATTGTATTACATTAGAGACTTGTTCTTCAAGTTGGATACTTAAGAGTTGTCTCTTACAGGTGACGGTTCCGTCTTTGGCCTCTGTCTACAATGAATATGCTCTGAAGAGCCAATATGACACAAGCATATATCTTCAGGTGGTATATTATGATCGAGTACAATTGTTTTATGTGAAGAAGTCAAGGATATGAGTTGCGAATTATAGTCTGTCTTGTTGCATTTATAATTTTTATGAATATAATGATCACCTTAGCCTCTGGATTTCTGCTTACAAGTCCAAGGACTGTACCTTGGTTCTTATACTTGTTTCTCAGAATAGGTATCTTGTAGGTTTGTCTAAGACTAGATAGTGATATGTTATGCATAGTATCTGGGGGGCCATAACCTTAAAAATTGAACATGAGATAGAACTTCGCTCTCTTACCTGGGTTAGCCCTAAAATTGAAGCCCCTTTCAAATTTGGTGTTTAGATCAAGGAAGCACATTCTTTTCAAGGTTGCTGCATCAGGTTGTGATATTCTGTTCACTAGCTCCTGGTGTTCTCCTTGTGGGTTTCTTGATGTCCTCCATTGCATTGATGATGTATTACCAGGCCATAGACTTGGGGTCAATATACTGTGAATTGGATGGCAGCATCCTAAATATATTTTACAAATTTTCAGTTCAATGTATTTCATTCATCCTGTGTCAAATGTAAATTGTAGTATTTGAATAGTTAAAAGGTATAGTTTCAGTGAGTTATCATCTAAAATCTTTCTTTGGCTTTGCAGAACCTATTTTTATACGGATATGGTGCAATATTCAACTTTTTAGGAATATTGGGAACTGCCATTTACAAAGGTACTAACTTGAATCTCTATCATCTAATTCCGTAAAGTAGTTAATATTATATTGAAAGAGGTCTCCAGTTTGACTTATATGAAGCTTTGGTCGAGAATACAACTAAACTGGTTTGTTCTTAATTATACTCGAGGAACGTATTCTTGGAAACAGCTGCTCTCCTTGTTACTCTGTTAGATTTGATTGCCAGAGTTGTGGTTGGAATGATACTGATTTTTCTGCTAGTAGCAAAGTACTCTAGCCAAAAAAGATGAAGAATTATCTAGTAACCGAACTTTGTAATATGGCCAAAATATAATGTATGCATGTATATCAAAATGCCTTTGCTTTAATCATAACCAACATGAAGATTGAAACTTTTGGTTGCAGTCTATTGTGTGTTCTAATGTAGAAGTGGGAATATTGTCTGCTGTTTGGTTTCTTGTGTAAAACTCAATTCAATTAAGGCTCAATTCCAAAGGGTGGAGGGGGAAAGAGAGATACGGAAAGAGGAAAGCAAAATAACTTGATATATACATATAATATGTATATACAAAGTATCAAGTGCAGGATCCTGTCCAAAAACATTCATGCGGAATCACTAATTCCAACTAGGGTAAATTTTTTTACACTAATTCCAACCGGTTGGAATCAGTGAAATTGCACGAAAAATTCGTTATCCCGCATTAGAAAGTTAATATATATATATATTTAAAAAGTTTGAAGAAAGAGTTACATCTGTTGGTGAAACGATTTACTCCCTGACTAATTTACTAACCGCACTTTTATGAAATGGAAATAACTAATCAAGGTAGAGAGAATTGGTGGAAATTCCTTCTGCATTATTATTTCTTATCTTTTTCCCAAAACTTCTTATGTCAAAATGCAAAATTTGATCAAGCCAGTTTCACCACTTTCTTATTGCAGAGAGTTCATGAAATTATACACATTTAAGGAAAATTGGTTCTCTGTGGGTGCTCATCAACAATTTACATTTTGAGTAATTTACTAATTGCACCTTTTATAAAATGGAAATAACTAATCAAGGTGGAGAGAATTGGTGGAAATTCCTTATGCATTATTATTTCTTTTCTTTTTCCCAAAACTTTTTACTTCAAAATGCAAAAATTGATCAAACCATTTTTACCACTTTCTTATTGTAGAGAGTTCATGTAAATATATACACATTTAAGGAAAATTGGTTCGCTGTGGGTGTTCATCAGCAATTTACTTTTTGGCTAGTTTACAAATTGCACCTTCTATAAAATGGAAATAACTAATCAAGGTGGAGAGAATCAGTGGAAATTCCTTATGCATTATTATTTCTTTTCTTTTTCCCAAAACTTTTTACTTCAAAATGCAAAAATTTCAAACCATTTTCACCACTTTCTTATTGTAGAGAGTTCATGTAAATATACACATTTAAGGAAAATTGGTTCTCTGTGGCTGTTCTGTTGATATTATATTGCTTTATTGTTCTCTAGTTTACAATTTTTCAGCAAGGATCTTATCTTAAATGAGGCCTTTATTGGAATTGCTAGCTGTCGTGAAAAAAATAAAAGAGAGAATTTCTTGTTGATTTTAAACTTCCTTATTGATCTTGTTTTCTTGATAGATTCCGGTGATAAATTTATAGGATAATGATATGCGAATATGTGGAATAAAATATGAACAATAAAGAAAACATACCACACACAAACACAAAGAATTTACCGAGGTTCGGCTAACTTTGCCTACATCCTTATGTGATCTCTCTTGAGAAATCACTAGCACTATGGAGAAAAACGCTTGGTTACAAGAAATTTATTAAAACCCCCTAAGTTAATTCCCCAAAAACTTGCTAGAACCTCTTTATCACTCTTGCTCTCTTCCCCCTTTATGCTTGCTGATTTTTCTGTGTTAAAAATAAGCTTCCTAGCAGCGCTATTTATAGGTATAGGACTTGGGTTACATTCCTTGCTATAATAGGACTCCTAATCTTCTTAGAATAAGAAAAGCTAACTTATTTCCTTATCCTAGTTGATTTGGGATTCTTGAGAAATTCTAATTTCCTAATCCCAATAGGAAATCATATGAATTTATTTTCTCTTCATCCAAATAGGATTCCTTCATAAGCCTTGATTTGGGTTTTGATGAGCCAAAAAACACAACAATCTCCACCTTGGTGAGTGAAAACCAAGAAATGACTGTTGTACCCCAGAATGTCTTCGAACCTTCTTGAAACAACTCTGGAAAGCTTCAAGAACCTCCTTGGCAAAATTCTTCTTGCCTTAATGCACCTTAAGTGAGGAGGTGCTCCACCCAATCCTCAGCATGTAATAAGATTGAGTAAGTTCAAGCAAAACTTGAACTTCTCAGCAGTTACTGGTTTAGTCAAGTAATCCGATGCGTTCTCCTCTGTATGAACCTTCTCTAGTGTAACTTCCTTCGATTCTACCCAGTCCCTAATTCGCTGATAACGAGCTTCCATGAAACACTTGATTCTTAGCTAAGCAAATAGCATTTTGGCTGTCACATCTAATCACTATGGAACCTTAAGTAATTCGGAACTCTCTTGCTAAACCATTAAGCCATAGTGCTTCCTTTCTGGCTTTTGCAAGTGCAATATACTCTGTTTCAGTAGTTGATAATGCTGTAATTGATTGTAGAGTAACCCTCCTACTAATCGGTCTATCACCACTAGTGAAAACATAACCTGCAGTAGATCATCTTTTATCCAAGTCCCTTGCATAGTCAGCATTTACATAACCCAGCACACAAGCTTCTTTCCCTTGTTTTTCAAACAAGATTCCTAGACTCTTTGTACCTTTCAAATAACGCAGAATCTATTTAACTGCAGACCAATGCTCCTTTCCTGGATTTGCCATATACCTAGAAACAACACTTAATGCTTGTGTTGGGTCAGGTCCTGTGCAAACCTATCGCGTATATTAGACATCCTACTACGCTTGTATACGGCACTTTGCTCATCTCTTCCAACTCATTTTCTGTAGTTGAACATTGCAGCGCACTCAACCGATAGTGAGCTGCCAACGGATTAGTCACTGGCTTTGCTTTATTCATGTTGAATCGCTCTAAAATATTTTGAATGTGTTTTGCTTGCAACAATTAGAATTTTCCCGCTACTCTGTCCCTCTTAATTTGCATTCCAAGGATCTTTTGTGCAACCCGTAGATCCTTCATGTGGAATTCCTTACTTAGTTGCATCTTTAATTTCTGAATTCTAGATATATCTTGACATGCAATCAACATGTCGTCAACATAAAGTAGTAATAGTATAATCATACCATCTTTGAACACATGATAGTAAACACAACAATCCTTTAAGCATCTTCTGAAATTGATTTTCATCATGTATGAGTTGAAACGCTTGTACCACTACTTAGGAGATTGCTTACGCCCATAAAAGAGGCTTCTTTAACATACAAACCAGATTTTCCTTTCCTGTTTTGACAAATCCTTCCGGTTGAGCCATGTATGACTTTTTCCAGATCACTATGGAGAAACGCGGGCTTAACGTCCATCTGTTCTACATCCATATCCTGCTGAGCTGCTATTGATAATAGCAATCTGATTGAAGTATGCTTAACCACTGGAGAGAATATCTCATCATAATCAACTTCTTCCTTTTGTGAATACCCTTTTACCACTAACCGAGCTTTGTATCTCACGGCATCACCTTCATGTGTTCCTTCTTTCTTTCTAAACACCCATTTACAGTCAACTATCTTTCGATCTTTCAGTTTAGAAACTAGCTCTCAAACAGAGCTCTTATCAAGAGATTGCATCTTTTTTAACATAGCAATCATCAAACTTTTCCGATCATTACTTGCTATAGCTTCTTGATACGTGGTTGGATCTCCTTGACTGACATTTAAAGCATAATTAACTTCGTATTGATCAAACCCATACCTTTCCGGTTTGTTACGATCTCGCTTGGGTTTATCCAGTGCTTTGCTTCTCTGAAACTGTTGCTCAGGTTGTTGAGGAACTAGGGAGTCTTGTTCCCGCAACGGTGATAGCTCCACCTGAGCCCGTACTTGTGACTGTTGTTGTTGCGCTACTCCTTCCTTATTAATCTCTTCGTCATAATCCACTTGCTCTTGCTCCATTTGAGCTGGATCTTCTCCCTTGACCCATATGGTTAGAGGAAAATCGGTTGCTTCTTCTACAACATTAGTTTTCTTCTCCTCACTTATCTTGATTTTATTTAGAGGTATGGTTGTTTCGTCGAACACGATATCTCTATTTAAAACCTTCTTCTTGTTGACAAAATCCAATAACTTGTAGCCCTTCACTCCTTTTTCAAAACCAATGAAAATGCACTCGAGTGACTTTGGCTTGAGTTTGGTTCTTTCATCACTCGGAATATGAGCATATACACTACAACCAAAAACTCTTAAATTGGAATAATCAACAGGTTTTCTAGACCATACCTTTTCTGCACACTTACAATTAAGGACCTTTGAGGGTGATCGGTTAATCAAATAGCAAGCGTGATTGACCGCTTCTGCCCAAACCATGTCGAACAATCCTTCATGAAACCGCATGCTTATCTCTCTTTCCATGAGAGTTCTATTCATCCTCTCTGCTGCTCCGTTTTGTTGAGGAGTTTTCTTCACCGTAAAATGCCTTGTGATGCCTTCTTCCCTGCAGAATTGTAAGAACTTGTTGTCTCTATATTCACCTCTATTGTCGTTTCTCAAATATCTGATTTTTCTGCCAGTTTGATTTTCTACTTCAGCTTTCCACTCTTTAAACTTTGTGACAACTTCGGACTTCTCCCTCATGAAGTAAACCCATACTTTCTTAAAAAAATCATCTAAAAAAGTAACAAAATACCTTGATTCTACCTTAGACCTAGTTGGTGTAGGATCCCATACGTCTGTATGAATATAGTTCAACGGCTCTTTGCTTCTTTTCTCACTGTTTGCAATCTTGAATGACGTCTTTGTTTGCTTCTCGGGAGTACAATACTTGTAGACTTTCAGTTTGCATAAACCAACACCTTTCAGCTGATTTTTCTTATGTAGTTCTTGCATCCCTCTTTAACTCATGTGCCCTAGCCTATAATGCCAAAGGTCTGTCTCGTCCTTCTCTGCAGATATTTCTGCTCCACCTACTATTGTATTTCCCCGAAGCTTGTATAAAGTGTTAGGCTGAATATCACCTTTCATCATGACAAGTAACCCTTTGATAACCTTAAGTATCCCTCCTTCAGAACAATACTTGTAACCGGCTTTGGCTAAAGTGCCCAAAGATATCAAATTCTTCTTTAGCTTAGGAACATGTCTATCCTTATCCAGTACCCTAACAATTCTGTTATGCATTCTGATTTTCACTGATCCAATACCTTGGATTTTGCACGGTGAATCATCTCACATCTAAACTTCTCTACAGCTTCTTTCCCTATATGTGTTGAACCATTCTTTGTTAGCACACATACGGAACGAACAACCGGTATCCAAAATCCAATGTGGGATAGCATTGGAGCTCGATGTTACCGCAAGGAGTTCTCCGTCACTTTCATCCGAAAAAACCACACTGGTCGTACTTGAATTCCATGCCATTGCCTTTGCTTTCCTTTCTTGCCATATCTTGCAATTCTTTTTTCAGTGGTTAGTAGCACCACATGTAAAGCAACCCTTGTTCTCTTTTTCTTTTCCCATGGATTTTGATCTATCCCTGTTGCCAGATTTATCATGCCTGCTTTGCGACCGACCCCTCGCCTTGCCTTTGGCATACAGACCATGTGCTTGAGAGCCTTCTGTATTTTCATCCATCTTGATATAAGATTGGAGAGCTTCCATAACCTCATCCAGCTTTAGACTTTCCATACTAAACATGATTGTGGTCTTGAAGTGTTTGAACGAAGGCGGTAGAGATCTCAACAGTAAAAATGCCTTGTCGTCATCTTCATACTTCACATCCACCTTTAATAGATTGGCAACACAATTTTGAAATCTGCTCAAATGATCTTACAGATTTCCACCTTCTTCTATTCGAAGATAAAGAAGTTCATCTTTCAAGAAAAGTTATTGGATAAAGTTTTACCTTTGTAAACTTTCTCGAGCCTCGTCGAATTAAGCATCACATTGTCGGCAAGATGTAGCTCAATCGAGCTCTTCGCCTTTACGTCCATTCGCTTCCACTGAGCATCTGTAGTTTCCGTTGGCTTCTTCTCCACTCCGAGAATAGCATGTTGTAGATCTTGCTGAATCAGGACGTTCTTCATCTTCCTCTGCCATAATAACCTTCCCATCAAACTTCTCGATTATGATGGGCTTCATGTCATT
Organism: Dipteronia sinensis; assembly: GCA_033220585.1. NCBI lineage: Eukaryota > Viridiplantae > Streptophyta > Magnoliopsida > Sapindales > Sapindaceae > Dipteronia > Dipteronia sinensis. The sequence continues at coordinate 27,341,550 of CM065641.1, read as the reverse complement.
GATCTTATCACCCGTCATCTCAAAAACGCTATGACCAAGCTCTGATATTAACTTGTTGATTTTAAACTCCCTTATTGATCTTGTTTTCTTGATAGACTCCAGTGATAAATTATAGGATAATGATGTGTGAATATGCGGAATACAATATGAACAATAAAAAAAACACACCACACACAAACACATAATTTACCGAGGTTCGGCTAACTTTGCCTACGTCCTCGTGTGATCTCTCTTGAGAAATCACTAGCACTATGGAGAAAAACACTTGGTTACTAGAAACTTATTGAAACCCCTTAGCTAATTCCCCATAAACTTGCTAGAACCTTTCTATCACTCTTGCTCTCTACCCCTTTATGCTTGTTGATTTTTCTGTGTTAAAAATAAGCTTCCCAGCAGCCCTATTTATAGGTATAGGACTTGGGTTACATTCCTTGTTAGAATAGAACTTCTAATCTTTTTAGAATAAGGTAACTTATTTCCTTATCCTAGTTGATTTGGGATTCTTGAGAAAATCTAATTTCCTAATTTCCTAATCCTAATAGGATATCATATGCATACTTTATTTTCGCCTCATCTAAATAGGATTCATTCATAAGCCTTCACTTGGGTTTTGATGAGCCAAAAAACACAACAATTCTTACTAGCTGCAATTTATGAATAGTAATAAAACGCATTACAGACACCTGATGCACTCTTAGTCAATAATGCTGTTGCTTTTGTTTTCCTTGATGTTTTAGTTGAGCTTTAAGTTGCGTCCTTTACATCTTTGTTCTAAATGTTTCAGGTCCTGCTAGCTTTGATATTCTACAAGGACATTCAAAAGCTACCATGCTTCTAATATTTAACAATGCAGCGCAAGGAATTTTGTCCTCGTTTTTCTTCAAATACGCAGGTAAAATATATTTACCAATTATTGATGCTTGTTCTCATTTATTATTTCAGATAAATCTAAAGCTACTTTGTATGTGGAATACAATAGAACTAGGATATACAGGAAGCAACTTATGGAAGTGATTGTTTATTAAATTATATGTTGCTTTTATAAACAATGGAACAGTGTTCTTTTGGTTTACCCCAGGCAAATAACTTGTGTTCTCATTTGATGCATTCAGATACAATCTTGAAGAAATACTCTTCCACTGTTGCCACAATCTTTACTGGCATTGCATCTGCTGCTCTGTTTGGTCATACTTTGACTATAAACTTTTTGTTAGGAATTTCTATTGTGTTTATCTCAATGCATCAGGTAATTATTGATGAGTAACTTTCATTTGTGAATAATTTAGTAATAAAACACTTTTCTTGTTGCTGATATTTCGTTTTACCTTGTCCCTCATTTCCTCTCTAGTTCTTTTCACCCCTTTCCAAAGTCAAAGATGAACAACAAAGTGGGATGATAGAATTGAGAGATGTACAGGAGAATCACAGGTATATGCCCTTTTTATTATTTTGACTGATGGTATGCATCTTTTGTAAATGACTGACTTTAGCGTGTTTTATAAGAATATTCCAAAAGCTACCTGATTTATGGTTTAGCAGACGTAGTTGACTTTTCTCTTTCAATTTTGGGATAGAACACTCGTAAATTTTGGGGAAAATAATAGCTGGGCTATTCATTTGTTTTCTACATTGTAATATAAATTTATCGCTTCCTTTTCAGGTCGAAAGATTCCTTTATAAACATGACTGCTGGAGCTAATGAAGATGTAAGAACTTTCAGTTACTTTTTTTAATTTTTTTTTTAAGAAAACAAAATTGATAAGAGATTTTTTTATGATAAGAGATTTTTTTATGTTGCATGACTCACATTATGTGTGCTTTTATTTTCTTGTATTCCAGGCTAGTCATCTTGTAGGATCTGATGAAAGACAGCCGCTACTTCCCACCTAAAGTTCTTGAAGTATGTTATACATTTATTCTTCCGTTTATATTGTGTTTATCTGTTGCAATTAAGGTTAAGTGATCTCAAAAATAAATAATTTAGGCTATCATTTCTTTTGGAGGATATTTAGAGTCAATCTGCTTATAGAAAGCTGTTATTCATGGTTTCTTGTAAGTAGTTACATTTTCAATTCTTGATTTTTTAATGGACGAGGACATGCTAATATTTCATTTGGATCCATGGCCTTAAGATTCTTAAAACTTAGCTTTTGAAATTGTTTATGGAATTATTGTAGAAGGATTAAGAACATATTTAGTATCGAATATTGGCTTGATGTGCTAATAATTTGATTAAACTCAAAAGTCTCTTAATGCTTATTGTATTTTCTTCATTAGTTATGTCTATTATATATATATATATATATATATAACATATTTAGTATCGAATATTGGCTTGATGTGCTAATAATTTGATTAAACTCAAAAGTCTCTTAATGCTTATTGTATTTTCTTCATTAGTTATGTCTATTATATATATATATTTATTGTCTTTTTTGTATGTCTAGAATAATTAATAAATACCATTTTACTTCTGTCAAGCAAGAAAGGTGTTAGTGATAGAGTAGAAATTCAAGTAACAAACTAGAATCAAATGTCATTATGTTATCCAGATGGAAAAATAAGTGCAAATTCTTGGTGTAACATACCAATATTTCTTGATATTATTGTCTTGCTTGGAAATATCCGTTGAGCTTATTCAAAAAGATATTGATTGTTACCATTCAAAACTTTATTGCAGAAATTTTGTTGAGATGCAATTCTTTTGGCGAGACACATTGGACAATACAGGAGATGTGAAAATCACTCTGTGAAATAATCCTTAGAAAATATCAAATTTAAATGTTTTTTTGTGATCCTTTTTCTTGCTTCTGGGCGTAAGATGTCAAAGAGCCATCCCATATATAGAGACGAATAGTAAAGGGGGGTTGAGACTAAGCTGCTTAGTTCCCCCACTTCTGCCGCACTGGCACATACAAGTTTCTTGCTACTGTTGTTATTTGTATTCTTTATTTTAGACCAGGAATACATGTATGTATTTTCAGTTTCCATTATTTCAATTTTTATTTATTTATTATTGTTGCTTTACACATAATTTTGTCTATGATATGATAGACTAAAGCTAAAAACAAGAAAGGAATAACTCTTTGTTTCCTTTATCAGTTAATATATAAATGTACTTTTGAGTATTATATTACAAACATTTTATGGTATTTTAAAGGTGGCTAATTTCTTTTCCCTGATTAAAATATAAAACGATTCTTTTGTTTTGTTTATTTTTTTAACTGTATATGTGTGTTTGTTTTTTCCCATGATTTTGTTTATTTTGTTTAGTACTTCGATTAAGGGTAAGTTTGATATTGCTTTTCAAAAGTGATTATTTAATAATTTGAGCTAATTTGGCAACAGTTTTGAGAAGAAATAGGTGAGGTTATTTCTGAAAATTTATTATGAAATAATCGGCTGTGAATATTCTAAAGGCCAAATTATCTTTGTTAACATATCTGAAAAAAGATCGGTAAAAAATTATGTTCTTGTTTCTAGCTAGCTTTCAAGCAGAGAGCTCAGGATCGTTTCCTTTTCTCCACCAATCTCACCTTTTTGAAATCTATCCGTCCACCCCTCATGTTATATTGGTATACAAGTCAATCCAGCAGCTTCTTGAGAATCTTTCAAATCCTTATTACAACTCTCCCCTTTTTGAAATCTATCCGTCCACCCCTCATGTTATATTGGTATACAAGTCAATCCAGGTGCTTCTTGAGAATCTTTCAAATCCTTATTACAACTCTTTTTCTTCTCTTTATTCGACATGTTTAATTAAGAAGCCACAATGCCCGTACACGACTTCAAATTTGAAATAACCCTGTCCTCTCTATAATCTAACCACAGTCCTCATAACCTAAGGCGTTTTTCATTTGTTGTTTTTCGAAAAGATAAATGAAAATGAAAACAGTATTTTTGGTTTCAATTTTAAAATCCGAAAACGCGTTTGGTAGTATATACTAAAAGTTGTATTCTGAAAATGAAAACGTAAAAAACGTGTCTGGTAGGTTAACCGAAAAATATCAAAAATTGTAATTTTTCTTTAATTTTTTTAATTTTTTCTATTATAATTTTTTAATTTGAATAAAAGTGAGTCAATGATTCTTTCCAAATAATTATCAAATAACATCATACACATTTTAAATTCAAGTTGAAACTGGGAATTAAAGAAAATTAAAAATATATATCTAATTTGATTCATCACAATTGGAACTTAGTACGGATTTGTTTCTTGTAAAACTTTGAGGAAAAAAAAAACAGATTGTAATACCTCCAAATTCTTCACACATTCACACCAAAATTAAGCACCGATTATATTACTGTTTTATTCTCAGATATCAAAACCCACAAAAAATATCAGGCTCCGCCACTGTAACCACCAACGTGCCACCGCCGCCGTACTCACCATCAGCAGCTGTTGCATCTCCTCCATCTGGAGGACATCTGGTGTGATCTCCTCACCTGATCTCCATTGATCATTTTTTTAAAAAAACTTTTGTCTTATAAAATGGAGATTTGGTGTGATCTTGGATCTCCACATGTAGATCTCAGCAAATCTCCAATTACCCAATTCTTTTATAAATTTTTTTTTCAAAATGGAGATTTGGGCTCTCTACAACCCAAAATACAGATCTCCAGATTAAAATTAAAAAATAAAATAAAGAGAGTGCTCATAGAATGAGAAGAAGAAGAGAGAAGAAGAGAGAAGACGAGGAGGAGATGAAGAACTCCGGCGTCGGTTGCCCACAAAGAAGAAGAAGAACTCCGGCGTCTGCTGCTCCACGACGAAGAAGAAGAACTCTAGCGTTCGCTGCTCCACGACGAAGAAGAAGAACTTCGGCGTCGGCTGCCCACGAAGAACAAGAAGAACTCCGGCGTCTGTTGCTCCACGACGAAGAAGAACAGTCGATGAAGCAGAAAAAAAAAATAAGATGATTTAAAAATAAAAAATTGAAAGTGAAAAACAAAATGAAAAACATGAAAACATCTAAAAGTTGATTTTAAAAAAATTTCAATTTTAACACTAGTTTTATTTTTTATTTTGTTGTTGTATTTTAAAAATAAAATAAAAAACAACGAAATCGTTTTTAAAATTGTTTTCGAAAAATAAAAACAAAAACAGCCTAAAAAGGCTCTACCGGACAGGCCCTAAGCTTCTTCAAAATGAAATCTGGAACACCACCTCTCAGGCCCACCTCTCAGGCCCACCCCCATTGTCAGGTCATTATAAACCTTCTCCAAAATCAGCGGCTTATGATGTGAGCGACCTTTATTAAGATGGACAAAAGCCTCAGCGAACACAATCAAGCCAATTTAGGTTGCACACAAATCTATCCAATCTTTCTTGAATTAACCTCCTATCACTTTGCCTATTAGACCAAGTAAACTTGTATCCCCTATAATACCTCTCACATTCTTATAAACACACCCTTCTTTTCCTTCATCCTCTCCCCCTTTAACCCAAGGAAGATTATTCAAACCTGCCAACCTTCAAAGATTGAATATGAATCAAGCACGATCTTAGATTTATCATAAAATTTTAGGATTAAATTAATGATTTTATAGTTGTTACAAAATGAGATTGGCCTAGTGGTTTGCTCCTCACATTTACGAGGTTGTGAGTTCGAGTCTATACCTCTCAAAATCCCGAACTAAAGTTATATATATATATATATATATATATATATATATATATATTTTTAAAAACATTTTACTGGTTAGGCCGTTATACCTAAAGAGGTCCGAGCATTAAACTACTATGGCCTTGAGTCAGACTCACAATTTTACTTGCGGGTCGGCTGTCAAATCCCACCCTCTTAAGGTCCGGACTTCACCCTGGTACCAAATCATCATGGACATCTTTTAGGCCATGTTTGACATGCCGTACTGGATTGGACTAGATTTGTTGGACTGCAATGTACAACACTAGATTGGATTGTGTTTAGTAATGTCCCATTTTTGGTGTATAACTGTACTAGACTACATTGTATTGAATTGAAGTGTTTTATTCATAAAAGATAATATACATATAAAATATTAGAAAAAAAAATATTCAATACCCATTAAAAATGAAAAAACAAATCATATCTTGAAATCCATAATATTTTCATATATAATAAATTGATATAATCTCATATAAATTTAAAGATGTCAATAGGATGGGTTTGGGTAGGGAACAACAAACCTCAACCCCAACCCCAATAAAATTGTTTGCCCCCAACCCCGAGTATTGAAGACGGGGTTGGGGCCGAGGAATTTCTAAGGCGAGTGAGGTATCCTCGACCTCGCCCCACTCTGTCCCAAGTTTGTATGATAACTATGCTTTTTATATATACTTTAATTTGAATAAAAATTAGGTTTAAATTAGATAAAAATAATTCAAGTTAATTTTTTTATATCTTAGCATTACTAATAAAATATAATTATTTTATTAATTAAAACAATATATCTTAATTTTTAATTTATTAAATATCAAGATTATTAATAAATCACATGCCAAAAGGGGGGGGGGGGGGGGGGGGGGGGGGGGGGGGGGGGGGGGGGCGGGATGTGGACAACAAATCTCAACCCCGTCCCGGTTCTAAAATGGTGTAGAAATTGGCCCTAAACCCGTCCAGATTCCATTTATTTTGATAAAACTCCGTTTCGTATGGATTGGGTCCCAGTGGTTTCGGTTTATTTATTTATTTTGACATTCATAAATATATAATATAAATAATAGTTAACATACATAAAAAAAATCTGCTTAAAGAGAATAAAAAAAAACATATCCTAAGATAATAACGTTTATTTTTCCACTTCTTTTAAATTATTTTAAATTGTTATTGTGTCTATCTGTCTTTAAATTATTAAATTTAATAATTATTTCAGGATACATGTTTATCCTTCTTCTAGATACTCATTTTAATTATTATTGATATCTTTATTAATTTTTATCTTATAAATTAAAATTGAAAAGGTATTACAATTTTTTGAAACAATTTTAATAATTTGTATAGGATATTGTGTGGGTGTGTTTTTTTTCTCACACTTTATTTGATATTATATTATTATTATTATTATTATTATTATTATTATTATTGAAAAGGTTATATAAAAAAAAAGTGTGACATAACATTTACGAATAGGGCTGGGCACGGTCCGGTTTAGTCCGGTTTCAACTAGGATCGGACCAAACATAAAATTTTGGTTTTTTTGAAAAACTGAATCAGTTTGGATCGATCTCTTTTTTTTGACCAGACCAAACAAAATTATATTGGTTCAGACCGGTCTAACGATTTTGACTTGTTACAAAAAAAAAATTTAAACTTAATGAGAAGTTACATACATTTTGTTTTTAAAAAAAACATACATTTCAACCCCGCGATTTCCGTCTTCCTGAATTGGAGAGCAAGAACAGGTATTTTTTTGTTTTTTTTTAAATGAGAAGTTACATACATTTTGTTTAAAAAAAAAACATACATTTCAACCGGCGATTTCCGTTTTCCTGAATTGGAGAGCAAGAACATGTCTTTTTTTTTTGTTTTTTTGTTTTTTTTGGGGGGAGGGGGGGCAGTTTTTTTTTTTAAAGATAAATACATTTCAAATAAAAATAGCAAGGAAAATAAAAATAAAATAAGGTAGCTTTAAATGCATTTACAATTGTTGACTGTGAATTTGGGACTACGCAAAGTAGATCACGCGTCTAACAAGTTATAGTAAATCGCTAATAATAGAATGAAAAGAACAGAGCATGCAGACACACAATTTTACATGGTAAAACCCCAAGTTAGGGAAACGTCCACAGTTGCTGGTGACAGCGAGAAAGAAAATTCACTATTAGTTAATGATTACACACTCTCGTTCTCTCATTGCGTAAAGTTTTCACTAACTCTCGTAATTACATTGATAGAGTCTATGTATGCATGCATAAAACCCTAATTCTTGACACACACGTAAGGAAAGCTGCTGAGTTATTATGAGACTCTGACTTATTGGAGTCGTTGTAACCCTCTTTCCTGTTCTGCTTGTTTTCCGTATTAGATCTCTTGCCTAATCTGGACTTTGATATCTTTAAGGAAGTTTGTTTTCTTATTGAAGTATGCTTCGAGACACCTTGTTTGAGTAAGACTCTTTCTTTACGTATTTGAGTCGTGATTGCAATGAGTTTATCATTGTCTATGTGTCGCTCAGCCGACATCTACTAGACCCGACCAAACTTCATTCTCCCTGACTAGTTATTTTATCCCGACCGGAGGTCTTGACCCAATCATTTTAATAATCCCGACCGGATTATCTTTACCTGGTCAATCTAATTACTTTAGTTGAGCTACTTTCACCCGACCATCTAGGTAACCCTTGACCAGGTATTGCGAAGTTATATTTGGTCAACTCAGGTTGGTTTAGTCTAGTTGACTTCTGGTGACATGGCGTCTCTAATCTCTGTGAATCTTGGTAATCATGCTAACTTGTCATCCTTCTAGATTTTACCAATAATAATACCCCCATTAAACATTTGAACGGAGCATCTCAGTCAGCAAAAAGAACTCGCTCGGCATAGTATGTTTAACTCTGCCATTAACTTTGTCATGTAGTCCATTAATACTCATTAATGCTTAACAGCTAAGCATTTACTTCTGGCCACAAAAATTCTATTCGCACAAGATGACGTGACGTGATGACGAAATCAGCGACAGATTTCTTGTTCCTCAAGCGTTGCCTATCATGTCACTAGTGGACGCGTGATTTTTGGAGCTCGTGCACTAACCCCCACTTTCATGTGTATCTCGCTAAACGTGGGAAGACGTCATCATTTGCTATATATTTTCGAAAACCTTTCATTTTCCCTCCTACCACAGACTTTCTTTGCAATTCTTTCCTTTCGAAAACCCTAACTCTTTTTCTTCTTTATTATCCAAACCTTTCTTCGAAGTTCCCCGCTGCTCGATTCTTTTTTCAAAGTCACTAAGGTTCGATAATACGTGTACCAGTGCCTCTACTCCTGCTTCTGCCCAATTTGTTAAATAATCCACTGCTACTATAACATGATTTGCACCCTGTTTGGTTGCTGTTGGCATTGGGCCGATTAGATCTAGCCCTCACATTGCGAACGGCCAAGGTGAGGTCAGGCTCCTCAAACGCTCGGGTGGTTGCCTGATATCACTCGTAATTCTTTGACAGATGTCAAACTTTTCTGCCATCGATTATGCATCATGGAATAGAGTTGGCTAATAGAAACCTTGTTTAAGGGTTTTATAAGCCAAACTTTTACACCCAGTGTGGTTTTCGCACACCTCTCTGTGTATACTTACCAGAATCTTATCACCTTCGATTGGACCAACACATATTTGTAGGGCCTTTGAAAACCCCTTTTTGTAAGGTTCTCCCCTTACTATCAAATATTGGGCAGCTCTATATCTGATACGCTTTGCTTCAACTGTATCCTTAGGGAGTGCGCCATTGTTTAGGTATTCTCTTATTGGGGTCATCTAGGTGACCTATCCTTCTTCGATCACTTCAACCATTAGTTCTTTCTATTCTTTGATGTTGGGTTTCTTGAGATGGGCCATCATGATCGTTTTGGACTAGATGCATGTAGTTGATGACGCTAATCTTGACAAGGCATTAACCTTCTCATTCTTCTCTCTCTGGATCTGAGTGATTCTATAAGTCTTACACCTCCTGAGTATGGCTTTAGCTATCTTGAGATATGCCACCATGTTATTGTCCTTTGCCTGGTACTTATCCAAGACCCGGTTAACCACGACCTGTGAATCACTGAATATTTCTCTTTCATCCGCTCCCAAAGCTGTGCGAACCCCGAGTCCTGCCAGCAACGCCTCATATTCAACGATGTTGTTGATAGCTTTGAAGTTAAATCGCAAGGCACATTTCACCTGCTCAGCTTCCGGGGTGGATACCATTATGCCTGCCCCGCTGCCGTGCGTGTTTTACGATCCATCAACATGCAACTACCAATAGAAAGGCTGCCTCTCTTTTTCTCCGAGCATTCTGATCACTTCACTGTTTTGTTCAGTGAACTCGGTGATCTTGGCTACCCCATCCCCAATACCTCTCATGGCCCTGGTCATCTTGACGGTTATCTCTTCTTTGAGAATGTTCTCTCCTCCCCTAATGATCTGCCCTATCTCTACCAGTTTTACGGGGTGCACCTGAGGTTGCGGATACTATCTCAGAACGTATATTATGGTCCTGAGCTACCACGGGCGTGGATAACTAGTACAACGAGGTCAAATTAGTAGTTGCTGCTGTTATGTTGATTCCCTGTTTAGCGGCGTCTTCAATGACTCTTCGCAGGAATTTTTGGATCTATCGGAATGCGTATGGGGAAATTACGGGGGGAATGTCTCTGGAGGTTGTCACGGCTTGACCGGTGGAAGTTGGAGTCGCGGAGGGTAAATCTCAAGCTACGCTGGCATTTGCCAGACCAGAATTGTTGACACCACGTGTGGTGCCAACTTCATGCAGGGATTAACTTCCGTCTCTGCTGTTCGCCATTTATAAGTTCTAGCGAAGATTAATTATCCCCCCTTCTAGCGCCAATTGTTGACGGTGAATTTTGGGACTTCGCAAAGTAGATCACGCGTCTGAAAAGTTATCGTAAATCGCTAATAATAGAATGAAAAGAACAGAGCATGTAGACACACAATTTTACGTATTAACACCCTAAGTTGGGGAAACGTTCACGATTGCCGGTGACAGCGAGAAGGAAAATTCAATATGAGTTAATAATTACACACTCTCGTTCTCTCCTTGCATAAATTTTTCACTAACTCTCATAATTACATTGTTAAGGTCTATTTATAAATGCATAAAACCCTAATTCTTGACACACAATTAAGGAAAGTTGATAAGTTTTTATGAGATTCTAACTTGTTGAAGTTGTTGTAACCCTTTTTCCTGTCATGTGTGTTTTCCGTATTAGACCTCTTGCCTAATCTGGACTCTATTATATGTAAAAAAATTTGCTTCCTTATTGAAGTATGCTTCGAGACATCTTATTTGAGTAAGACTCTTTCTCTGCGTATTTGAGTCGTGATTGCAATGAGTTTATCGTTGTCTACGTGTCGCTCAGCCGACCATCTACCAGACCTGACCAAACTTCATTCTCCCCGACCAGTTACTTTATCCCGACCGGAGGTCTTGACCCGACCATTTTAATAATCACGACCAGATTATCTTTACCTGGTCAATCTAATTACCTTAGTTGAGCTATTTTCACCCGACCATCTAGGTAACCCTGACCAGGTATTTCAAAGTTATATTTGGTCAACTCAGGTTGGTTTAGTCTAGTTGACTTCAGGTGACTTGGTGTCTCTAATCTCCGTGAATCCCGGTAATCGTGCTGACTTGTCTTCCTTCCAGATTTTACCAATACCAACAATGAAGATCAATTGTTTTGTACCTGATGATTAGAAAGTAGAAACAAAAATAAGAATTATATCGAATCACTTGTTCTATATTTGTGTCCCTGCCTTAGTTTAATTATATATAAAAAAATTACCATTTTTCAATGCAATACAAATGACAACTTGATAGAGCAAATGGAAAAAAAATTTCAATTTCATCTTAGAGTTCTTTCCACCTTGTAGTAAATTTGGTAGGTTAATAAAGCACATATGAAATGCTAAATCAGAGTTTTTGACTTAATGTTTCATTTTTTTTTGAAAATGTTTTATTGAATAATTTTTGGTGTGATCTATACTGGAATAAAAGTATGTGTTAAAAATATTCGGTTTACGGTCCAGTCTAGGTTCGATAAGTTTGGACCATATTGGCCGGGATCAGACCATACAGTTTTATTATAATAAAACTATATGCTTTTTTCTTTTAAGTAAAAAACAAAACCAAACCAAATGGTTTGGTTTGATTTGGTTCGGTTCGCTGTCTATGAACTTTTTGTCCGGCTCTAGGTACAAATACAAATGAAGTCCGCCCGTGATATGTGTATTTAGGCTGGACTAAAGAGTACTACATGGACCGGATTAATTAATACACCGGATTAAATAATCCAACCAAAAAAATTTACCAAACACCTTATCTTGTCTAGTGTGGTTTACCAAACAGGCCTTTAGACTTTAGATGGGTCGGGCAACGGAAATCCGTATCCAACCAAACGGTAAGAGTCCCCACAAACAAGTAACCAACAACCGACTCTTTCTTCTTCTCTCTCCCTTTCCCTCTGTGTTGAAACCACTAGCCATACTTGTGTCTCAATCAATGCCTGGGCATGTGTTTCTTCATCACTCTATGAACTCTCTCAACACCCTCCCTTACTTTTTTCTCAACATAACACGCCCCTCCAAATTCAGTCCCCCACAGCTCTCCTTCTCTACACGACGCCGTTCTCGCCGACCTAGAAGGGCCCACCATTTCTCCGACAACAACAACAGCACCACCACTCTCAACCCTTCCTTTGATCACGATAACATCAATCTCCTCCTTGATTTCAACCAAATATCCATCCTCTCCTCCTCCAAGTCTAAACTCCATCAATTCCTCTCTGCAACTGAAGAAGCTTATACGGATTTGAGGAACGTCATAAGGGTTGACGATCATGGGAGACTTTTCGTCTCCTGTCGCAAATCCACGCTTCAATTCGTTGGGGGTTTCTTCTTTGCTGGTTTCCTTTTGGTTTTTGTTTTTAAGGTTTTTGTTAAATTAGGGTTAGGGTTTAGATCTCGTTTTGGGGTTGGTAAGCAGAGTGTCGTGGTTAGGAGAGATAGGAGTCTTGGAGGAAGAGAGGTGGTGGTCGGCACCAGAGATGACGTCTATAGGAATACTGCTTCCAGTAAAGCTTTGAAGAACCCGTTGTCGCCTGGAACCAGTTCTGAATTTCCAACAAGAGTTTTCAACAGTTTTCGTCTGCCCCGGACTGCAAATAAGTTACCCAAATGGTGGTCTTTTCCGGAGGCTGCAGAGGATCGGACTCTGGTGGTCGACAAGGAGGACTATCAGAGAGAAGCCAACATACTGATTCGAGGTCCCTTTTTACACTCTTTATTTAAATTTAAATAATGCCGGTATGATATGTATCATGTATGTAATTTCTTTCATGTTTTCCTAGTTGTTGTTATGCTCATGTTTTTCTTCTTAATTTCCAGCAATCATCGACCAGAGAACAAGTGGACAAGACATTATGGCGGATGATATAATCCAAGTCAGTGTTTTTATGACTTTACCAATTTTCAATTTTGTATGATTTTTTATTTTGAAGTTTTAGGCAATCTTAGAGTTGTTATACAGTCTGCTTCTCATTTAACCTTCATTTTCGGTCATAAACTGTCTTTTTTTGCACATCTGTGGACATAAATAAGATTGAACTGATTATAAGCTTTTCAATCGGGACAGTCTGCATTGAATTTGCCAGCAGATGGTCTACATAGGAAATGTTTTCGTATAATAAACAGTTATTAGTCATGTGTCATGTAGGCCGTCTGCTTGGATGTTTGGTACTTTTGCATCCTATATTACTGAAAGTAGTGTAACATTTATTAGTAAGCCAAAATTGAAAGGTTTGCATTGAATTAGTTACATATGTGGTGCCTTGTATAAAGGAATATATTAAAAGCCTAAGTTAGAGGGAGTTGGTGTAGCTTCGATTTAAACTTGATTTGCTTTTCATTTTGTTTTGGAATTTTTTTTTTTAAATAATTAATATGCATGCAAACAATATTTTCTGAATTAATGATAATATTTAGTTGTAACTATTTGATTATATTATTTTCTTAATTTTTTTATACATAAAATTAACATATTTTTTCTTGGTTCCTAATTTTTTGAATACTTTCGTAAGATTAAAATTGGTTGGAGAAATTTTCTGCTAGAATTTTTATGAGTTTTGCAATTTCTTTCTTTTAATCAAACTATTGTATTGTGCGGTAAGAAATATTCTATTTCATCAGCTGATCCTTCAATATGCACTGGACTTTTTTTGCCGATATGGGTGAGCAGTTACGTCGAATATGCAGAACATCTGGAGTACGGGTCTCCATTGAAACAATAAACACACGTGATTCCTTATATCGCACAGCAGTAGATTTTGTTCTAAGTGTTTGCAGCAGGTTTGTGTTTTTTGTTCAATTGATGGTTGTTACTATTGCTGATTTTCTCTTGTGGGTTTAATTTTTTTTAGGACTTTGCAGGGCTCCAAATCACTCTACCTCTGTTCTGATTGATGGTGAGGATGCTTGCCACTTTGTTGCTGGGCTTGCTGATAACATTGGACTCGAAAACATTCGTGCTGCTAGAATGGTGTCAGCAGCTGTTGCTGCACGCACACGTTCACGCTTTTTGCAGGCTTGGGTACGTAATGTCATTTACTCATTCCTAGATGTTTTATCTTTTTGACTAGTAGCCATTGCACTTCCTCCTCTCAATATATTTTTTTCTTTTATTTGTTTCGTTGTCAAAACTAGGATATACATGATTTTCCCTACAGTTGGGTTTATTTCTCTGTTGATGTGTGGAAAACACATCATAACATTAAAAGTTAAAACTTTAGGAATTCTCTAATTCTTCTCATGTTCTTAAAGCTCTTATATTAGTACACCATTCAATTTGTTGGAATCAACAGAAAGATATTCAATGAGACACCCAACTGACTCAATTTTTTCATTGTGTGAATCAATAGCAGTTTCACGGAATCTGTCTTAGAAAAATAGTGGTGATTAACGTATATTCCCTGTTCAAGTCATGCAATAAATAAAACCCTTTTTTTATGTTTTAATATGAGAAAAACAAGAATTTATTACTGACTGTAAAGAAGAGATACGAAGTAATGTGAAAAAAAGTTTTACCACTCTCTTGTCTAATGAAACAGAAAAACAAGACATTTCTATTTGTTAAGATAAGCGCTTTCCTGAAAAGACAGAGATCACTTAGACTTGCCTCCCATATTAGTTGTTATGGGTTGTTAATGTATTTGTTGATTGCAGGCTTTGGAAATGCAAGGTAACCATCCTGGAGCATTGTTAGAGCTGTCGAAGATATGTCTCGTTTTTCGGATATTTCCTCCTGAAGAGTCCTCGGTATGTGCTTTTGTTTCTATTGGAGTTGCTGTTGCTGTGGACTTACTTCAATAATTAAGAAATATTTTTTCTAACCATACACCTTATCCCACCCCTGACATAAATCCAAATCAAACTGCAACTCTGTTCAAGATTGATGTAATGGTAGTAGGGTATTGATGCCTAGATGTTTCTTTTACTCCAAGAGATCTAAATATCTAATTAGTCAAGCTATCTTGTTGTGATATTTTAAAAATACAAGTGCATGCCTAGATGTTTCTTTTTTCTTTTCCTTTCTTTTTGATGAAGAATACATGTGCATTCTTGTATGCCAAGTTTTTATTTAAGGGGTTACTTTTGGAAGTAGTTGCAACAAGTAACTTTTTCCCATCATGAGTCCAACTTAAGGCCTATTCTTTGGAGAATCTGTCTTTTGTATGGCTCTATGCATTATTGCGGTGTTGCGGTGTTGGTGTTGGTGTTTTTATTAGGGTAGTGTTAAGGTACAAGTTAACAACCACTTTATTTCCATTAAAGGAAATAAAAACAATGTATTTATTGTGATAAAACGATAAATGCATTAATTAATGTGTGTTTATTTCCATTAATGGAAAAATGTGGTTGTTATCCTGTGCCTTAGGTTAACAACCACTTTATTTCCATCAAAGGAAATAAAAACACTATATTTATTGTAATAAAACAAAAAATGCATTAATTAATGTGTGTTTTTATTTCCATTAATGGAAATAATAAATAATATGGTTGTTATCTTGTGCCTTAAGGGTGCGTTTGGTACGTGGTACATGACAGGACAACGTGGGACAGTTTCCTCTTGTCCCACGTTTGACACGACATTAGCATAGGACAGTATGGGACAGCACGGGACAAGGTGAGACAAAAATTGGGAACAACTGTTCCACCTCAGACCATGGGACTACTTGTCCCATGACATGGGACAAATGTCAAAAAGACCAATTTACCCTTCACATGTTCAAAAAATTACAATCATGTCCAATGTATTATATATATATATATATTTACATATATAATATTATATATATTATTATATATAGTATTTTATAATATATATAATATATCAAACATTTTTATAATATATATAATATATCAAACATTTTTATTATATATATGATAAATATATATATATATATATTAATACATAATATATATGATATATATATCATAATAATATGTATATCACTATATATATTATAATAATATATATTATATAAAATATACATGTAATATAAATATAAAAAATATATAATGAAATATATAATATTTTATTATTATATATAATAATATATAAAATATTAAATATTATTACCTATATAATATTATTATTACCTATACAATAATATATATATATATATATATTACTGTATATGTAATAATATGTAATATTATATATAATATAATAATATATAATAATAATAATATTTAATATATCATATATATATATATATCTATATCTATATCTATATATATCTTATATATATTATTATATATAATCATATCATATATCATATTATTATATATATAATATATTATTGTATATTAAATAATAATATATAACATATTATTATATATAATATATAATATTAATAATGTATATTATTATATATAAGGAGGGTACTCTGGTCATTTGAACCTCTTGTCCAGTCCTGTCCTAGCCATACCAAACGTATAATAGTACAGTCCATAGTTCTGCCTCAAGCATTCCAAACACAATACGGAACAACTGTTCAGTCCAGTCCAGTCCCACGTTGTCCTGTCCCGTTCTCGAACCAAACGCACTATAAGGGTGCGTTTGGTACGGGGACGGGACAGAACGGGACATGACAGTTGTTCCATGATGTGTTTGGAATGTATGAGACATGACAGTGGACTGTACTGTTATGTGTTTGGTATGGCTAGGACATGATGGGACAAGAAGTTCAAATGACCAGAGTGCCCTCCTTGTTCTGTCTAATATTAAACAATTTTTATATATCGTATTTAACAATTTTAAATAAATATTGTAATTGAAATATATTATACATATTTAATAGTATTATATATTAATATTTTATATTATATATATATAATAATATGATATATTATATCATTATATATAATAATATATAAGATATATATATAATATTAAATATTTGTATATATAAAAAATATAATATTATATATATATTATAATATATGTATATATATTAATAATATGTATTGTATATTATATATATGTATCATTATATATATGATATAGTATATATTATTAAATATTATTATATATATAATAATATATTTAATATATGATATATAATTTTATAATATAATATATGTATTATAATTTTTATATATTATTAAATATTAATATATATATAATAATATATTTAATATATTATATATTATTATATATAGTTTTATATAATACATATATATATTATATGTAATTATAATTTATATATATATATTATTAATATATATATATATATATATATAATATAATATATTGGATGTATTTGTAATTGTTTGAACATTTAAAAGGTAAATTGGTCTTTTTGACACTTGTCCCATGTCATGAGACAAGTTGTCCTAGGGTCTTGGGTGAGACAAATTTTTGTGATTTTTGTCCCACTTTGTCCCGTCCTGTCCCATGCTAAGGTCGTGCCAAACATGAGACAAGAACAAGTTGTCCCACCTTGTCCTGTCCCCTCCCGTGTACCAAACGCACCCTAAAGGTACATGTTAACACTACCCTTTTTATTATTATTACTTTTTAAATAAAGGATAACCTCTGATACATGATCTGACGTCTGACATGATTACTGATGGATATGAACCTGCAGCCTGAGATGGAGATGGTCGCACGAGGCCTCGAGAAACTCTTGAAAGTGGAGCAGAGGAAATTCTTAATGAATATGCTTGTTGGTGTTTGCAGTGAAGAGAGCCACGGACGTGCAGCTGAAGCTCTGGGCTTGGTATGTCAGCATGTTCTTTCTTTTATTATATCTACTGTCGAAGCTTATCTAAAATAATTTTCAATTTTTCATATTCCCATTCTTCAAAAAACCTAAAAGATCTTAAATATGCATGAATTAATTAGGTTTCATTGACTTGATATTCAGAACATGTTTAGGGCAGCTGAAACGAAAATAGGATCTATGTTCAAATGTCTTAAAAAAACAAAAATACTAAGATCAATTTTTATAAATGATGTTTCAACATTGATCCCGATTTCATTTCCATTGTTATGGTCGCAACATGCCCAACAGTTTATTTATTGTTGATTGCGACATGAATTATTATTATTTTTGTCCATGTTATTTACAGGTATTCTCCCCTGAAGGCAATGGTGATCAGCATGAAACAAGTATACATGAAAATTAAATGAATAATGCCTTGTTTTTTTTTTTTTTGACCTTGTGAATATTTTTGTATATGGCTTTTGTTTTTAATATTAATTTTTATTATTGCAATATCAGAGTTTCATTTTTTTTGAAATATAATAGTAATTTGGGGTGTTTTGGGAGAGGGGGAGACTCGAATCCACAACTTCGTGATGTAGGTGCAAGAAGCATACCACCGGACCATGTCTATTGTAATATCAGAGTTAATTGTGTAGCTTGGCAGTTTATCGGTCATTAATTCCCTACCAAATATTGCTTTAAAAAAAAAAAATCTCTACAGAATATTACACCCAACAAGAAATCTTATATTAATGCTTTTTGCGTTTAATATTCTTGGTTTCTCGATCATCCCATCAATCTGTTGCAAAATGCCTCATTTTCTTCTAAGATTTTGTGTGGGACTCCATAGGGCTTGATTTGGGGCAATTTGTAAATTCGGTTTGATAAATTACACTTGGAATATTGTTTTTGCCTAAATTGACACTCACCTCTTTTGGCGTTCAATTGAGCTCTTTGATGTGAAAATTACGTTTTGCTAAACTCGTAAGTGTACGAATTGTTGTGATCCGTAGTGAAGCAAGTAGAGTTCGTTCCACAGGAAAAAATGATCTATCGACTATAATTAATTCCAACTCTAATTAAGTTAAAAGTAACAAATTTGATTGATGATTGAATTTAAAACGAAATTAAATATGAAAGCAATTAATCAAGAAAATTGGTTTTTGTACGCAATATTTATTTAAGGCTTACTCAGTCGGGGTTTTTTTAACAATTTTGCCCTCCTCTAATGAAATAGAATAATTTCCGTTCCTCTATATATTAAAAATGTATATATAGGTGTGCACTGAAAAATAAACAATAAGATGATACATTTCCGAGCAAAAATAATCGAATAACAAATGTGAATCGAGCAAAAAAAAGAGGTGCAACACGATGACTTCTCAGGCTGTCACCCATCCTAGTACTGCTTTCATCTAAGCACACTTAACTTTGGAGTTCTGATGAGATCTAGTGCATTATTGCTGGTATGGTCGCACTCGTCCTGTTTTGTATGCAATATTTACATAAGGCTCACTCAGACGAAGCATCTTCCACAATTTTGCATTCTTTTAATGAAATAGAATAATTTTCGTTCCTTTACATATTAAAAACGTAAATATAGGTATGCACCAAAAAATAAACAACAAGTTGATGCTTTTCCGAGCAAAAATAATTGAATAACAAATGTGAATAAAAAAAAAAGGGATGCAACACGAGAACTTCCTAGGAGGTCACCCATCCTAGTACTGGAGGCGCTTTCAAAGGAGGCAAGAGCGGAGTTGGAGGTTCAATCCGTGGATCATTTCAAGAGATCTCCTTTTTATGATGCCCTCATCCTTCGTGAATTTCAGCGGGGCTTAGTTTTTGCTGGGGAATTTTTCAAGGCGAAGAACAGGGCAACCGAAAAGGCTAGATACCAGTGGAATATGTCAACCAGTAAACATATGGGCAAGTCTTTGGCAGTTCTTCAAGCCTAGATGAGGGAGTGGCATGCTTACTACCGAAGCGTTAGGAAAGAACCACACCCATGCATCTCGAAGTACCCTCAGAGAGTGTCTTCTCTACCTTATATGTAGGCGAGAAGAGCAGTTTTAGTGGTGATGAGCCCGATGTTGGTCCAGTGCCCGACAGAGATTATACCCCCTGGATGAGGGATGAAACTGAAGCGATAGTCTGGCTCTCAGATGAAAGCCTGCTGATGGAGTATGATATGGCATTCGGTAAAGGTGAATGCAGTGGAAGCCGACCCCGAGGGTCTGCCAATGAAGATCAACCTCCAACTTCTTGACTTTCCTTTTGTTTGTTTTTTGACCCGCAAACCAGCTAGAGATGAGCTAAAATAAAAAGGAACAAAAGAAAACTAAAATAATAAATAACTAAACTAGAGCTAAACTTAATCAAAACTATATACGCCGATTCCCGGCAGCGGCGCCATTTTGAATGAGCATATTGTCGTCTATACAATATTCAAACAAATTTAAAATCCTAAGATGCACTAAACACAATTAAACCTAGTATATGGAAAATAGGGGTATCGTTCCACATAGATTGAGTTATAGCTATGATTAGACTAATACTTTAGTTAAAATGCAAGAAAAGTAAATTAATATGGTTTTTGAGAAGAAATTACACTCAAAATGTAGACTAAGCTTAACTAACTAAAATGCACTAATTTAAAAGATGTAAATGGATGATAGGTGGATTAAGGAATTGATGAATTCAATTAGCAAACAATAGGTAAATAATGAACTCTCATTAATGATCATTAACTAATGTAACCACCCTAAGATGTATAGGATTAGTTATCTACCACTTATGAGTATCCAATCTATCATGTATAGTATTGTCCACCCACAAATGGTTGTGCCATGAATGAACATCTATAAAATAAGGAACCAATCTCTTGTTAATTTCACCAACCAGTGATGTATAGTTTTGGTTACTCATTAAGGATTAGATATAGATGAGATTAATGGTCCGGATTTTACTTGAGTCATGTACTCTTGTTAAATCCTTCTATTCAAGTGAGCTTAGAGAGCCAAGTATCATGTATACTCAATTCTCTACACATATAATTTCTAAAACAACTTGCAAAGAGAGTCATGTACAATCAAACACAAATTGCTCTTGAAATCAATTCAACAAATGAATAGAACAAATTAGATAGGTTTACTAAAAGAAATTGAGTTCATTACAGATACCCATACTTACATGTGAATCACATCAATCCCTTAATGTGATTTATCTACTCATGACAAATGAAATACAAAGATAAAAAGGAGGGAAATAAAAGGGACCCATGTAGAACCTTCTTTCTTCAAGCTCAAATCCACCTCCAATGTCTTTGTTGAGTAGCAATTTACGAGTTTGATGTGTGGGTTTTGATGATTTTGGGAGAGAAAGGTTTTTTAGATTCAGAGAGAGAAATATGAGGTATGAATGGGTGTATGGTCGTCCTTTGAAAAATCAGAAATGCTTCATTATATAGCTCTTCCAAAAATAGGTCAAAATGCTGATGTGGACGTCAGAATAAACGTAGTGCGCGGGTACATGTGCGCATGTAGGAGCCCGTGCAGTTGCCTGTGCACATCTTCTCCAGCAACATCCACCTTTAGTTCACTGGTGACTGCGCTGGTCCTTACTCGCGCAGTACCAGCGAATTGGGCACTTTGTGAATTTGGGAAGATTTTTCGACCTCCGGTTCGCAGGTAAGTTTGCTGGTGCGACCAGCAAAGGTTTGAAACTCAGATTGCATGGGTAGTGCATGGGTAAGTCTACCCGCTCACACACCAGCACACTTCTTTATTCTTCATGCTTCATGCTTCAATTTGCTTGCTTTGCGCCCGATTTCTTCACTTTCTTCTCTATGACCGGAATTGCATCAAATGCTTGCAAACATGATAAAAGAGCCCCATACGACACTAAAACATGCTCGAAAACAAGACAAAGACTAAGGAATGAGGGCCAAAATATATAACATTTTTGGCTTGATCAATGGCACCAAAAAACAAGTTCTAGGTAAGGGAACAATTCGTATCCCCGGATTGCCTAAACTTAAAAACACTTTGTAAGTTGATGGTTTGCAAGCTAACTTGATAAGCATAACTCACTTGTGTGAAATGTTTGAAAAAGTTAGTTTTAACAAAGATGTGTGCACTATAATTGATAAAAAGGGCAAGATTGTTTTAGAAGTCAAAAGATCTTTAGATAATTGTTATTGTCTAGAGATAGATCCTTTAACTTGAAATATGGCTCATGAGTGTAACAAGCTTCATTTGTGGCATCAAAGGTTAGGCCACATGAACTTTAAGGACTTAAAAAAGCTTGAAAAACATAGCATGGTTAGAGGTCTACCTAGTCTTGGTAGGAAGCTAGAAGGTGTTTGTGAACCTTGTCAGTTAGGTAAACAAACCAAAGTGTCTCACAAAAATAACACTCACATAGCTACCAAGAAGCCCTTAGAGTTAGGGCATATGGACTTATTGAGACCAATCCAAACCGAAAGCATCTGTGGCAAGAAATACATTCTTGTTTGCGTTGATGACTACTCTAGGTTTGCTTCGGTGTATTTTCTTAGGAACAAGACTGAAACATTTGATTACTTCAAGAAATTTTGTAATCAAGTTAAAAATGAAAAAGGTCTTGGGATTAAGAAAATATGACGCATTAGGAGTGATCATGGGAGTGAATTTGAGAATGCCGAATTTAGTGAATTTTGTGATGGTTTAGGGATATCACATGAGTTCTCGGCTCCTAGAACTCCTTAACAAACTGGTGTTGTTAAGAAGAAAAACCGAGTCTTGCAAGAGATGGCAAGAGTTATACTCAATAGTAAGAAAGTCCCTAGGAACCTTTGGGCCAAAGCGGTCAACACCGCTTGCTATGTCACAAATAGAGTTTTTAGAAGGCCCGGCACAAAACAAACCTCCTATGAACTTTGGAAAGGCAAGAAGCCTAATGTGAATTACTTCCATACCTTTGGGAGTAAGTGTTTTATTTTGAATGATAGAGATCACTTGGGTAAGTTTGATCCAAAAAGTGATGTTGGTATCTTTGTTGGGTATGCTAATAATAGTCGAGCTTATAGAGTTTTTAATTTGAAAACCAAGACTATTATGGAATCTATTAATGTGAAAATAAATGATCTTAGCATGCTTGAATTGTGTGATGATAAAAGTGTTAATGAACATAAAGAAAATCTTTTGAATGACACTAAGGCACCCATTGATGTGATTAGTTGTGAAGCTAGTGAAGATTCACATAGTGAGTCTAGTCAAAATGTTGAAAATGATAGTGGTGTTGAAGTAGAAAGTCAAGGGTTAGGAAATGCTTTAAATGACAATCAACAAGATGATCAAGTTGTTGAACTTTCAAACTCTAGGCTTAGAAACATGCACTATCAAGAAGACATCATAGGTAATTTGAATGAAGGGGTTAGAACTAGGAGGCAACTAGCTAACCAAATTTCATATGCTTGCTACACTTCTCAAATTGAACCTAAAAACATTAATGAGGCAATAATTGATGAATATTAGGTTAGGGCTATGTAAGATGAACTAAATCAATTTGAGAGGAATGAAGTGTGGTCCTTAGTTCCTAGACTTAAAGACATTAATGTGATTGGCACTAAATGGGTGTTTAGGAATAATACCGATGAAAGTGGCAATATTGTGAAAAATAAAGCTAGACTAGTGGCTCAAGGTTACACTCAAGTTGAGGGTGTAGACTTTGATGATACATTTGCATCCGTTGCACGTCTTGAGTCCATTAGACTTTTGTTGTCCATTGCATGTCTTAAAAAATTCAAATTGTTTTAAATGGAAGTCAAAAGTGCTTTTCTCAATGGATACCTTCAAGAAGAAGTGTATGTTGAACAACCTAAGGGTTTTGTAGACCCACACTCTCCTAATCATGTGTACATGTTGAAAAAGGCTCTTTATGGCCTTAAGCAAGCTCCTCGAGCTTGGTATGATATAGGTTGACTCAATATTTTATTGAGAAAAACTATAGGAGAGGTGGCATTGATAGAACTTTGTTTGTCAAGCATCATGGTAATGATATCTTTGTTGCACAAATATATGTTGATGACATTGTTTTTGGGTCTATATGTAAAACCAAGGTAAATGAGTTTGTGAATCTCATGTCAAGTGAATTTGAAATGAGTATGGTGGGTGAACTCAATTACTTTCTTGGTATGCAAGTGAAACAGTCTAGTGATGGTATTATGTTGTCATAATCCAAATATGCTAGAGATCTTGTTAAGAAGTTTGGTATCATGTTGTCACAATCTATAGGAGCATGATAGATAGTCTTCTCTACCTAACGGCTAGTAGGCCGGATATTTATTTTAGTGTTGGTTTGTGTGCTAGGTCTCAAGCAAATCCTAAGGAGTCTCACTTGAAAGCCGTTACAAGAATCATTAGGTATATAAAAGGAACATATAATCTTGGCTTATTTTATTCCTTTGATACTAATGTTATTCTTGTTGGCTATTGTGATGCGGATTGGGCGGGAAACATTGATGATCATAAAAGTACATCGGACGGTTGCTTTTACTTGGGTAATAACTTGGTTTCTTGTCAAAGTAATAAACAAAATTCCGTCTCTCTCTCTTCTTCCGAAGTCGAGTACATTGCGGCCAGAAGTGCATGCACACAACTTTTTTGGATGAAGCAAATTCTCAAGGATTATGAGATTGAACAAGGTAAAATGACTCTTTATTGTGATAATATGAGTGCCATTAATATCTCTAAGAATCCGGTTCAACTCTCACGCACAAAGCACAGAGATATTAGGCATCATTTCATTAAAGAACTTGTTGAACATTCTATTGTTTCATTTGAGCATATGCCTACTAAAAATCAACTTGCGGATTTGTTCACTAAGCCTTTGGACAAAGAGAGATTTAAATCTCTTAGAAGATCCATTGGCATGATGTGTGTTGATTGATGTCTATGTGTGTTTGTGAGTGGCTTGATAAGCAAAACTTACATTGCATATCAATTTCTTTGAGAGCTACTCACTTGAGAAGTAATGATCTTGAGCAAATAACTTTTATTACTTCTGGATCATGCACTTGAGCTTTAAAATCTTGTTTTTACAAATGTGCACTAATGCTCCTCATATATGTTTAAGTTTGAGTAGTTGAGTTTGAAAATGTGTAGATTATGGATGCATCTAAAAGTTTATTTCTTAGTACATGATAGATGACCTATGGTTGGTATCCATTTTGCTTCGGCATCTACCTAGAACTCAACGAGCACCCTCATGAAAAGGGTTACACACTTTGGTTGTGAAGCCGCCTAATATAGGAAAGGGCTACACCATTGTGATGAGTGAAAGCCGTCATGAGGAGTGTATGTTTATGTTAGAAAAATCAAAGAAGTGTTGAAAAGAATTAAAAAAAAATCTTCAAGTCAAAGCCCATAAAAAAAATAAAAAAAAAGGCTTAAGGAGCATAGTTGAAAATTGTGATTGCTCGGGTTGAAAAATAGAAATGGGATGACGAGCCACATGAACACACACGCTTATATGTTGAAATCTATTCTTTTAAAGCAAAAATTTTGGATGATAATTGGTTTGACCTCGATTGGAAATGCTTTATATGGATAGGTGTTGAAGTTTTTATATATGCTAGAAGCATTCCACACACACACACACACGCACGCGTGCGCGCACACACACACACACACGCACGCGTGTGCACACACACACGCACGCATGCGCGCACACACACACACACACATGTTTTTGCTTAATGTGCGTGATTCATTAGCAATGAGAGATTAGTTTTGAGAGATTAATGAAAATCTATGATTCTCTCTTTGAACTTGGAAAGTTATAATATAATTTGTCTTATTGCTTGATATGTGTGATTGTGTGATTCCCTTGTGAACAAGTTTACTTGATAATCATAATGTGGAGCATATGTTAAGGGGGAGCTTAGTTTTTGTTTAACTTAGTTATCTATATGACTTGTTTGCATAATATCTCATTCTTGTTTCATGCGTCTTTTGTCTATTCCTTGTCAAAAAAGGGGAGAAATGTATTCCCTCACCACTGATGTAGAAAAGTATCATGCATGATCTTGTCTTAAGGGGAGAAAATAATTCCTGTTTATATGAGATAGGGGGAGTTTGCTTGTTTGCTTTTATTGCATACTTTTGATTTTTAATTCTTGTTTATATATCTCACCAATCTTTTTTGTAGAAGATTTCTTGTTTGTTTGGTTGTGCTTGTCTCACAGGTACTTTGATGCTCAAGGAAGAGATTATTGAAGACTCATGAAGACATTTTAGTCTAGGGATCTCTTTGTAATGTGAGGATGAGAGAATGCAATCAATCATGAGATTATTGAGCGATTATTGTATGGTGAGGTTGAGGTTTTGTCATGGAATAGCCAAAATGGGAGATTGTTAGGTTTTAATTTATGTTGGCTTGATTCCATAACCAAACTCACTTTCTTCGTAATGTTTAATTGGTTAGGTGGTTCGTGATTGGAACAAGTTTCAAAGAAGAAAGGCAACTTCTCATGCAAAGCTCATCTTCAAGAGGAAATGTACATTCTTGGATGCTAAGGTATTGAGATCTTTCTTCCTCTTGCAAAGGCGTAAGAGCACACACACATATTCCATTCATTTGTGTTCTTGCATTGTTGTGCAAAATTTGGTATAACACATTCACACACTTTTTGAAGTATGCACATGCATTAGAATTAATTTGACAATTTTTGTAAACTTGCATGTTCTGTTAACGGAAATTTTGCTCAAGACGAGAAGTCTCAGTTAACACCCTCGAGACCACTACCACGTAAGTGGTGGCCAAGATTGATCGTATGTGTAACAATGTTTTATAAAATGACAAGGAATAATGATACAATTTATCACCCAAAAGAAAGCAAAAATATTTTCTTTATTGAACGTGTATGGTATACAAATTTCTCTCAAATTGCTCTCAATTCCCTCTAGGGTATGGTCGGGTATTTGTCGTATGCCTGTCAAATAGTAGTCTCCTCTTTCTAAAGGAGGAAGTCCCTCTTTTATATAATGTCTTCATAGGTTTGAACTCATTTATTTCCCCTTGATTTTCTCATCCCCCTCTTATCGGACGGGATTTTTACCTTTAAATGTAGTTGACTTTAAGTTAATTGCTCCGTTGAGGATATCTTGGAAATCAATTTGTTTCCCATTCAAACTCTATTACTTGTTCTGCACGTGTATAATATATGTGGATGTGATACTGTGTATCTTCGGGTCTGGCATGATTTCCATAGGGGTCGTTGAATGTATCATGGTATGGTGCATCAACTAATGAGGTCGATCAGTGTTTCGACCTCGATATCTAAGAAGTTTCATCTAGCTAGGAGCCAGATCTGGCTTCCCCTGACCTTTCGGAGCTAGGTGCGGCTTCCTAGAGACATCCCCCTGTGTCAGCGAGGTATAGGTGAGTTTCTGTAGAAATTGCGAGGTGACCTCGACTTCGGGGAATTTCTTGTTTTCAGTTTTGGTGATGCGGGCTAGATCTGATCATTTCGGGCTCTATCCTGGATGTTTTTGGAGCCCGTCCTTGTTCCTGCGGGGTGGTATCGTAGCTCGACTTTAGGTAGAATGGTCTCCTGGAGGAAACTTTCGGGCATGGAGCCAGGTCTGGAAGGTGGAAAATTTTCCTTTGGTCCTTAGCCAATTTTGGCTATTAACAGAAGTCCCCTCTGACTTGAACACCAGACGTCGAGCTTGGGGTTAGGGGTCAGATTTTTACTTTATTTGGGAAATCTTCCCTTTTTTACCGTTACCGGAATATAGGGGAAATCTCCTCATTAAAGCGACGTGATGCGAACTGACTAATTTATCTCCTAATTAATCTGATTGCGTTACGGCAGTCCCCGAGATTTTTTACCGTTACCAGAATCTTAGGGAGATCTCCCTCTTAACTGCGTAAGTGACGTGGCGTGAGCTGATTAGCCTGCTTTTGAGTTAATCCGGTTACGTTACGGTAGTCCCCGAGATTCTTTACCGTTACCAACCGAGGATCTTGATAGCTCACGCTGTTGCCCTCTTGCCTATATATATATATATATATATATTTATCTCCACGTCTTCCTCACATCTCTGGAACTAAAATTTTTGCTAAGAAATATTTTCTCTCATAGCCTTTCTTCCAAGGTTGCCTTTTTATTCATTCTTCATCCTTATTGACTTTTACTATGTCGAAAACCAGTCGTGATTCAGTTGACTCCATAGTTGATGGCGAGGAGGTCGTCAGTCTTGCTCTGGGGAAACGGGCTAGGAGGAGTTCAGATGGCGACTATTCCCCGCCTAACCCGCAACATCGGCGGTCAAGTAGGAATGTATCCATTGGGACTGGGTTCTCCAACCATCCTGACCGTCCTTTGGATATCGCCGACTAAGATTCTGACAAAGAAGTGGGCGGTGACGCCGCAGGAGAACATCGAATCTCGGCTTCTGGCCCCCTTTTGGAGAGGCTCCCTCCTTATGATTTCCGGGTTGTCCCAGATTCCATCGTCGATCCGGTCTCGATTGACCGCTTGAGGTCAAAGTTTGGCATCCCTAACAACGTATCCATCTCAATGCCTCCAAAAAATTACGAGTTCTTCAACCCTCCCAAAGGCGTGCTTCCGATTCATGTGGTAGCTCTCAAGAACGGGGTCAGGCTTCCCCTTCATCCGACTCTTCGACGGGCTCTTAACGCCATCCAGCCCGCTCCCCTCCAGTTGACGCCTGGCTTCTGGAGTCATCTGATTGGTTTCCTCGTACTATGGAGGGAACAATGTCAGTTGAGTAAGGTGACGAGGGAGCCGGGTGCGGAGGAGCTGGCCTATCTTTTCCAGATTGGGAGCCTGTTTGGCGCTCCTCGAGGCCAGTTCTATGATAAGGCCAAGAACAAGTTCAATTTCATCATTCCTGGTGCTTCGAAGAAGGACCCCGCTTGGAAAGAAGAATGGATCCTTGTGGGAAAGGACTGTGGGAGCTCGGTTTTCATTGGAGCGCATGAATTCTAGGTTCCTACGGCTTTCAGTGATAAACCCTCATGGGACCGGGACTCCCTGCCTTATGAGTCCGAAGCCATCTTGAAGGCTATTTTAGCCTGGAATTATTTGAACCTGAAGTTCCCTACTGCTAAAGCCTTCGATCCTCGTAGGGTGAACCAATACTTGCGGATCTCAGACGCTACTCCTTGTAAGTGTTATTGAGTTGCCTTGCCTTGCCTTATTATTCATCTTGGTTCTAACATTTTCCATTTTAATTTGCTTATTCACAGTTTCTGTCGTTGAACCGGCTACCCGCCACGTCTCACGCTCTCCTTAAGGTAGAGTTTCTCTTCCCTCCATTGAGGTCGAAACTGCTCTTGCTTCATCTATCTCTCCAGCTGGGTCCAAGATGGCCACTCTTGCTTCGTGGGCTTTCCGGGCTTTGGGTAAAGCTCCACAGGTTGTCGATCCGACTGCTTCTGTCCCTTTAGCTGTGGTCGCTAAAGTTGCTACCCCCTCGACTCAACCTCCTGATTCCGCTGCGCTTCCAACAACCAAAGTTTCGGAGGTTTCTGGGAAGGGTGTCACAAGGGTTCCTTCCAGCCGTTCCCGGCCCCAGTCGAGCTTGGCAGGGCGGGATGAAGTCCTGGAACAATTCATCGCGTCTTATCCGGGCGGTGGGATCTCCAAGATGGCTTCCATGCCTGTGGACGTCTTGATTACCAAGGGGTCTGCTTTTTTAGCTGAGGTAATTGTATTTCCTTTGTGCTACTCTTGTTTATTTGTTCAGTTTCTAACTCAGGTTCTGTACTTTGTAGGCCTTCAAGTTTAATGTAGCGATGGGCCTGCAGGTAGCCCTCCTCCGCTACCGGGCTGTAAAAGCCGAAGCCGAAGCCGAGAAAGCCAGGGAATTGCTCAAGCAGGCTCAGTCTTTAGTGGAAGAGATGACTTCCCACTAGGGAAAGGTCGAGGTCGAGATGGCTGAGCTTCGCTGTGACCATGAGAGGATGAAGCAATCTTATGATTATGAGCGTCTTCAATCTCTCCGGCGGGCTAGACAGAGGAATTCATGGAGGTCTGAGGATAAAAAGTTGGACCTCAAGAATCAGTCTCTGATTACTCAGGTGACCAAGCTGCAAGCTCACGCGGAGACCTCCTTCAGCGATGGATATTTCTACGCTTCCTTTCAGGCCGCGGAAGCTCTTCCTCCTCCCTTTGATTTGTCATATATTGCCGGCTGGGATAGACAGGAAATAATGCTTAAGGCTGCTGAGCTATCTCGCCCTGAAGGCGACGAGGTGGTTCCTTCGAGCCAAGCAGGAGCTGGAAAACAGCCCGCCCAGACAGATTCTCCATTCCCTCCTCCTACCTTTACTACCTCAGATCCCGGGGAGTCTTCCAGTAAAGTTTTGTCCTCTCGATCTGAGGAGGACCAGTCAAGAGCTAGTGAAGAGGTTAGGAGCCTGTCTAAGGAGCCTCTCTTAATAGAGATGGAGGTCGACAGTAGCCAGACGGGGTCCATAGCTGCCCTTCTTGATGCGGCTATCCCGCCTGAGGTTATGGACGTGATTAATGAAGTCATGGAGGAAGATCCTGCTGATCAACAGATGGAGCCTCTAAATGGAGGGGCGGTCCGCGAGGATAACCAAGATGGACAACTACTTGAAGAGGGGGTCGATGGCGAAGATCAGCAAGAAGGAGGAGGACCGGCGGAGGAGAACCAAGAGAGTCCCAAAGCTTGAAGCAGTTCGTTCATGGCTGGTTTTTGATTGCCAGGAAAAAGGGGGTGGGCACCTCGTTTTGCCCTTATTAGCTTTCTTCACCTTTTTTTTATAGCCCGAGCTCGGGGGTTGGGCTCCCCGTTGGATGGATGTAGCCTTACCGGGGATAGGCTCCCTTTATCTTTAATGAGAAATCGAATGGCTTTTGAGAATTCTTGTTTCATTTCTGGTCTTGAATAGGAGCACGAGTTGCATCCGTAGTAGCAATTAAAACTTGGGTAGGGAATTATGATGATCTTGATCCTGCACACGAAAACAAACATTTTATTTATTTATTTATTTTCTTTTTTTTTTATCTTAGGGGCTGTAGCCCGACCAAGGCATCAGGAGGGCTACTTAGTTATTTCCTGGTCTCGAGATCTGGAGGGCAACTATGCTCTTACACTTAGACCCTTTTTGGGGGTGGTAGCCCGACCAAGGCATCAGGAGGGCTATTGAGCTATTTCCTGGTCTCGAGATCTGGAAGGAAACTATGCTCTTACACTCAAACCCTTCTTAGGGGTGGTAGCCCGACCAAGGCATCATGAGGGCTATTTAGCTATTTCCTGGTCTCGAGATCTGGAAGGCAACTATGCTCTTACACTCAGACCCTTCTTGGGGGTGGTAGCCCGACCAAGGCATCATGAGGGCTATGGAGCTATTTCCTGGTCTCGAGATCCGGAAGGCAACTATGCTCTTACACTCAGACCCTTCTTGGGGGTGGTAGCCCGACCAAGGCATCAGGAGGGCTATTGAGCTATTTCCTGGTCTCGGGATCTGGAAGGTAACTATGCTCTTACACTCAGACCCTTCTTGGGGGTGGTAGCCCGACCAAGGCATCAGGAGGGCTATTTAGCTATTTCCTGGTCTCGAGATCTGGAAGGCAACTATGCTCTTACACTCAGACTCTTCTTGGGGGTGGTAGCCCGACCAAGGCATCAGGAGGGCTATTGAGCTATTTCCTGGCCTCGAAGTGTTTATGTTGAGTTTCCCACACAAGGGTGTAGTCACTAATGTTGAACATAGTTGGAGATAAAGACGGAAGAGAAAAGGAAAATGACTTTATTGAGGATCGAGATGTAGTACATCTTTATTAGGGTCCGTAATGGAAACTAAATGGGGGTAGTCTGCTTGAGAATTCCCTTCTCAAGGGTAGAATTTCCTCAAATGATCTGCATTCCAAGTGTGGTCGATGGATCGTCCGTCCATGTCTTCGAGTTTATAAGCTCCATTGCTAACAACTAGCTTTATCAAATATGGCCCTTCCCAGTTGGGACTTAAGACTCCATCCGACATTGTCCGAGTGTTCAAGGTCACTTTCCTAAGTACCAGATCCCCTTCTTTGAAATTCCGGGCTTTGACCTTTTGGTTGAAGTATCTAGCGATCTTGCTCAGGTAGATCGCTACTTTCTCTACTACCCGGTCTTGTTTTTCTTCTAAGAGGTCTAGATTAGCCCGGAGCTTGACTTCGTTACTTTTGGGCTCAAAGTGCTGTACCCTGAATGAGGTCAATTTATGCTCGATGGGGAGGACTGCTTCAACCCCGAAAGCCAGGGAGTAAGGTGTCTCCCCGGTAGCTGTTCTCTTTGTAGTCCGGTATGCCCAGAGGACTTCTGGTAGCTCTTTGGCCCATTTACCTTTCCTTTAGTGTAGCTTATTCTTTAGGAGTTTCTTGATAGTCTTGTTGGTGGATTCTAACAGCCCGTTAGTCTGGGGATGAGCCACTGAAGCGAGCCTGAGGCCGATCCCCAATCCTTTGCAGAAGTCTTTGAACCGGGAGTTGTCGAACTGCTTCACTAGGTCAGCTATAATGATGAGAGGGGTCCCAAATCTGCATACCACGTTGGTCTTGATGAACTTGGTCGTATTCTTTTCTGATATCCGAGAAAGATGCCCTGCCTCGACCCATCTTGTGAAGTAGTCGATAGCCACGATAGCATGTTTCATCTGTCCGGGAGCGGTCGGGAGTGGCTCAATTAGGTCGATTCCCCACATGGCAAAGGGGTAAGGTGAACTGAGGGACGACAGTCGCTCGGGTGGCTGGTGGTTCAAGTTTGAAGTTCTTTGACAAGGCTCGCAAGATTGCACAAAACTCTTTGCGTCTTGGTGGATGGTCGGCCAATAGTACCCCATACGAAGCACCTGATAGGCTAGAGCTTCCCCACCTATGTGGTTTCCACAGTCCCCAGAGTGGACCTCTCTCAATGCCCTTTTAGCATCATCGGGATGCAATCACCTAAGTAAGGGGAGGGATCTGCCCCTCCTGTAGAGGTACCCGTCCACCATACGGTATCGGACTGAGAGCCTTTTAATTCTTCGGGCTTGGTCGGGCCCTTCGGGAAGCTCTCCTTCAAGGAGGTAGGCAACAATTGGGTCCATCCAGCAAGGCAGGTGATCCAGGGAGCAGATTTCTCCATTTGTGGCTGTGCTTGGTTGAGTGATCACTTGGAGGGGAATTCCCCGTGGTAGGGATTGGCCTCCGTTCGCCGCTATTTTAGCCAGAACATCTGCGCGATGGTTTTGGTGTCGAGGCACCTGATCGATCTTGAGCCCCTTAAATTTACTTTTTAGCAGCTGAGCTAGCTTTAGGTAGGTAGCCATATTATCTCCCTTTGCCTGGTAGACCCCAGTCACCTGATTTACAACAAGCAATGAATCGCTTTTGATTTGTAGGTAATCGGCCTTTAGTTCGATGGCTACCTTCATCCCGGCTAGGAGGGCTTCATACTCCGCTTCATTATTGGTAGCTTTAAACTCGAATCTGAAACAGTGACAGAATTCAGTCCCTTACGGATCTATTAAAACTATGCCAGCTCCTCCCCCTGCTTGCCCGGACACTCCATCTGTAAAGAGAGGTCCATGGCTTGCAGCCTTCCGGCTAATTGTTGACCTCAGATATCTTTTCAGGGACCTCATTTGATACCGAGGGATCATCTTGATCTGGGATCGCTGAAAATTCTGCCACGAAGTCGGCCAAAGCCTGTGCCTTAATCGTAGTCCGGGGCTTATACTTTAAATCGAACTGAGTGAGCTCTAGGGCCCATAAGACTAGCCTTCCAGACACGTCTGGTCTTTGCAAGAATTGGCGGAAGGGTTGGTCCGTCACCACTGCTATTGTGTGAGCTTGAAAATAGGGACGGAGCTTCCTCGCTGAGATCACCAGAGCATTAGCGAGCTTTTCCAGGAGAATGTAATTCCTTTCTGATTTGGTCAAAGCATGACTCATATAGTATATGGGTCTTTGAAAACCGTTGCTACACTCTTTGGCCAAAGCCCCGCTTACTGCAGTTTCTGATACAGCCAGGTAGATCTGCAACTCATCTCCGAGAACCAGCTTGACTAACAATGGGGGGCTTGTTAGGTATTCTTTTAAAGCTTGGAAAGCCCTTTCGCTCTCCTGGCTCCACTTCATGTTTTTCTCTTGTTTGATGGCTTTGAAGAAAAGGAGAAATTTATCGGTGGAGCGAGAAATAAACCTGTTGAGTGCCGCCACACGTCCAGTCAGAATCTGTACTTGCTTGAGTGAGGTTAGGGATTCCAGGTCCAAGATAGCCTTGATTTTTTCTGGGTTGGCTTCTATACCTCTCTCATGAACCATGAAGCCCAGAAACTTCCCCGCTGTTACCCCAAAGGCACATTTGGAGGGGTTCAACCGCATCTGGTTTTCCCTCAATATGAGGAAGGTTTTGCGAAGGTCTTCCTGATGTCATTTTACAGTTGGGGATTTCGTTATCATGTCATCGATATATACTTCCATCGTCCTTCCTATCTCGGGCTTGAACAGTTTGTTAACTAGCCGCTGGTATGTAGCCCCCGTATTCTTCAAACCAAACGGCATCACCTTGTAGCAGTATAAGTCCTGCCCAGTAATGAAACTGGTTTTATCTTGGTCAGTCGGGTGCATTTTAATTTGGTTGTATCCTGAGAATGCATCTATAAAACTCAAAGGTTTATTTCCGGACGTGGAGTCAACCAGCTGGTCGATCTTTGGTAAAGGAAAACAGTCGTTTGGACAAGCCCGGTTGAGGTCGGTGTAATCGACACACATACGCCACTTCCCATTTGCCTTCGTAACCATGACCACGTTGGCGATCCATTCGGGGTAGCATACTTCTCTGATAAACCCTGCCTTGATCAATTTATCAACCTTTTCCTGCACCGCAGCGTTCCTATCAGCATTGAAGTGACGCCTCTTCTGCTTGACGGACTTGACTGTTGGATCTACCGCTAGTCGGTGGCCGGCCTATGATGCCGGGATTCCAGGCATTTCATCATGGTTCCAAGCGAAGATGTCGCTGAACTCCCAGAGAAGGTCAATTAGTCCTCTTTTCACTTCTAGATCAAGGGTGTCCCTGACCTTGACGACCTTGGATGGATCGTCATTTCTGATGGGTATCTCTTCTAGTTTATCTACGGGCTGTCCGTTAGCCCACTCCTTACTCCGTTCTTCCTCGTAAGGCATAATAGGTTCGCTCTCCAGATGCCCAGGATGTTCCGCGGGCTCCTTCTCCTCCTGGATTATCCGGGATGTATCCATGTCTTCCTAGATTAATGCCACATGTACACACTATTTTGCTAGGGATGTAGGATTGGCAGATACTGCGTAGCATTTCCTGGCTGCCTGCTGGTCCCCGCGTACCTCTCCTTCTTTGATTCCAACCGGGAATTTCAGGACGTTGTGGTATATGGACAAGACTCCCTTCAAGGAGGATAGGAATGGTCTCCCTAGGATGGCGTTGTAGGCAGATGGGGTGTCAACCACAACAAAGTCGGTTATAACATTCTGTTGGAGAAAGGTGATTCCGATGATTACTGGGAGGATCATCGACCCCATTGGTATGATCGAATCTCCAGTGAACCCATAAAGCGGAGTGGTACAACTGTTGTAACAACGTTGCTTTAGGTTTAATTTTTCCAGGGTATCCTTAAAGAGGATATCTACACTGCTACCTGTATCCATGAGCACGCGATGGACCAGACAGTTGGCGATCTGTATCGTGATTACAATGGGATCATCATGAGGTTGCACGGTGCTGAAGACATCTGCTTCAGTGAAAATGATCTGCGCTGACTGGGAGGGCTCTGTCGGGCTCTGGCTGAATTCGAAGATCCCCTGGCTTTCTCCGATGCGGGGAATCTTTCTTGCATGTTTTTTTCGGGAGTTATTGGAAACGCCAGCCATTATAGGATCTCCGCTGATAGTGTGTATCACCTGGATCTGTTGCATTAAGTCAGCCCGTTCCCCTTTCCTCTTTTCTGCGTCTTCACCGATTTCAGCTTGTACCTCCCTTCCAGTCCGAATGTTATCTCTGACCTGTTGTAAGAACTCAATCAAGCATCCCCCCTTTATCAGGGCTTTAATCTGGTTGCGCAAATTATAGCACTCTGAGTTGTTGTGGCCCACGTCTTCATGGAAGTCGCAGTACTTGTACCGGTTTCTCTTGTCCGCTGGGGCCTTCATGGGAGCGGTCTTTTGGAGCAACCCTTTATCTCGTATAGCAAGGTAGACCGTTTCCCTGGAAGCATTCAAAGGGGTGTAGTAGTCATACCCTTTTTCCCCTTGCATTACGGGGGCCACGGTCCTGGAAGGTGGCGAAGCCTGGGGAGGGGTTCGTTTTGATGGATATCTGTCGTGCCTATGCTGAGGAGCATGGATGCGATAGGTCGACCTGTTGGGAGGTTTATTCAGAGTTTTGTGCACTGGCTCAAATTTGGGGGCTTCTTTTTTCATACGCTTTGCCGTTCTCATGTCGTCGTGTTCCATCTTGACCTTGAGTTGATCGTCGATCTCGACCTGCTTAAGAGCCCGGTCGTAGGCCTCCTGGTAAGTCTCGGGAGGTCTCTTGGCGAAGGAACGGAAAAGCTTTCCTGCCCATAGGTTCCGCCTGAAGTTGGCGAGGGTTTCTTTTTCGGTGAAAACTCCCATTTGTATGACCTCCTTGTGAAAACGTTCCACGTACTACCGAAGAGTTTCACTCCATTCCTGAATCACATATTGGAGGTGTATGGGATCTTTTGGACGAGGTTTGACCCCTTGGAATTGTGAGCAAAAATCTGTTGATAATTTCGTGAAAGAATCCACGCTGCCAACAAGCAGCTTCCTGAACCAGGTTTTCGCGTAGTCAGTTAGGGTCGTTGGAAACATCCTGCACATAGCTGCTCTGGTAGTGTTCTGGACCTCCATCTGTTGAACGAAACTCTCTAGGTGGCTTAGAGGATCTTCCGTTCCAGAGAACTTATCTGCTGGCATTTTGAATTTTGGGGGGGAGCTCCGTTTCCCGGATCCTCCTAGTGAATGGAGCGTTCATCTCGCTTAGGAGATCCTTTTTGTCCTCCTTACTCTTTCCTTTTCTTATCTGCTGGACCTCTTTTTGTAGCTTTGCCAGCTGATCCCTCAGTCGCTTGTTCCCAGGTTTATTCGAGTTGACCTCAGATTCTTCACTGTCGAGTCTTTCCGATGAACTAGCAATTTCTATCCGGTCCTCCTCATGGATAGGATCCATTCGGGGAGTTTGTCTACTTTCCTCCTACAGGGCCCGAGCGGTCCTCCTAGATGTAGTTGGATGAGATAGCTCTCGTGGCTTCCGGGTAAAAGCATCCGCGGCAGACTTAACTCGCCTGGGTGGATACTGTGAAGGTCTTTTCAGAACTGGGGGCATGGGTCCCAGCCTATCCCGGATCGAACGTTGGGGCCATGACCTATCTCGAGCCGGCTATGGAAGAGGAGGTCCCAGTTGATCGAAAGCAGGTGGCCTAGCTCCGAGCCTGCTCGGCTCTCCCTAGTCATTCAGGTTGGTTGGTTGGATTGTGATACCTTCAGCGAGCAGGCGGACGCGGATGGTTTCTACGAAGGCTGCCGCTTGTTGGTCGAGCACGGCCTGGCTCACTATAGGGTGGCCAGAAGCCCGCGCATTGGTTGTTTGGACCGGAGCTTGACTACCATATCTAGATTTTCTCCCCTTTCTTGGGGCCTTTCGTGTTAGCCTCGTCGGAGGTTGCTCCGAAACTCTATGTTGGCCTTGGGAAGAGCGGAGCCTCATAGTTCCTGTAAAACAATAAAAATATAAATTCAAGTAATTGATTAATTGGGTGTAAGGCCCTTTCCCACCGACGGCGCCACCAAGTGTTAACGGAAATTTTGCTCAAGACGAGAAGTCTCAGTTAACACCCTCGAGACCACTACCACGTAGGTGGTGGCCAAGATTGATCGTATGTGTAACAATGTTTTATAAAAGGACAAGGAATAATGATACAATTTATCACCCAAAAGAAAGCAACAATATTTTCTTTATTGAACGTGTATGGTATACAAATTTCTCTCAAATTGCTCTCAA
Organism: Dipteronia sinensis; assembly: GCA_033220585.1. Classification (NCBI taxonomy): domain Eukaryota; kingdom Viridiplantae; phylum Streptophyta; class Magnoliopsida; order Sapindales; family Sapindaceae; genus Dipteronia; species Dipteronia sinensis. The sequence continues at coordinate 27,303,516 of CM065641.1, read as the reverse complement.
TTCTCTCTAGGGTATGGTTGAGTATTTGTCATATGCCTATTGAATAGTAGTCTCCTCTTTTTGAAGGAGGAAGTCCCTCCTTTATACAATGTCTTCATAGGTTTGAACTCATTGATTTCCCCTTGATTTTCTCATCCCCCTCTTATCGGACGGGATTTTTATCTTTAAATGTAGTTGACTTTGAGTTAATTGCTCCGTTGAGGATATCTTGGAAATCAATTTGTTTCCCATTCAAACTCTATTACTTGTTCTGCACGTGTATAATATCTGTGGATGTGATACTGTGTATCTTCTAGTCTGGCATGATTTCCATAGGGGTCGTTGAATGTATCATGGTGTGGTGCATCAACTGATGAGGTCGATCAGTGTTTCGACCTCGATATCTGAGAAGTTTCATCCAGCTAGGAGCCAGATCTGGCTTCCCTTGACCTTTCGAAGCTAGGTGCGGCTTCCTAGGGACATGCCCCTGTATCAGCGAGGTATAGGTGTGTTTCTGGAGAAATTGCGAGGTGACCTCGACTTCGGAGAATTTCTTGTTTTCAGTTTTGGTGATGCGGGCTAGATCTGATCGTTCCGGGCTCTATCCCGGATGTTTCCGGAGCCCGTCCTTGTTCTTGCGGGGTGGTATCGTAGCTCGGCTTTGGGTAAAATGGTCTCCTGGTGGAAACTTTCGGGCATGGAGCCAGGTTTGGAGGGTGAAAAATTTTCCTTTGGTCCTTAGCCAGTTTTGGCTATTAACATGTTCTATGATAAATAAAAAGGTTTTATTTATCTAGTCAAAATAGGAAGTATTTGATATCTATCAAAACTCTAATTGATAAATCCGTTAATTAGGAAGTTATTGATAAAGTCACAATTTTTTAATTGATATTCAATAATTTATTATTGGATAATACACTCATGAGTTGGAATAGGTTTGAACTACTAAGTTGATAAGAGTTTTGGTGAAACAAAAATCCTCCACATGAAAGGAGAATTTTCGGCCACCATGTATATATATATATATATATATATATATATATATATATATCAAAGGAATTTCTGCCAAAAATGATTATTTTTCAAGAAGAAGTTTTTTTTATTATTCTCTTGCTTGATATAAAAAACAATTCATCCAACTCATAGAAAAAGAGTGTGAAATTTGGCCAAGAGAAATAAGATAAAGGAGCGTTTTGTTTTCGATAGTGCACTAGAAGTTTTTTATATCAAAAGGCTTTGTGTACAACATCGAATTGTAGTTCACGCGAGTTTTCGATTAAAAGATTGAGAATTCACTAGTGACCAAACGTTCTTTGTTTTCTCTAGGAGGGTTATTGTGACTAACAAAAGAAAAAGATTTTTGTTTTCCATCCTCAAGTATACAATTCAAAGAAATGGAGCCCACACTCCTAGGTGATTCATGTTCGTGATTGGATTGGAAAATCTTGTAGATTCAATTTGAAGCAATATCAATCGTCATGTAAAAAAGATATGATACTTTTAACTATATGTTAATTAATTAAGGGTTAAGGTTCTCTCTTTTAAAAGGAGATTTTTTGAAATATACCAATCAAATTTTTTGCTTCCGTCGCATGTTTTTCCTTCAATTGGTATCAGAGCATGGTGGAACCCTTGATTAATTGATGTATATATACGTGTATCTATTTCTTTTTATTGTAAATATGCATGTTTTAGAAAGAGATGACACTCTAGGTATTCACATATATAATTACATTGGAATGTATGGATATATATATATATATATATATGTTTTTATAATATGATTTGTCATTGCTCGATTTTGGTCCAAGAATTTCATTGTAATTTTGTTTGAAGTTGTAACAAGAAGGGTGGTCTATCAACGCCATAATTTCCTTCTTGGTAATTGTTAAGTTTTTATTTTATTTTATTGTTGTAATAAAAACAAACTGCTATAATATATTCAAGTTTCGAAGAATCGAAGAGTTGAAGAATTGGGAGCAGAAAAAGGAGCAAGGCCGCAGCCCTTGGCAGCCCGTGCGCACCAAGGCAGCAATCACGAGCGCGACCTAGCGCGCAGCTGCGCTTGTTGCGGTGCAACTGTTGGGGTTTATACCCTAAAGCTTGTAATTTGTAAATGGAATGTTAACATAAATAAAAGAATAGTTTAGTTCAATCTTCTTATGTCATATATTGTGTATAATGTGTGCATTTAACATCCAAGATTGCTGGATGTAATCTCGAACTGCGTATATGAATGTCATATACAGATGGATACAGTAAGAGACATGCAATCTAAAGAGTCCATAGATAGCAATCAAAGCTGGGTACTTTATTTGTGAAATCTACAGCTGCAGTCCATTTGGTAGTGTACGGTGATCCTATCCAGGATCATTCATATGGAGATATTAGAATGGAAGCACCTTGTATCATGTGATCATTTAGGACTGGGCCATGATCTATATGAATCTCTCACTAAAATCCGTTTAACGATGAGATTCATATATATCAACTAATGATGGCTATATGTGGGTGATCTTAATCTTGAGTGTCTTGTCGACTCCTTCAGGTTAGATCGTGGTCTTTGATATACCGTGGGTGAGGTCGGTGTTGCATTCCCGATCAATATGCTGCATATGTTGGGATTGCGGTTTGGCTTGGGTTTTTACACAATAGTGAAATCCACTCATTCTTGCGAGAAGTAGATGGTAGTTCCCTTAAGGGTTGATTCGGGGCTTGAACAATATGAGTGCTCTCCTAATTCCGTGAGGACTGTAGGATTTACTGTTCATTAGAGAATCAATGGTACTTAATGGAAAGATATAATTAGATGGGTATAATGGACATTATGACTCAGCTCTAATTATTAACTACTTGTGGAGGATTATAGCATATGTAATAGCTTTATCGATGGACACCGAAAGTTATTGGTTTGTGTAAAAACATCTACAGTTGAGAGAGTGTAGCTTCGGGTTTTTAGTGGAATAACACCTGAGTTAATAATCATAAAATATTAATTAAAGAGTTTAATTACCTGAGTTAATAATCATGAAATATTAATTAAATAGTTTAATTAATTATTTCTAAGGATTATTGAAGCTCAAAATACAGTGGGTCTATTAGGTCCCCTTGCTAGCCCGATCGTTTTAGGTAACAAGGGTCACTGTTAATTAATTGGATTGTCCAATTAATTTTGTTACGAAAGTGACACGTATTTATTCGAGAATTAATTGAATAATGAGATTATTTAATTAATGAATAATGATGATTGAATAAATTAAATAATAAGATTATTTAATTAATGTTATTAATCACTAAATAGAGGGTGTTAATTGATATTTGATTTTTAATAAAATAAGATAATATGATTATTTATTTTATTAAATTAAATATTTAATTTTGAATTGAAAGAGTTTGAGTTCAAATCAAAAACATAATTAATATCTTTAAAAATATCAGATATCTTAAAAGATTTAATTAATTAGTTTTATAAAAAAATTTATATATATATATATGATATATGTTTTTGGAAACTATAACATAAGACTAAAAACATATGATCCGAAGAGTTTTGAGCATTCAGAGAAAAGAAAAAAAAAACCTAGAAGTGTTCTAGGGTTCGGCCAAAAAGAGAAAAAAATTGTTTTTTTTTCTTCTTCTCTCTGTATACTCATGTTGTTCCTGAGTACCGTGACGCGCCCACACGCCGTTACCAATTCTAGGAGATAGTCAGGAAGATCAAGTGGTTCAAACTAGGAGCATATCATATTAAAAAGAAGGAGCCTCCTACGTAGGTATGAAGAATATTGTTTCTTCTTTTCTCTTTTATGTTTCGATTTCTATTCTTTTTGTTTTTATTGTCCCGAAAATAGATCCTAAGGTTCACTGGTTGCAGTTTCAGTATTTCATTGAAATAATTTGTTTTTTTTTTTTAAAAGTTCTTCCGCTGCGCGATATGTAATCCGGGGTCCCTACAACTGGTATCAGAGCCAATTTTTTGTAACAAGAGAATCAATTTCGATACTCCTGGCATGTATGAATGTGTAGGCACTGTCTTTATGATTGTATGAATGTATATAATTAAATCGTTTAATTTAAACATAGTTGATTGTAAATTTTTATGGTACATGGGTTTTAGGGTTCTTATTAAAGGTTGTATTTTGTTTTTTATGTAATATTAATGTCGGGATGTAATTTAATATATTTTTTCTGGTGTATTTTCTTTATTGTGTTTTTTCTGCTATATATTTTATTGTAAAATATGTATGAAGAAATCGAACGAAGAAGACGGATGTGAAAGAGCGAAATCAGAAACACGTGCGACTAACATTGTTCATTCGACTGTTTACACGACACTGTTCATGTGGTTTTGTTCGCACAGTACTATTCCACGGTAGTGTTCACGCGGTACTGGAGCAGGCAGCCTACGTGCACTAATGACGGCTATACACGGAAGCATTATGTGCTGAAAATTCACGACGTTAGGGTTTCCGAATTTGTAAAAGATTTTGGGCTATATATATTATTATTATTTTATTTTTTATTTTTGCCTTGGGCCTTCAATAAGTGTTAGAGTAACACTTGGGCTTTTGGTTTGATTCATGAGATGGATCACATTAAAAAAAATAAAAAAAATTATCAAGTTGGACTTGGTTAAAAGCCCAAAATAAAAAGAACTCAAAGACTTGAAGAATATAGGAATTACTTGAAGACCAAGGAATGCCTTGGATAGCTTTTGTAATTAGATATTTTTTAAAGTTAAATAACCCATTGTACTCGGTCAACTCATGTATGCTTTTATTATGAGATAATTAAAGCATTGCCATGTATATGCATATCATTTGGATTAGGTGTGCCTACACACACACACACACACATATATATATATATATATATATATATATGTTGATATGTCACACATGCATTATAGTCTTCTATATTATGTGTTTAATTTTAATTTGATTAAAATAGGTAATTCACATAATTGGCTATAAGTTAATGGAATTAGTTTTTAGGAGTAAAAACTTGGAAATTCTCATTAATTACTAATCTATTAATATGTTTAATTATGCAGATTAGTAGGGTCCATTATAGATGTTAGGTTTAATTCGATTAAGCCCTCATTATAATTTGGACCTAATAAATTAATAATGTGTTTAGTTTTAATTGTAAAACTTGGTAAATACACATTAATAATTCTAGTATTAGTAAATTGTTTATATAGATTAGAATTATTACTAATAGATTGGATTTTTTAAGAGTTGAAAATCGTTATAATTTATTAGTTAATTAGAATTAGATTCTAATAACGAAAGGTTAATGCGCTAGACGACTAGATTGAAGTTAGCCGTTTAATCTTGTAAGAATCTAGGTGCATTAACAACTATAGAAAACCCTAGTTATAAAATAGTGAGTGGGAGAGGGATATAGAACATTATATCCCGCAGTCTCCATCATTAGTTCAACACCGTGAGATCTGAGTGGGGCCTCGTGACGTCGTTGCTTTCGTCCACCCTAAGGAGGGTTTCCACAAAGATCAATACCAAGGTTGACTTCCTAACGGATATGATTTTTGAGGGTATTTCGGGATTGACAGACCCTAAGGAGGCAATTCTCGAGTTAAGCTCGTGAGATCTGAAATGATAGGTTACACTCACATGGTTTTGATTAAACTTGGTTAATTAAAAATCTGACTGAATAAACGATGGTTGAGTGATATAAGAATAAGAGTTATTCTGGAATATCATTTGATTGAGAGTGTCTCGATCTAACATGCAAGAATTTGACCGACCTTAAGGCTGCACTTGCTTGTGGTATGTTAGATTATCGTGGCGTAGTAATTCTTTTTGGGTTGTTCTTGTTCACTAAACATGTTCTTGCATCATGTTTAATTTTATGCCAAACCATTCACACTTGTTAAGAATGTATGACTGAATGAATTTCTTATTTTATGTTTATCTCAGCCATGTCATCTGCACTCTGATAAATACTTGCAAATGATAAATTAACTAATGATAACTACACTTAATGGAAACACAACATCAATGCAATTTTGGTTACTAAGGACCTGAAGTTTGTGCTTACGGAGGAATGTCCTCCAGCGCCTATTGCCAATGCCGCACGAACTGTTCGTGAGGCATATCAAAAATGGGTCTTATCATAAGAGAAAGACCGACCATATCTGTTAGCTAGTATGACATACGTTCTTGTCACAAAGCACGAAGCAATGACTTCCACATTCGAAATAATGGAGTCATTACAGGATATGTTCGGGCAACCCTCTTAGCAAAAGCGGCACGAAGCTGTTCGTTCCACAATGCTTGCTCGGATGAAAGAGGGCACATCCATTCTGGAACATGTCTTGAACATGATGTCATATTTCAACACGGCGGAGATCAATGGCGGGGCCATAAATGAACCCAGTCAGGTGAGCATCATACTGATGACTTTTCCAAAGAGTTTTGATCAGTTCAAGAGTAACTATGAGATGAACAAGCTAAAGTTCTGTCTCACTCAGTTGCTTAATGAGCTCACTACTTTTGAGTCCTTGAGTAAGGATAACAAAAGTAAGACCTGTGGGGAAAATGTTGTCGAACCATCTTCCTCCAATAATATGAAGAGGAAGAGGTCTGCTGGGAAGGCGAAGGGTAAGCCCAAACCCAAGAAAGCCCAGAGCAAAAAGAAAGGCACCTCCACCGACAAGGGCAAGGAAAATGTTTCCATTGCGACAAGGTAGGGCACTGGAAGAGGAACTGTCCTCAGTATCTGGAGGAGGTAGCCAAGAAGAAGAAAACAAAAGGTAAACATGATTTACTTGTTCTTGAGTCTTGTTTAGTGGAAGATGATTCTTTACCCTAGATAGTTGATTCGGGGCCACTAACATGTTTGTTCTTCTTTGCAGTGGACTGATTCTTGGACACAGCTTGATGAGGGAGCCTTCTTTATACGTGTGGGGTCAGGGGATGTGTCGTGTCGGCAAGAGCAGTGGGCGTAATTAGATTGCGTTTTTGTAATAATAATTTTATATTGTTGGACAATATATTTTTCATTCCTGGATTTACACGGAATTTAATTTTTGTTTCTAAGTTGTTAGAACAATTATATTATGTTTCTTTTGATAATAAATCAGTTATTATTGCAAAGAATGGTATGAATATTTGTTTAGGAAATTAATGAAAACAATTTGTATGTGTTAAGACCGTTAATACATACAACACTGCTCCACACCCAAATGTTCAAGGTTGAAAAACCAAAAACTAAACGACATAAGATTTCTCTAGAAAACAAAACGTATATCTGGCATCTAAGGCTTGGTCATATTAACCTTGACCGGATAAAAAGACTAGTAAAAGCAGACCTTTAAGTGAGTTAAAGGTTGGCACCTTACCTGTCTGTGAATTTTGTCTGGAAGATAAGATGACTAAGAGACCTTTTACTGGAAAAGGGCTCAGAGCTAAATAACCATTAAAGCTTATACATATAGATGTCTGCAGACCGATGAATGTTAACGCTAGGGGTGGTTATGAGTATTATGCCACCTTTATAGATGACTACTCAAGATACAAATACGTCTACCTAATGCAACAGAAGTCGGAAATATTTGAAAAGTTCAAAGAATTTTGAGCTGAAGTTGAGAAACAGTTAGGAAAGACTATCAAGACTCTACGATCGGATCGTGGAGGTGAGTATCTTGACCAAGAGTTTGAAGACTTTATGGTCGAGTATGGGATAGTGTCCCAACTCACAGCTCGTGGCACACCTCAACAGAATGGTGTCGCGGAGAGGAGAAATAGAACCCTAATGGAAATGGTAAGATCTATGATTAGTTTCTCATCATTACCAAATTCATTTTGGGGAAATACGTTACAAATAGCGGCATACATTTTGAATGTAATTTCATCCAAATCTGTTCCTAAGACTCCCATAGAGTTGTGGAATGGTAGTAAAGTTAGTTTACGACATTTCCACGTATAAGGGTGTCTAGCACATGAACTGAAGAACAAAACTGGAAAGCTAGATCCCAAGTTTGTAGGATACTCTATGGAGACCAAAGGTGTATACTTCTATAGTCCTGAAGATAACAAAGTATTTGTATTGGCAAATGCAATGTTTCTTGAGGATGACTATATTAGTGACCATAAACCTCGTTCTAAAATTTTAATGAATGAGTTGGAGCTTGGTGAGACCATTACTCAATCAACAAAAGTTGTTGATCCATTAACATATGATAGTCAGATGATTCCTAGTCAGGATACACTACCACCTAGATGTAGTGAAAGGGTTGTAAGACAACCTGAACGCTATTTGGGTGTAAGTGAGGGACAAGATGTTGTCTCTGTTGATAGTATGGATGATCCATTAACATTTAAGAATGCAAATGAAAATCCTGATAAAGAGGAATGGCTTAAAACCATGAATCTCGGGATGGAGTCCATGTACTCTAACTCAGTCTGGGAACTTGTAGAGTTACCAGATGGGGTAAAACCCATAGGATGTAAGTGGATCGACAAGAGAAAGAAAGGAGTAGATGGGAAGGTAGAGACCTTCAAGGAAAGGCTAGTGACCAAGGGTTATACCTAGAAAGAGGGGGTCGATTATGAAGAGATCTTCTCGCCAGTAGCCATGTTTAAGTCTATTAGGATTCTCTTATCCACTGCTACCTATTTCGATTATGAAATTTGGCAGATGGACGTCAAGACTGCATTCTTGAATGGCAATCTTGACGAGAGCATCTATATGATGCAACCAGAGGGATTTGTGTCTCCAGATCAAGAGTAAAAGGTTTGCAAGCTGCAAAGGTCCATCTATGGACTTAAACAATCATCTAGATCTTGGAACATAGGGTTTGATGATGTGATCAAAACCTATGGCTTTGAGCAAAATGTCGTTGAGCCTTGTGTCTATAAGCGTAGCATTGACAAGAAAGTAGTTTTCTTGGTCCTATACGTAGATGACATCCTACTCATTGGGAATGATGTGGGAGTGTTGTCTGATCTAAAGGGTTGGCTGACTAGCCAATTCCAACTGAAAGATTTGGGAGAGGCGAGTTATGTTCTAGGGATCCAACTTATAAGGGATTGTAATAACAAACTCATAGCAGTGTCTCAAGCATCGTATATCGATAAGATTCTTGTGCGTTTTCGATTCAGAACTCCAAGAAAGGTAATTTACCTTCCAGGCATGGAGTTCACTTGTCTAAGGAACAGTGTCTTAAGACGCCTCAAGAGGTTGATGATATGAGACGTGTACCCTATGCATTGGTAGTATGTAGTCTCATATATGCTATGTTATGCACGAGACTGGACATCTGCTATGCAATGGGAGTAGTCAGCAGGTACCAGTCCAACCTAGGATTGGATCATTGGGTTGCTGTTAAAACTATTCTCAAGTATCTTCAGAAAATGAGAAACTATATGCTAGTGTATTCCGGACAGGATTTGATCCCGTTAGGATACATGGATTTTGATTTTCAGTCAGACATGGATTCTAGAAAATCCACGTCTGGATCAATATTCACCATAGGTTGTGGAGTCTGTAGGGAAAAACGGTTCAAAACGCGGTAGACGCGAAAAATTGGGTGGTATATTTTAAAATTTTTTCCTTTAAAAGAAAGAACCTTAACCCTTGATTAATTAACATATAGTAAAAGTATCGTACCTTTTTCACGTGACAATTGATTTTGCGTCGATTTGAATCCGCTTGCTTCGAATTGAATCCGTAAGATCTTCCAATCCAATCATGAACGTGAATCATCTAGGAGTGTGGGCTCCCTTTCTTTGAATTGTAAACCTGAGGATGGAAACAAAAATCTTTTTCTTTTTGTTAGTCACAATAATCCTCATAGAGAAAATAAAGAACGTTTGGTCACTTGTGAATTCTCAATCTTTTAATCGAAAACTCGCGTGAACCCCAATTCGATCTTGTACATAAAGCCTTTTGATGTAAAAGCTTCTAATGTATTATCAAAAATAAAACACTCATTATTCTTCTTCTCTATGGCCGAATTCTACACCCCTTTCTTGAGTTGGAAGTTTTTTTATTATTCAAAAGCAAGAGAATAAAAATTCTTTCTTAAAAAAAACTTTTTTTTTCTTCAACTACTATTCAAAAATGAATTTAATAATATATATATATATATATATATATATATATAAAGGTGATGGCCTAATCCTCACTCAAGTAGGATTTCTACCTTGTAGTCAAATCCTCACACAAGTAGGATTTCTACCTTGTAGTCAATCCTCACACAAGTAGGATTACTTCTTCTCCAAGTCTCCTATCAAGTTTGAGTTTTAACCATATTCCAATTCATGAGTGTATTATCCGATAATAAATTATAGAATATAAAAATTGTGATTATATCAAAAACTTCCTAATTTGACTAGATAAATAAAAATACTTTTATTTATCTACTTATCAAATATAGTCTTTGATATTTATCATACTACCAACAATAGTATGACACTAAGAATCCTACTCCTAGTATACTACTAACAATAGTATGACACTAGGAATCCTTCTCCTAGTTAGAAAAAGATTTTGACTTTTAGTCAAATAATTAATTAATTAAATTAATTAATTTCCATTTGGTTAATTAATAAAATAAAACAATATATTAGACTAATTAATTTAGCCTTGCCGCCCAAGTAAATACTTGTGCAATATATTATTTTTCCATTTTATTAAATCCATTGGACCTTAATAAAAAATTCACATGTGAACTAGATCTATTCTTACTATAAAAGAAACAAGCCCACATGCCTCAAATTTAATACATTAATATAATCTAGCATCTCATTTAATTAAAATGTACAAATTATATTCTTAATGTATTAGTGGAATGCTAAACGCACCCCATTAGGGCCACCTTAGGATTCCTACATCCTTAGCCTCCCATTCCAGGCCATTTTGAAGAGTTACCATGTGTCTTGATCACAGATGACCACACATTTCCAAAACTTTGGATTCCGAAATCCAAAAACAATTCTAGATGGACCCAGAAATTGGTCAGGTTGAATATATCAAGTGATCCATGCAAGTTCGTGCGGATTGGAGATCTTGGCAGGCTATCTAATTTAAGCTTCAATAGACATAACATAATCACAATCAACAAATGATTCACTTAGGTGTGATCTATTAATTTTAGCTCATTCCACTAAAGAGCTAAAATTGAACTCTTAAATAAAGATAAAATAAGATAATATTTTTCGTTCGTACCCTAGACAATCTTATTGGAGATAGTGTATCCTCATGAAGAATATCAGTAATCGCCAAGAGCTCATAGACCACCTATAGCTCTCCTAGTTACCATATTTACTCATATGACCACATTTGGAACTTGGATATTTTGACTTGTCCAGAAGCCATGTTTCAATAGAAACTATTGAAAACTTAACGTTAAGATTTAATATCCAATATATCAAAATATCCATATGATGATATTCTATTCACATTTAATAAATATAGCCACGATGTCCATATCTATAAATGAAGTCCTCTATCGATTAACAAATGAATACCACCAAACTATCGAGGATAGACTATGCTATATAATTGTACTCATTGATAGCTCAAATGATAGCATTTGTAACCATAAGTCCATCATTTATCTCAGGAGTGAGATAGACTCTCTGATTGTCCTCAAGTGAAAACTTTTATCCATTGACGGTTCTAGATAACATATTTCACTGTGATCCTATTCAATTCACCTAGTGCACTAGATTCTTTTGCCTGAAGACACTGCACTTTGATGATTTCAAACTCATCATAACACATTTGATCCCACTCAAATGCTAGCAAAAGAATCTACAACTTTAACAAGGATTGTTCAAGACTAATTAAAGAATTGTGTCTACCTCATACATACCTAGATGTACGAACAATTCTTCATCTCTCATAGTTTTTTGATCTTATGATTATTTACTTTTGACAATTATAATAATTAACTAAAAATGCTATAAGATTTGTTAAACTAGAAATCACTTTATTAATATGATAAAGATTGTCAAACACATCATTACACTCTTTCTATTTAGCATAACCCTAACAATCTCCCACTTGCGCTATAGCAAGTGTGTCATATCTCTCATTCCCATGTTCTCTAGATGCCCATCAAAAATTTTATATGGTACAGCCTTTGTGAAGGGATCTGCTAGATTTTCTACTGACATGATATTCGTGATCGTCACGTCACCTCTATGCACAATTTCCCTTAGAAGGTGATACTTCCTTTCAATGTGTTTCCCTTTCTTATGACTTCTCCATTCTCTCAATTAGCCACTGCTCCACTGTTGTAACAGTAGATAATAATATGCTTATTCGCATTAGGAACCATTTCCAAGTCAATCAAGAATTGGCGGAGCCAGACAACCTCTTTAGCAGCTTCGCATGTGGCAACTTACTTAGCTTCCATGGTGGAATCAGTAATACATGATTGCTTGATACTCCTGTACATGACTGCCCCTCCTTCAGGAGTAAACACAGATTCTGATGTGGATCTCCTAGAGTCAGAATCCGACTGAAAATCAGAATCTGTATACCTAACGGGAATTAAATCCCCTCTAGAGTATACAAGCATAAGATCTCTCATTCTTCTGAGATACTTGAAAATATGCTTGACTGCCGTCCAGTGATCAGGACCAGGTTTTGATTGAAACCTGCTAACTATGCCTACAGCAAAACAAATATCTGGTCTAGTGCAGAGCATTGTATACATGAGACTTCCAACTGCCGAGGCATATGGAACCCTACTCATGAATTGCTCTTCATGCTCATTCTTTGGAACTTGTTCCTTAGAAGGTTTGATTCCATGTCTGAAAGGTAACATACCTTTCTTGGAATTTTGCATGGAGAACCTAGACAAGATTTTATCTATGTATGAAACTTGCGATAATGCAATCGTTCCATTCTTTCTATCTCTTATTACTTGGATGCCAAGAATATAACTTGCTTCTCCTAAGTCTTTCATATCAAATTGTTTTGCTAACCATTCTTTGCTGATGTCAATACACCTACATCGTTTCCGATTAGTAGTATATCATCAACATAAAGAACTAGGAAAACCAACTTGTTGCCTTTAATCCTTTTGTATACTTAGGGTTCATCAAGGTTTTGAATAAATCCAAAACTTTTCACAGCTTGATCGAACCTTATGTTCTAGGATTTTGATGCTTGCTTCAATCCGTATATGGATCTTTGCAACTTGCATACCCTTTCATCTTGGCCTTTTTCAATGAATCCTTCTGGTTGCATCATATAAATGCTTTCATCAAGACTTCCATTAAGGAAAGCTGTCTTGTCGTCCATTTTCCAAATCTATAGGTCTAGAGATGCTGCAATGGATAAGAGTATCCTTATGGATTTAAGCATGGCCACAAGAGAGAAGTTTTCCTTGTAATCAATACCTTCCTTTTGTATATAACCTTTAGCTACCAATCTCGCTTTAAAGGTTTCCACCTTTCCATCCATTCCTCTTTTCCGCTTGTATACCCACTTGCACCCAATGAGTTTTATCCCTTTAGGCAAGTCTACAAGAGACCAGACTTTGTTTGAGTACATAGACTCAATTTCATATGGCATTGCCTTTTGTCAATGGCGACAATCAACATCCTCCATAGCTTCTTTGTACGTGTAGGGATCATCGTCGTCTAGGAGATTCTCCACTGATTCTCCTAGACCGATGTATCTCTCGGGTTGTCTACTAACCCTCCCACTACGACGAGGAATGGTAGGTTGTTGATTTTGTGATGGTGTAGAATTTACAATTGGGCTAGGTTGTGAAACCTCTTGTGGAATTGTATCTCCTGAAAGCTATTAAGGACAATTCTACTCTTAGGCACAAAATCATTCATGTAGTCCTTTTCCAGAAATTTAGCATTTGTTGAAACAAATACTTTAAGATCTAAAAGACTATAGAAATTATATCATTTAGTTCCTTTTGGATACCCCACAAATATGCATGTTTCTGAACCGGACTCCATCTTTTCTGTCTTTCCTTTTAACACGTGCGTAGGACATCCAAATATCCTTAAGTGTTGTAAACTAGGCTTTCGCCCAGTCCACAACTCATGCGGTGTTTAGGGAACCGACTTGGATGGTACATCGTTTAGAATGTACATAGCAGTTTGTAAAACATATCCCCAAAAGGAATTAGGAAGCGTTGAATAACTCAACATAGACCTAACCATGTCCAAAAGAGTCTTATTTCTCCTTTCTGCCACCCCATTTTGTTGAGGTTAACCTAGCACAGAAAGCAGAGAAATAATTCCATTATCAATAAGATATTGCTGAAACTCACCAGATAGATATTCTCCAGCACGATTAGATCTCAAGATTTTTATGTGTTTCTCAAGCTGATTTTCTACTTCAACTTTAAATGCTTTGAACATGTCAAAAGCATCTGACTTATGTCTCATGAAATACACATAGCCAAATCTCGAGTAATCATCCGTGAAAGTGATGAAGTACTCATATCCACCTTTAGCTTGAATGTTCATAGGACCACACACATCAGTGTGTATTAATCCTAAACATTCAGTGGCTTTTATGCCTTTGGTCGTGAACGGCCTTTTTGGTCAGCTTACCTTCCAGAAAAGATTCACAAATTGGTAGATCATCGACCTTTAAGTCTCTTAAAGGTCCATCACTAACCAATCTTATAATCCTATCAAGGTGACCAGGCGCAAATGCCACATGTAAGTATCATCTTTTGAAAATTTTATTCTTTTATGATTATGCTCCATTGATTCCGTGTCTAACAAATGAGAGATATTTCTATGCAAATAGAATAAGCAGTTTTCTAATGTACCTTTGCAAACAAATTTGTCATTCTTACTAATAATAAATTTTTTATTAAAAGTAACCGAATATCCAAATTTGTTTAAACAAGAAACTGAAATTAAATTCCTCTTGAATTGAGGTACATAATAAACGTATATTAAATCTAAATGTCTACTAGAATCAAAACTAACTCTAATATCTCCCACTACACTAGCAGACACTAACGCTCCGTTGCCTAAACGCATGTTGAATTCGTTCTCATTAAGCCTTCTCCTTTCCTTGAACCCCTGTAAAGAAAAACAAACATGATTAGTGGCTCCGAAGTCTATGATCCAAGAATCTATAGAATCTGCCAAAAAACATGTTTCAAGATAATTAATATTACCTTGTTCCTTCTTGTCCTGAGACTTTGGGCAATTTCTTTTCTAATGTCCATTTTCACCACAAAGGAAACACTTCCCTTTGATCTTGGTTAGTTTATTTGTCTCCTTCTTAGTAGGTCCTAGTTGCTTTTTCTTATGTTGTTTCTTGACCTTTTTACTGGTCTTAACAGTAGCAACTTTACCTACAGTATGAATCTCTTGACCCTTGCTTTTCACAAGGATCTTTTCAGCACTTTGAACATCTTGCATCAGGCCCTGCAAGGTGTATTCCTTACTGTTCAAGGTGTAGTCCAACTTGAATTGATCAAAGGAATTTGACAGTGAGTTAACAATCATGTCAATTTTCGTCTCACCCTCTATCTCAGCACCATTGAGTTCAGAAATGTTGAGATGTGCTATGACCTTCATCATGTGATCTTTCACAGCTTGTCCAGGTTTCATCCTAAGATTCATGAAAGCAGTCACTACCTCTCTCTTAGTCATCCTGGACCTCATAGCAAACATTTTCTCTAGAGACATCATTATATCGGCAACAGAACTCATTCCTTCATGTTGTTGTTGTTGTTGCAACACGTCGGAGATGGTGGCCATAATGTAACATTTTGCCATCTCATCTGAGGTCTCCCACTGCTTATACTCGTCTCTTTGCTACTCAGTAGATTCATTAGTAGGAGCAGGTGGTTTAGGAGTTGTCAAAACGAACTTATCCTTTTCAGATTGCAATAATAGCCCAATTTTCCTTTTCCATGTGACATAATTATCACCAGTTAATGTATTATCTTTCAGGATGTTGATTAGGGATGGGGTCATGATTTCTAAATAAAACAAAAATTATTAAGTAAACAATCATGATAAAGCACTTTCGAATATTTATCTTGAATTAAATTAAGTAATTCAATCATAAAATTCAACGATGATCCACCATCCGTAAATGTCACGCCTCCTTTGGAGTTCTCACCATTTACTAGTAAGACTATGTCTCACCTAATTGTTAATATAACAACCAGCTTTTTCAATTTTAGCCTTGCAATTTTATTAACAAGAACTCTTAGGAGGATATTAATAAAATCACATTGAATGTGTTACCAAGTTTTCGACCTTCAATATATTCCTTCACGAATATCCCTCATTTAGGAGTAGATATCGTTTGGGTTAATTGTCTAGTCTATCCTTGTAAGGAAGTATCTTGCTAAATTCCTTTCATGAATATCCCTTAAGGGGTTATTACACGAAACATAAAGCTCAACTAAACTTGGAGGCCGTAGGTGTTCCATAACACCTTCTCCCACTCAATTATTTAAGGCGTGTGATTGAATTCCATAGAATGATTTACCAAGTTATCTAGATGCCAATTAGATACCTAAACCATTCAATGCATGTTCATACCAAAAGAGATATATGAGTGGTACTCCTATTCTATATGACATGTTATCAAACAATGACAAACATTGCAATATTTACGAAAATATAAATAGCTACAGTTTTGGTCCATCCTAGAAAAACAAGTAAATTACAATATTTGGAATACAAAAAAAAAAACTTCTTTCTTGGCGAACAAGTCTTCATGCGTCCATCGTTTGCACACCCTTTGGCTGCCCCCATGGGCATGCGCACCCCACAACCCCATAAAGGGCTGCCATGCGCAGCCCATGGCTTTCATTAGGCTGCAGTGCGCAGCCCATGCCACAACAATTGTAGTCGCGTGCTCATTCGCATGCACGTTTGTTGCTATGGCTCACATAGTCCCAAACTTGTTCCGGTTGTTTCCAATTCTTCAAAACTTCGAGTCTTCGATACTTTAATGTATTACAGAAGAATTTTAAATAATAAATTACTGCCGTTTTTTTAATACAATATTTTTCTGCAGTATTTTTATTACAATAGTAAAATAAATAAAAAACTTAGCAACTACCAAGAAGGAAATTATGGCGATGGGCCACCCTTCTTGTTGCAATCCCAAAACAAGAAATACATTGAAATTCTAGGACCAAAATTGAGCAATAACAATCCACATATAAAACATATATATATATATATATATCCATACATTCCAATGTAAATATATATGCGAATACCTAGAGTGCTATCTCTTTCTAAAACATGCATATATACAATAAAAAAGAAAAAGATTCACGTATATATATATATATATATATCAATTAATCAAGGGTTCAACCTGGTCTGATACCAATTGTAGGGAAAAACGGTTCAAAACGCGGCATAAGCAAAAAATTGGGTGGTATATTTTAAAATTTTTTCCTTTAAAAGAAAGAACCTTAACCCTTGATTAATTAACATATAGTAAAAGTATCGTACCTTTTTCACGTGGCAATTGATTTTGCGTCGATTTGAACCCGCTTGCTTCGAATTGATTCCACAAGATCTTCCAATCCAATCACGAACGTGATTCACCTAGGAGTGTGGGCTCCCTTTCTTTGAATTATAAACCTGATGATGGAAACAAAAATCTTTTTCTTTTTGTTAGTCACAATAATCCTCATAGAGAAAATAAAGAACGTTTGGTCACTTGTGAATTCTCAATCTTTTAATCAAAAACTCGCGTGAACCCCAATTCAATCTTGTACATAAAGCATTTTGATGTAAAAGCTTCTAATGTACTATTGAAAATAAAATGCTCATTATTCTTCTTCTCTATGGCCGAATTCTACACCCCTTTCTTGAGTTGGAAGTTTTTTTTATTCATAAGCAAGAGAATAAAAATTCTTTCTTTATAAAAAAAAACTTTTTTTTTCAAATACTATTCAGAAACGAATTTAATAATATTTATAGGTGATGGCCTAATCCTCACTAAAGTAGGATTTCTACCTTGTAGTCAAATCCTCACACAAGTAGGATTACTTCTTCTCCAAGTCTTCTATCAAATTAAAGTTTTAACCGTATTCCAACTCATGAGTGTATTATCCAATAATAAATTATTGAATATAAAAATTGTGACTATATCAAAAACTTCATAATTTGACTAGATAAATAAAAATACTTTTATTTATCTACTTATCAAATATAGTCTTTGATATTTATCATACTACCAACAATAGTATGACACTAAAAGTCCTAATCCTAGTATACTACTACCAATAGTAAGACACTAGAAATCCTTCTCCTAGTTAGAAAAATATTTTGACTTTTAATCAAAAAATTAATTAATTAAATTAATTAATTTCCATTTGATTAATTAATAAAATAAAACAATATATTAGACTAATTAATTTAGCCTTGCCGCCCAAGTAAATACTTGTGCAATATATTATTTTTCCATTTTATTAAATCCATTGGACTTTAATAAAAAGTCCACATGTGAACTAGATCTATTCTTACTATAAAAGAAACAAGTCCACATGCCTTAAATTTAATACATTAATATAATCTAGCATCCCATTTAATTAAGATGTACAAATTATATTCTTAATGTATTAGTGGAATGCTAAACGCACCCCATTAGGGCCACCTTAGGATTCCTACATCCTTAGCCTCACATTCCAGGCCATTTTGAAGAGTTACCGCGTGTCTTGATCACAGATGACCACACCTTTCCAAAACTTTGGATTCCGAAATCCAAAAACAATTCTAGATGGACCCAGAAATTGGTCCGGTAGAATATATCAAGTGATCCATGCAAGTCTGTGCGGATTGGGGATCTTGGCAGGCTATCTAATTTAAGCTTCAATAGACATAACCTAATCACAATCAACAAATGATTCACTTTGGTCCAATCTATTAATTTTAGCTCATTCCACTAAAGAGCTAAAATTGAACTCTTAAATAAAGATTGAATAAGATAATATTTTTCATTCATACCCTAGACAATCTTATCGGAGATAGTGTATCCTCGTGAAGAATATCAATAATTGCAAAGAGCTCATAGACCGCCCATAACTCTCCTAGTTACCATATTTACTCATATGATCACATTTTGAACTTGGATATTTTGACTTGTGAAGAATCCATGTTTCAATAGACACTACTAAAAACTTAACATTAAGATTTAATATCCAACACCTCATATATTCATATGATGATATTCTATTCATATTTAATAAATATAGCCACAATGTCCATTGTAAGGATTATGCTCAATAGCAAGAGTGTAATATTGTAATTGACAATCTTTTCATATAAATAAAGTGATTTCCGATTCTGCAAAATCTTATAGCATTTATAATTATAATTGTCAAGGTAAATAATCATAAGGTCAAAAGACTATGAGATATGAAGAATTGTTTGTACATCCGGATATGTATGAGGTAGACACAATTCTTTAGTTAGTCTTGAATAACATTCACAACTTAAGTTAAAGGTTGGGCACCTCTATCTTGATAAAGTTGTAGAATTCTTTTACTAGCATTTGAGTGGGATCAAATGAGTTATGATGAGTCTAAAATCATCGAAAAGTTTTCGAGTAAAAGAATCTAGTGCACTAGGTGCATTGAACTGGATCACAATGAAATACTTTATCTAGAACCGTCACTAGATATAAGTCTTTTCATTATCAGGACAATCAGAGAGTCTATCTAAATCCTGAGATCAATGATGGACTTATGGTTACAAGTGTTATCATTTGAGCTATCAATGAGTACGATTATATAGCATAGTCTATCCTCGATAGTTTGGTGGTATTCATTTGTTAATCGATATAGGACTTCATTTATAGATATGGACATCGTGGCTCCATTTATTAAATGAGAGTATAATATCATCATATGGATGTTTTGAGGTATTGGATATTAAATCTCAACGTTGAGTTTTCAACAATGATTATTGAAGACATGGCTTCTGGACAAGTCAAAATATCCAAGTTCAAAATGCGGTCATATGAGGAAATATGGTAACTTGGAGAGCTATACGCGGTCTATGAGCTCTTGGCGATTACTGATATTATTCACGAGGATACACCATCTCCTATAAGATTGTCTAGGGTATGAATGAGAAACATCTCCTTATTCTATCTTTATTTAAGAGTTCAATTTTAGCTCTTTAGTGGAATGAGTTAAAATTAATAGATCGGACCTAAGTGAATCATTTGTTGATTGTGATTAGGTTATGTCTATTGAAGCTTAAATTTAGATAGCCCGCCAAGATCCACAATCCACACATACTTGCATGGATCACTTGATATATTCTATCGGACCAATTTATGGGTCCATCTAGAATTGCATTTAATATATTAAGAATATAATATGTCTATTATTTATTTAATGGGCTGCACTATTATATTAATATATTAAAAGGAGACATGTAGGCTTGTTTCTTTTAGTAAGAATAAGTCTGGTTCACATGTGGGCTTTTATCTAAAGTCTAATGGATTAAATAAAATAAGAAAAATAATGTTGGGCCCATATATACATGGTGTGGGCGGCAAGGCTAAATAAAATAGCCCAAGATATTATTTTATTTTATTGTTTTGATTAAATGGGAATTAATTAATTATTTAATTAATTAATAGTTTAAATCATAATCTTTTCCTGATCAGTAAACTAAATACTATGTGTTGGATTAGGGTTGGAATTCTTTTAAGTGATAGGAGTCCTAATGTGGTAAGGATTAAGTCCACATACACTCCTTATTATACAAAGAATTCGGCCACCACTAGTCCTACAAGGGTTAGGATTCTTGAATTGATAGGAATTAGGGAAAAGGACAATTCCTTTTCAAGTAAGGAAATTAACCAACCCTAGATTTCCTATTCAATGAGTTCGGCCAACTCTACTTGGTGAAGGAGAAAATTCGGCCAACCTATAAATATAAGGTTATGAATTTTCGGCCACAAAAGAAGAAAAATAGAGAGAGATTTTTGTTTGTTTTGAAAATAAAAATCCTACTCTATACACATAGATTTTCGGCCAAGAGAGAAAAAGAAAATTAGTTCTCATTCGATAGTGCACTTACAAGCCTTTAACATCAAAAGGTTTTGTGCACACTTTCGATTTAGGGTTACGCGAGTTTCAATCATATTGATTGTGAATTCAAAAGTGACCGGAACTATTTTTTTAGGCTCTTGGTGTTTTACTATTGAAGATCAAGATCAGAAATTCCATACATCCATTCTAAGGTAAGCAATTCAAAGAAAAAGGGAGACTACGCTCCTAGGTGATTCACGTACGTGCTAGGATTGAAGATCTTACGGATTACCATCGACGTAAGTCAATCGGATCACGCGACAAGAGGTATTTAACTCTAACCGTATATTTGAGTTTAATTAATTAAAGGGTTAAGGTTCAAATCCTTAGAAAAATTTTAAACTATACGAAAATTATTTTTCGCCTTCCGCTGCGGTTTTAAGCAATTTTTCCCTACATCCATATCTATAAATGAAGTCCTCTATCGATTTACAAATGAATACCACCAAACTATCGAGGATAGACTATGCTATTAATCGTACTCATTGATAGCTCAAATGATAACACTTGTAACCATAAGTCCATCATTTATCTCAGGATTGAGATAGACTCTCCGATTGTCCTCAAGTGAAAACGTTTATCCATTGACGGTTCTGGATAACGTATTTCACCGTAATCCTATTCAATGCACCTAGTGCACTAGATTATTTTGCCCGAAGACACTGCACTTTGATGATTTTTGACTCGTCATAACACATTTGATCCCACTCAAATACTAGCAAAAGAATCTACAACTTTAACAAGGATTGTTCAAGACTAACTAAAGAATTATGTCTACCTCATACATATCCAGATGTACGAACAATTCTTCATCTCTCATAGTTTTTTGACCTTATGATTATTTACTTTTGACAATTATAATAATTAAACTATAAATGCTATAAGATTTGTTAAACTAGAAATCACTTTATTAATATGATAAATATTGTCAAATACATCATTGCACTCTTGCTATTGAGCTTTATCCTAACAAAGTCATTGTGTGGAGAAGTAAAACAATCTTGCATTGCTGACTCCACCATGGAATCCGAATATGTAGCTGCTAAAGATCCTGTTTGGTTCCGCAAGTTCTTGAGTGATCTGGAAGTTGTTCCTGATTTGGATAAGCCTATTACACTTTATTGTGATAATAGTGGTTATGTGGCTAATTCTAAAGAACTAAGAAGCCACAAAAGAGGGAAGCATATAGAGAGAAACTATCATCTCATTAAAGAGATAGTGCAGATATGAGATGTGATCGTCCCCAAGATAGCCTCACAGAACAATCATGATGATCCATTTACGAAGACCTTACTGGCTAAAGTGTTTGTAGGTCACCTAGAAGGTCTAGGGTTATGAGATATGTCTCCCATGCTTTAGTGCAAGTGGGAGATTGTTGGGGTTTATACCCTAAAGCTTGTAATTTGTAAATGGAATGTTAACATAAATAAAAGAAGAGTTTAATTCATTCTTCCTATGTCATATATTGTGTAAAACTTGTGCATTTAACATCCAAGATTTCCGGATGTAATCTCGAACTGTGTATATGAATATCATATATAGATGGATACAGTAAGAGACGTGTAATCTACAGAGTCCGTAGATAGAAAATAAACCTGGGTGCTTTATTTGTGGTTAATCTACATCTGCAGTCCATTTCGTAGTGTACGGTGATCCTATCCTGGATCATTCATATGGAGATATAAGAATGGAAGCACCTTGTATGATGTGATCATTTAGGACTGGGCCATGATCTATATGAATCTCTCACTAAAATTCGTTTAACAATGAGATTTATATATATTAACTAATGTTGGCTATATGTGGGTGATCTTAATCCTAAGTGTCTTATCGACTCTTTCATGTTAGATCGTGGTCTTTGATATACCATGGGTTAGGTCGGAGTTGCATTCCCGATCAATATGCTCCGTATGTTAGGATCGTGGTTTGACTTTTGGATGGAAAGGTTTGTACACAATAGTGGAATCCACTCATTCTTGCGAGAAGTAGATGGTAGTTCCCTTAAGTGTTGATTCGGGGTTTGAACAATATGAGCGCTCTCCTAATTCCATGATGAGTGTAGGATTTATTATTCATTAGAGAATCAATGGTACTTAATGGAAAAATATAATTAGAGGGGTATAACGGACATTATGACCCAGCTCTAATTATGAACTACTTGTAGAGGATTATACCATATGTAATAGCTTTATCGATGGACACCGAAAGTTATTGGTTTGTGTAAAAACAACTATAGTTGAGAGAGTGCAGCTTCAGGTTTTTAGTGGAATAACACCGGAGTTAATAATCATGAAATATTAATTAAAGAGTTTAATTAAATATTTCTAAGGATTATTGGAGCTCAAAATACTGTCGGTCCATTAGGTCCCCTTGCTAGCCCGATCGTTTTAGGTAACAAGGGTCACGGTTAATTAATTGGATTGTCCAATTAATTGTGTTACGAAAGTGACATGTATTTATTCGGGAATTAATTGAATAATGAGATTATTTAATTAATGAATAATGGTGATTGAATAAATTAAATAATAAGATTATTTAATTATGTTATTAATCACAAAATGGAGGGTGTTAATTGATATTTGATTTTGAATAAAATAAGATAATATGATTATTTTCCTTTTTTAAATTAAATATTTAATTTTGAATTTAAAGAGTTTGAGTTCCAATCAAAAACATAATTTATATCTTTAAAGATATCATATATCTTAAAAGATTTAATTAATTAGTTATATAAATATATATATATATATATATATATTTATATATGATATATGTTCTTGGAAACTATAACACAACACTGAAAACATACGATCAAAAGAGTTTTGAACGTTCAGAGAAAAGAAAAAAAAAGTAGAATTGTTCTAGGGTTCGGCCAAAAAGAAAAAAAAATTGTTTTTTTTTCTTCTTCTATATGTATTCTCTTATTGTTCCTGAGTACCATGACGAGCTTACACGCCATTACCAATTCTGGAAGATAGCTGGGAAGATCAAGTGGTTCAAACCAGGAGCATATCATATTCTTCATGCCTACGTAGGTATGAAGAATATTGTTTCTTCTCTTCTCTTTCATGTTTTGATTTCGATTCTTTTTGTTTTTACTGTTCCAAAAAATAGATCCTAGGGTTTACTGGTCGCAGTTTCAGTATTTCGTTGAAATAATATTTTTTTAATAAAGAAGTTCTTCTGCTGTGAGATCGGTAATCTAGGGTCCCTACAGTAGCAGCGTGCGGCCTACTAAAAGGCTGGCTCTTGCGCGCACCCTTGGATAGCAGCAGATGTACTGCAACTGCACATGGCTTCAACAGGGGTAGCTGCACATGGCTTCGGGCGCGCAAGACCTTGGGACGGACGGCCGCTTGATGACTTGTTCGCCAAGTTAGGATTATGGTTTTGTTCTTTCAAACAAATGTAATTTACTTGCTTTTCTAGGATGGACCAAAATTGTGACTATTTATTTTTTTCGTAAATATTGCAATGTTTATCATTGTTTGATAACATGTCATATAGAATAGAAGTGCCACTCATATATCTCATTTGGTATAAACATGCATTGAATGGTTTAAGCATCTAATTGACATCTAGATAACTTGGTAAATCATTCTATGGAATTCAATCACATGCCTTAAACAATTGAGTGGGAGAAGGTGTTTTGAACACCTATGGCCTCCAAGATTAGTTGAGCTTTATGTCTTGTGTGATAACCCCCAAGGGGTATCCATGGATGGAATTTAGCAGGATACTTCCTTACAAGAATAGACTAGACAATTGACTCAAGCGATATCTACTCTTAAAGGAGGGATTTTCGTGAAGGAATATATTGAAGGCCGATAACTTGGTAACACACTCAATGTGGTTTTATTGATATCCTCCCAAGAGTTCTTGTTAATATAAATCGCAAGGCTAAATTGAAAACACTGGTTGTTATGATAACAATTAGGTGGGACCAAGTCCAACTAGTAAATAGTGTGAACTCCCAAATGAGGCGTGACATTTATGGATGTTGGATCACCGTTGAATTTTTGATTGAATTACTTTATTTAATTCAAGATAAATATTCAAAAGTGCTTTATCATGATTGTTTACTTATATAATTTTTGTTTTATTCAAAAATCATGACCCTATCCTTAATCTACATCTTGAAAGATAATACTTTAAATGGTGATAATTATGTCACATGGAAAAGAAAAATTGGGCTGTTGTTGCAATCTGAAAAATACAAGTTTATTTTGTCTACCCCTAAACCACTTGCTCCTACTAATGAATCTAATGAGGTGGAAAGAGGCAAGTATGAGCAGTGGGTGGCCTCAGATGAGATGGCAAAATGTTACATTATTGCCACCATCTTCGACGTGTTGAAACAACAACATGAAGGATTGAGTATTGCTGTTGATATAATGATGTGTCTAGAGGAGATGTTTGCTATAAGGTCCAAGACGACTAAAAGAGAGGCAGTGACTGCTTTCATGAATCTTAGGATGAAACCTGGACAGGCTGTGAAAGAACACATGATGAAAGTCATAGCACATCTCAACATTGCTGAACTCAATGGTGCTGAAATAAACGGTGAGACAAAAATTGACATGATTGTCAACTCACTATCAGATTCCTTTGATCAGTTCAAGTTGGACTATACCTGGAACAATAAGGAATACACCTTGTAGGGCCTGATGCAAGATGTTCAAAGCGCTGAGAAAATCCTTGTAAAAGGCAAGGGTCAAGAGATTCATACGGTTGGTAAAGTTGCTACTGTTAAGATGAGTAAGAAGGTCAAGAAACAACAGAAGAAAAAGAAACTTGGGCCTACCAAGAAGGAGACCAAGAAAGTAACCACGATCAAAGAAAAGTGTTTCCTTTATGGTGAAAAGGAACATTGGAAAAGAAATTGTCAAAAGTCTCAGAAAAAGAAGGAAGAAGGTAATATTAATTATCTTGAAACATGCTTTCTGGAAGATTCTATATATTCTTGGATCATAGACTCTGGAGCCACTAATGATGTTTGTTGTTCCATGCAGGGGTTCCAGGAAAGGAAAATACTGAATGAGAATGAATTCAAATTGCATTTAGGCAACAAAGTGTTGGTGTCTGCCTGTGCAGTGGAAGATATTAGAGTTCATTTGTTAGGATTATTCTCAATAGCAAAAGTGTAATAATGTATTTGACAATCTTTTCATATTAATAAAGTGATTTCTAGTTTAACAAATCTTATAGCATTTATAGTTTAATTATTATAATTGTCAAAAGTAAATAAGCATAAGGTCAAAAGACTATGAGAAATGAAGAATTGTTTGTACATCTGGATATTTATGAGGTAGACACAATTCTTTAGTTAATCTTGAAAAATATTCACAACTTAAGATAAAGGTTGGGAGCTTTTACCTTGTTAAAGTTATAGATTCTTTTGCTAGCATTTGAGTGAGATCAAATGTGTTATGATGAGTCTAAAATCATCAAAGTGTAGTGTCTTTGTACAAAAGAATCTAGTGCACTAGGTGCATTGAATATGATCACAGTGAAATACTTTATCCAGAACCGTTAGTGGATAAAAGTTTTCACTTAAGGACAATAAGAGAGTCTATCTTAATCCTGAGATAAATGATGGACTTACGGTTACAAGTGTTATCATTTGAGCTATCAATGAGTACGATCATATAGCATAGTCTATCCTCGATAGTTTGGTGGTATTCATTTGTTAATCGATTGAGGATTTCATTTATAGATATGGACATCGTGGCTCCATTTATTAAATGTGAGTAGAATATCATCATATGGATATTTTAAGGTATTGGATATTAAATCTTAACGTTAAGTTTTCAGTAGTGTTTATTGAAACATGGCTTCTGGACAAGTCAAAATATCCAAGTTCAAAATGTGGTCATATGAGTAAATATGGTAACTAGGAGAGCTATAGACGGTCTATGAGCTCTTGGTGATTATAGATATTTTCACGAGGATACACTTCTCCAATAAGGTTGTCTAGGGCACGAATGAGAAATATTAACGTATTATATCTTTATTTAAGAGTTCAATTTTAGCTCTTTAGTGGAATGAGCTAAAATTAATAGATCCAACCTAAGTGAATCATTTGTTGATTGTGATTAGGTTATGTCTATTGAAGCTAAATTTAGATAGCCCGCCAAGATCCCCAATCCCCACGAACTTGCATGGATCACTTGATATATTCTACAGGATCAATTTTTGGGTCCGTCTAGAATTGTTTTTGGATTTCTAAATCCAAAAGTTTTGGAGAGGTGTGGTCATATGTGATCAAGATTCGTGGTAACTCTTCAAATGGGCCTAGAATGGGCGGCCAAGGATGTAGGAATCATAGGGCGGCCCTAATGGGGTGCGTTTAGCATTCCATTAATACATTAAGACTATAATTTGCACATTTTAAATAAATGGGCTGTTAAGTTATATTAATGTATTAATTTAAGGCATGTGGACTTGTTTCTTTTATAGTAAGAATGAGTCTAGTTCACATATGGACTTTTTATTAAAGACCAATGGACTTGGGCGGCAAGGCTAATAATATTAGCTTAATATATTGTTTTATTTTATTAATTAATCAAATGGAAATTAATTAATTTATTAATTAATTAATTGTTTGATTAAAAGTCCAAATCTTTTTCTAACTAAGAGAATGATTCCTAGTGTCATACTATTATAAGTAGTTTACTAGGAGAATGACTCTTTGTGTCATAACTATTGATAGTAGTATACTAGGAGAATGACTCTTAGTGTCATACTATTGTTAGTAGTATGTTAAGTATCAAATACTTTATTTGATAAGAAGATAAATTAAGAAGAGTTTTCATTTATCTAATCAAATTAGGAAGTATTTGATATCTATCAAAACTCTAATTGATAATCAATTAGAAAGTTTTTGATAAAGTCACAATTTTTAATTGATATTCAATAATTTTTTATTGGATAAATGTACTCAGGAGTTGGAGTAGATTTGAACTACTAAGTTGATAAGGTTTTGGTGAAATTAAATCCTCCACATTGTAGGAGAATTTTGGCCACCATATATATATATATATATATATATATATATATATATCATAAAATTCGTTTTTGATGAGTAGTTCAAAGAAGAAGTTTTTTTTTTTTAGAAAATTTTTATTCTCTTGCTTTTGAATAAAAAAAACTTCCAACTCAAGAAAAGGGTGTAGAATTCGGCCAAAGAGAAGAAGAATAAGGAGCGTTTTATTTTCGATAGTGCACTAAAAGCTTTTACATCAAAAGACTTTATGCACAATATCGAATTAGGGTTCACGCGAGTTCTTGATTAAAAAGATTAAGAATTCACAAGTGACCAAACGTTCTTTATTTTCTCTTGAAGGATTATTGTGACTAACAAAAGAAAAATGTTTATTTTTCCATCCTCAGGTTTACAATTCAAAGAAAAGGGAGCCCACACTGCTAGGTGATTCACGTTCGTGATTGGATTGGAAGATCTTATGGATTCAATTCGAAGCAAGCGGATTCAAATCGACACAACATCAATCGTCAAGTTAAAAAGGTATGATACTTTTATTAAATGTTAATTAATCAAGGGTTAAGGTTCTTTCTTTTAAAAGGAAATTTTTTGAAATATACCAACCCAATTTTTCGCTTCCGCCGAGTGTTTTTCCCTACAATTGGTATCAAAGCCTGGTTGTACCCTTGATTAATTGATGTATATATACGTGGATCTATTTCTTTTTATTTTAAATATGCTTGTTTTAGAAAGAGATGACACTCTAGGTATTCTCATAAATAATTACATCAGAATGTATGGATATATATATATATAAATAAATATTTTTATATATAATATGGTTTGTTATTGCTCAATTTTGGTCCTAGAATTTTAATGTAATTTTTGGTTTGGAGTTGTAACAAGAAGGGTGGTCTATCATTGCCATAATTTTCTTCTTGATAGTTGTTAAGTTTTTTTATTTTATTTTACTGTTGTAATATAAAAAAAACTGCTGTAATTTATTCAAGTTTCAAAGATTCGAAGTTTTGAAGAATTGGGAGAAGAAAAAGAAGCAACGAAGCAAGACGAAACCCTAGGCTGGCGTGCGCACCAAGCAACAAGTTCGCGCAAGACCAAGCGTACATCTGCGTTTGTTATCGTGCAGCAGCGTGCGGAGCTGCACGCGAGGAGGCTACACAAGCTTCAAATGCGCACATAGAGCTGCACTTGAGGCAGCCGCGCAAGCCTTTGGGCACACGCGTGGTGCTATGCTTGGGGGCAGCTGCACAATGGTTTTGGGTAGTTTGATGACTTGTTCGCCAGGTTTTCAAAATCAACTTCAACGGTACAAAGAGATCACGGATGAGCAAATGGAAGACATCTCCATTCTTATCTCTAAATTGAAGACCATGGAGAAGGAGACCTCCATTGATGACTCCTTGATGATGGGCAAGATTGATGTGTCCAAGTATGAAAAAGAGATTGAGGATTGCTACCAACGGATGAAGGCCATGAAAGAAGAGCTTGCCAACAAAGAAAACTCCTTGGAGATTGTCAAGGAAAGAGAGATGAGGTGCCTTGAAGAATTAATGAAGGCTAAGGTCAAACAACCTCAAGCTCAAGGCAAGGGCAAAGCTTCATCCAAGCAATCTTCCACTCAAGGAAAGTCCACACAAGCCTTGGCAACTCAACCAAAACCTAGGCAATCCAAGAAAAAAAGACAAGCCCTTAAGAAGCCAACCACCTCCTCCAACAAGTCAACTATCAAGAAAGGAGGTGACCATAAGTGACATGTTCAACCAAGAAAGCATGATCAACCGGATCAACCACCTCAACAAGCTAGACCACAAAGGTGCCACCAATCGATTCAAGCTCCAAGGAGAAGCAAACCGAAGCACCATTAAAGACAACCTCATTAACATGGCGATGCCTCGATGAGATCTCAATGTAATGGTATAAACTCTTCTTTTATACCTGAAAATACACAAAGTGTGTCTAATACAACCTAGAGGGGGGGGGGGGGGGGGGGGGGGGGTGAATAGGTTTTAGTTGATATATTATCAACTTTTCGACTTAATCAATTTCGATAATCCTACTCCATATTAACAATCAATCAATCCAATATAAATATGCGGAAAACAATAAAAACACAAGGATTGATTTACGTGAGAAACCCTCCAACTGGGCAAAACTCACGGGCTATCCTTCTAGCCACAAACGGTCCTCAAATCCACTATTTGAACTAAAGTTTACAACCTAGGTTGACCTCAAGTCACTCCTACTTGGTCACTAACCCTTTCAATCTACCCAACAGGCCTTTAATAGTGATTCTTGACCACAAGCTTGTGCACTAACTCACTTAGTCACAAAGCTTAACAATCAATGAAGAGGTTAAACAACCTAAGTGAATATGTAAAAGATATTCAAATATGCAATTAATGCTAGGCAACAATAAATGCTTATCTAAGGATTTAAAGATGTCAATAAATGCAAATCCTAAATATCAATATCTAAATGCAAATGCATGAAGATTTAGCTAGAAGGGTAAAATCGTCCTAAATGCTAGCTATTAATGAACAAGGCTCTCAACCAACAAACAACAACTCCATCATGTTATAAATGCTAATGAACATAAAGATATGCAATAAAATCACATAAAAGAGCTAACCCTAGGCAAACAAGAACATAAATAAATACAAAGAGATTTAGGGCATGTTCAAGTTACCTAGTCAATGAAAGCAAGAAGAATCCATGATGAGATGATGCTTGAAGATGTTAGATGCACATGGATTTGTGTTTGGTTGAGTAAAGATGAGTTCTTGGGAGTTTCTCTCTCTAAGGAAAGCTTGGCCTATCAAAAATGGCTTCTTGAACTCATAGGCACGAGCAAGGAAGAATATAGATCATATATATGGGAGCCCTAGTTGAACCAGCGTCGTTTTGAACTTAGGGCACAAAATCCCGTCAATACCGCTAGATGGACCGCGTCACAGGCAAGTGTCCAGACCGCGGTACACACAGCAGTGCACCGTCTGGACAACAACGCGGTGCAGGGTGCTGTGCATGCAGGTGCACAGGCCGCGGTATGGGCAACAGAGGCTTACTGGACAACACCGCGACTTGGGTCGCTTTGCGTGCAAGTGTACAGGAAGCGGTACAGGGAGCATGACCCTGCTAAGGTATACCGCTCTGTATGCCGTGGTGCAAGCATGTCTTGCCAAGCGGTCTAGGCCGCGCTAAGAGAAGAAATTGTCTTTTCTAGGCAAACTCAACACACTAAGTGATGTGCAAAATGTGCAAGTGTGGAGAGTGAAAAGAGGCATACAATACATCATTCAATTACATGAAGATAGAAACATAATGCATGCAAGTGAGTGTGTGCAACTAGATCTCTTCAAAGAAAGTTAAACTAGTGAGATACCTTTGAAGTGCTCTTTGAGAGAGATGATGTCCTTGAAGCTTGATCACACTCAAGAGGCCTAAATTACCCTTACAAAGAATAATCCCCAATGTGGTTTGTCAACGAAATAAGCCAATCAAAATATGAGGAACTTACAATCTCCCCCTTTGGCTATTTCGTGACAAAACCACCACTCACAAATCATCCTCACAAAAAATAAAAACTAAAGGTCAACAAAGAGATATTCTACATTACAAAAAGATACCTAGATACTAGGTCTTCAAAACTTCAAGCTCTTGTAGAATAGCCATCCCTACAAAACAAAGAGACTACACTTTCCAAGACAAGTGTATGTGAGGTGATCAAGAGAGATAGATAAATAAGAGCAAACTTCAACATGCAACATGCAAATGCTCTCCCCCTATATAGGTTACTCCCCCTCAATGGGACAATCTCTCCAAATATGCAATCCCCTTAAATAAAACCACATTACACCACATTACTCCCCCTTTTTGTCATGAGATAGGCAAAGGAGTATTCCCCAACCGGGTCACTTTAGCAAAGAGAGCTATTAGCAAGATAAGTGCATAATCATATACAACAACCTTATACAACTTAAATTAATTGAGAGAGAATCATTGAGGGTTTTATTGTTTAGAAGAAAATGTGTGACTTAGTTGCTTTGGATGTAAGACATGTAACATCATGGTTCAAGCAAATGGTATTTGGCAAAGCAAACATCAAAAGGGTTTCCAAAAGAATTCAAACCAATTTATACCCTTTTGTTATAAGCAAACAAGATATAGTTTATCAAAATGAATTTCAATTTAAAGAGCAACTATATCAAACTTTATGAGCAAAACAAGACATGAGTGACTTTTGCACCCTATTTGATTTTTCCGGGTAGGATACCCGTATGATAGTAGTCTTGTTCAACTGATAAAGAGAGAGAGAAGACTAAATTTGGATGAGACATCCGTATTTATTGCAAGGATACTAGATCCTTATTGGGTTTAGTCTTCTCATTTGCTTTCACACTAGAGCAATCAAAAGCATATCATGCATATTATTTTAAGCATGTCATTAAAGGTTCTCATGTCATGGAGTTAAATTATGGGTCATTCAAGTGTACTTTCCCAATCAAAATCTCCTAGTCCAAAAATGCATTTTTTGAACATAGAGGTGACATGGATTACAAATCAAGCAAGGCACACTTATTAAGTAAAAAAAAAACATATAAGAATATATATAAGCACAACCAAGAATACTCAAGCAATTAATAAAGAAGCATAAAGTTGATCAAGTTTTTGCTTATTCCAACATGCAAGGTTGCTCTCTTTGCTTGAGTTCCCCATAAGGGGTCAAACACCAAAACACATCAAGGCATATGACAAATCCCAATAGACCTACTAAGTGACTTGAACCTAGTTGAGTCTAAGGGCTTTGTAAATAAATCCGCTAGTTGATCATTTGTGCCCACATGCTCGAGTGCAATGCATTTGTTTTCAACTAGTTCTCTAATGAAATGATGCCTAATGTCTATATGCTTTGTCCTAGAGTGCTGAACCGGATTCTTTGAAATATTAATAGCACTCATGTTATCACAATAAAGAGTAAGAATACCTTGATCAAAGCCATAATCCACAAGCATTTGTTTCATCCAAAGGAGTTGTGTGAAAGCACTCCCGGCGGCTATGTATTCCGCTTCAGCTGTGGATAGAGAGATGGAATTTTGTTTCTTGCAAAACCATGAGACCAAGTTGTTGCCTAGGAAGAAGCAACCGCCCGATGTACTCTTCCTATCATCACAATTTCCTGCCTAATCTGCATCACTAAAGCCAACTAAGCTAGCATTAGTGTCAAAAGAGTACCATATCCCATAGTTGGATGTCCCATTCATATATCGAATGATTCTCTTCACGGAGGAGAGATGGGATTCCTTGGGATCCGCTTGGTACCTAGCACATACACCCACACTAAAGGCTATATCGGGTCTACTTGCGGTCAAGTAAAGCAAGCTACCAATCATACCACGATAAAGACTTTGTTCCACACTCTTGCCACTAGCATCCTTGCTTAGTTTCAGGGTGGTACTCATGGGTGTGTCACAATGTTTGGCATTCTCAAGGCCAAACTTCTTCACTAGGTTCTTAGCATACTTAGCTTGGGATATGAAAATCCCATCATGCAATTGCTTGATTTGCAAACCTAGGAAGTAATTGAGCTCCCCAACAAGACTCATCTCAAACTCATGAGACATGACATCAACAAATTTTTGGACTTTTGATTTGTTGGTGGAGCCAAAAACAATATCATCAACATAAATTTGAGCTATGAAAAGCTCATCTTTGTTCCTCTTGATGAATAAGGTTTTGTCAACACTACCCCTAGTGTAGTCATTGTCAACAAGAAATTGAGTGAGGCGCTCATACCAAGCCCTAGGTGCTTGTTTCAACCCATATAAAGCCTTCTTGAGGCTGTAGACATGATTGGGGTGGTGTGGATCCACAAACCCCTTGGGTTGCTCAACAAACACTTCCTCATGCAAGAGACCATTTAGGAAGGCACTCTTAACATCCATTTGATGCAATTTGAACTTGTGCACACATGATATGGACAAAAGAAGCCTTATGGACTCAAGACGGGCAACCGGAGCAAAAGTCTCCTCAAAGTCAATACCCTCAATTTGAGAGTATCCTTGTGCTACAAGTCTAGCCTTGTTGCGCACAATGTTGCCATTCTCATCTGACTTATTCCTATAAACCCATTTGGTGCCTATGACATTAGTATCCTTGGGTCTAGGAACAAGAGTCCAAACCTCATTTCTTTCAAATTGGTTTAGCTCTTCTTGCATGGCAAGAACCCAAAACTCATCATTCAAGGCTTCATCAACCTTTTTGGGTTCAATTTGAGAGGTGTAACAAGTGTAGCTAATTTGATTAGCTATTTGACCCCTAGTCCTAACACCCTCATTCATATCTCCAAGAATGTCATTTTTATTATGGAGATGTCTAACCCATGGAGCGGGTTCTTTAGAGTCCAAAGATGGATCTCTATCAAGAGGTTGGATGACCTCTTCATCAAGACTTGACTTCACATCAATTGAAGTCTCAACATTCTTCTTCTCCAAGAAAGGATCATCAAGCACAATGACCTCCTCATCATGGTCTCGAGTCTTAGGCCTACAATCATCTATGACGACATTAGATGATTCCATGACACTTCGAGTTTTTAAATTGAAAACTCTATAGGCCTTACTATTAAGGGCATAGCCAATAAAAATCCCCTCATCACTCTTGGCATCAAACTTGCCAAGTTGATCTCAGTCATTTAGAATATAGCATTTGCTCCCAAATGAGTGGAAGTAGCTAATATTTGGCTTCCTACCCTTCCATAATTCATAAGAGGTTTGCCTAGTACCGGGCCTTAGGAAGACTCTATTTCCTATGTAGCAAGCCGTATTGACGGCCTCGGCCCAAAGGTTCCTAGGGACATTGTTGCTAAGCAACATCACACGGCCCATCTCTTGAAGGACCCTGTTCTTCCTCTCAACAACCCCATTTTGTTGAGGAGTTCTAGGAGCCGAAAACTCATGGGAAATGCCTAAGCTATTGCAATAGCTTTCAAAACAAGCATTTTCAAATTCCCTCCCATGATCACTCCTAATTCTTTTAATGCTTTTAATGTGTGAGTTCTTTTCATTTTGAAGTTTAGTGCAAAGCATTTTAAATTTTTCAAAAGTTTCAGATTTTTCTCTAAGAAAATATGTCCAAGTAAATCTAGAAAAATCATCAACACAAACAAAAATGTATCTCTTGCCACCGAGACTCTCGGTTTGCATGGGACCCATAAGGTCCATATGTAGAAGCTCTAATGGCTCCTTGGTGGCGAGATACTTGCCTTTCTTGTGCATACTTTTGGTTTGTTTCCCTTGTTGACAATGTCCACAAACGCCATCGACTTTCTTCCCAAGCTTAGGGAGGCCACGCACAACCTTGAACTTATCTAAGATCCTCAAATCTCGATAGTTCATGTGGCCAAGTCTTTGATGCCATAACTCAATTTCCTCATATTTGGACATATTGCAAGAGATAGCACTCGCTTCAAGACAATAGCAATTGTCACTAGATCTCTTTCCTTTTAGCAAGGTTTGTCCATTTGGCATTAAAATAGAGCAATCATTTTTGTTAAACAAGACAGAGAGTCCGTCATCATTAAGATGAGAAATGCTTATAAGATTGGCTTGTAAGCCATCAACAAGTAAAGCATTGGACAAGGAGGGTAAATCGGGAATGGAGATGGTTCCTTTCCCTATGACTTTCTTTCTAGATCCATCACCAAAGGTGACAAATCCTCCATCCTCCAAGACAAGGGATTTATAGAAGCTCTTGTTCCCCGTCATATGCCTAGAACACCCACTATCCAAATACCAAGTGTTAGAGGCATTTGCCTTCAAGGCAATTTGAGCCACATAGCAAGAATAGTTATCCCTTCTAATCCACCTAGGTGTAATGTTCTCATTCCTAGTGGTATTAGTCACATTGACTCTAGATTTTCTAGGATCATGCAAATTTGCTCTGGGTTTCCTAGGAACATGCATTCTAGCTCTAGCTCTATTTCTTTCAATCATGCTCTTGATTCTACACATTTCAATGTATTTAAAGCAATTTGGTCTAATGTGACCATCAATACCACAAAAGTGACACGTGGGAATAAAATAAGAAGACATACCATGCCCTTGTGAGTACAGAGGGGCTTTCCCACGCATTTGAGCTTGTCTTTTGTGTTGGATTGGTTCTCTTCTTCTTTGTTGTTGAGTTGGAACGAATTGCTTCCTTGGTTGCCCTTGCATGAATTTCTTTTTGGCTTGATGGTATTTCGGTTGAGGGAAACTTGCTTGATGCACCCTTGTTGATTGAGCTTGAGCTTGTTTCCCTTGTGCTACCTTGACTTGAGGATCTTTAGAGCACTCTCCTAGTTCGATCTTCTTCCTAGGATATTGTGGGGGGAGAGGCTCTTTGTTATCCAAACCCTTAACAAACACAATTTTGCTTGAGGATGAGGTCTCCTTGTCATTTTCATAGCCAAGACCTTTCTTATCACTTGGCCTCTTGCCAACTCCCAACATGTGGTCAAGTTTATTCGTGCTTGAAGTCATCTTAGCAATGATCTCTCTAGCTTCTTCAAGCTCCTTTTCCATCAATTCCTCATTCCTTTTGGCTATCTTCACTTCTTTATTTAAGTGAGTAGCTTCGGTGGATAGCTTGAGATTCTCCCCTTTTAGCCTTTGAATCTCCTTCTTCATCTTCAATCTTGAGCTTTGAAAATGCTCAATGAAGCCTTCAAGATCCATTCCTCCTACATCCATATTTGTTGAATGGGATGAAGAGTCACCATAGCTAGAGTCATCTTCACTTTGTTTCTCTACCTCTTCATCATCTATTGCTTCCTTACTTTTGAGAGAAGATGCGAAGGCAATAAAGTTTGCCACATGATCCTCATCATCTGAGGATTCTCCTTCTTCTTCCAAGTCATCACCATCGCTCCACGTGGCGGCCATGGCCTTTCCTTTCTTCTTATTTTTCAAATTTCCATAATCCGTGGAGATGTGTCCGAAGCCTCCACATTCGAAGCATTGAATCCCTTTTCTTGTGGGCTTGTCTTCACTTGACTCAAACTTCTTGAAAGGAGTCTTCTTCTTTATTTCCTTTCCTTTGGATCCAAATCCCCTCTTCTCAAAATTGATGAACTTCTTGAATCTTTTCACCATGAGGGCCATTTCTTCATCTGAGTCTTCTTCCTCCTTCTCAACCTTAGAAGTCTTCAGAGCGATGCTCTTTTGCTTCTTTTGAGGTGTAGGTGTGGGAGTCCATCTAGACTCATATGCTAGAAGCCTTCCAATAACTTCACTTGGCTTCATATTCTTGTAGTCACTATTCTCCTCAAGAGCCGTCACCTTTGACTCAAATCTTGCTGGAAGCGACCTCATAATTTTTTGCTTGATCCTCCTATCCGAATAGGGATCACCAAGTTGATGGCTTTGATTGACTATGTCCATCATCTTCACTTGAAAGTCGTTGAAGCACTCATCCTCCTCCATCCTAATTTGCTCGAATTGTGTTTGGAGGACTTGAAGCTTGGAGTCCTTGACCACCTCGGTTCCCTCATGGGCCGTCTCTAGAATCTCCCATGCCTCTTTTGCAATTCTTGTTGTTTGGATCAATTTGTACTGATTGTCATCCATTGCACAAAGAATAGCATGCATAGCCTTGTTGTTCCACTTGGATGCTTCAAACTCTTGAGTTGACCATTCCGACTTTGGCTTGGGAACTACACTTTCGTCTTCAAGAGTCTTTTCCGGAAGAGCGTATCCATCTTCAATTGCCATCCATGCTCGGTCATTTATTTGGCAAATGTAAGACTCCATCTTACCTTTCCAAGAGGCATAGTCTATTCCAGTGAGCAAAGGGGGTCTTGTGCTAGAGGCTCCCTCATTACCACTCCCGTTTCCACTCATAGTGTTTGGGTATGAATGAGATGAATGTTTATGATGCAACAAACACAAACAAAATGCAAGACACACAACGAGCAAGGATCACCTAAGTGTATCTAGGAACCCGCTCTGATACCAATTGAAAATACACATAGTGTGTCTAATACAACCTAGAGGGGGGGTGAATAGGTTTTAGTTGATATATTACCAACTTTTCGACTTAATCAATTTCGATAATCCTACTCTATATTAACAATCAATCAATCCAATATAAATATGCGAAAAACAATAAAAACACAAGGATTGATTTACGTGAGAAACCCTCCAACTTGGCAAAACTCACGGGCTATCCTTCTAGCCACAAACGGTCCTCAAATCCACTATTTGAACGAAAGTTTACAACCTAGGTTGACCTCAAGTCACACCTACTTGGTCACTAACCCTTTCAATCTACCCAACGGGCCTTTAATAGTGATTCTTGACCACAAGCTTGTGCACTAACTCACTTAGTCACAAAGCTTAACAATCAATGAAGAGGTTAAACAACCTAAGTGAATATGTAAAAGATATTCAAATATGCAATTAATGCTAGGCAACAATAAATGCTTATCTAAGGATTTAAAGATGTCAATAAATGCAAATCCTAGATATCAATATCTAAATGCAAATGCATGAAGATTTAGCTAGAAGGGTAAAATCGTCCTAAATGCTAGCTATTAATGAACAAGGCTCTCAACCAACAAACAACAACTCAATCATGTTATAAATGCTAATGAACATAAAGATATGCAATAAAATCACATAAAAGAGCTAACCCTAGGCAAACAAGAACATAAATAAATACAAAGAGATTTAGGGCATGTTCAAGTTACCTAGTCAATGAAAGCAAGAAGAATCCATGATGAGATGATGCTTGAAGATGTTAGATGCACATGGATTTGTGTTTGGTTGAGTAAAGATGAGTTCTTGGGAGTTTCTCTCTCTAAGGAAAGCTTGGCCTATCAAAAATGGCTTCTTGAACTCATAGGCACGAGCAAGGAAGAAGATAGATCATATATATGGGAGCCCTAGTTGAAACAGCGTCGTTTTGAACTTAGGGCACAAAATCCCGTCAATACCGCTAGATGGACCGCGTCACAGGCAAGTGTCCAGACCGCGGTACACACAGCAGTGCACCGTCTGGACAACAACGCGGTGCAGGGCGCTGTGCATGCAGGTGCACAGGCCGCGGTATGGGCAACAGAGGCTTACTGGACAACACCGCGACTTGGGTCGCTTTGCGTGCAAGTGTACAGGAAGTGGTACAGGGAGCATGACCCTGCTGAGGTAT
This sequence comes from Dipteronia sinensis, assembly GCA_033220585.1. NCBI lineage: Eukaryota > Viridiplantae > Streptophyta > Magnoliopsida > Sapindales > Sapindaceae > Dipteronia > Dipteronia sinensis. Next base: position 27,264,295 of record CM065641.1, on the reverse strand, counting down.
ACCGCTCTGTATGCCGCGGTGCAAGCATGTCTTGCCAAGCGGTCTAGGCCGCGCTAAGAGAAGAAATTGTCTTTTCTAGGCAAACTCAACACACTAAGTGATGTGCAAAATGTGCAAGTGTGGAGAGTAAAAGGAGGCATACAATACATCATTCAATTACATGAAGATAGAAACATAATGCATGCAAGTGAGTGTGTGCAACTAGATCTCTTCAAAGAAAGTTAAACTAGTGAGATACCTTTGAAGTGCTCTTTGAGAGAGATGATGTCCTTGAAGCTTGATCACACTCAAGAGGCCTAAATTACCCTTACAAAGAATAATCCCCAATGTGGTTTGTCAACGAATGGGTAGCTTAGGTCCTCGTTGGCTAGCTTCCAAGCATCTCCATAACTTCAAGAGCAAAAGGTATATTCATTTGAATTTGTCTCTTGAAGAGTTTAGGTGCACACACACACTTCATGCATGCTTTTTTCATCTTGCATTTGTGTTTTAATTGTTTATATGTGTGCATCCATTACACATTTCATACTTGCACTTCATTGTTAGATCTAAGTGTAGTTTTGTGTGGTGTAATTCATTTCCTTTTGTGTGATCGAAAACGTCCGCGCTTGCATGATGGTGTGCATGTCTTAGCATGATGGTTGACCATTTGAGAAGGTCCCATTCTTCTCTTGGTTAAGTGTTAGTTTTTGTTTGGTTGTTTGGAGTAAAGTGTCTAGTTTCAAAAGAGTGGATTTCAATGATTAAAATGTTTTTCGAAACTGACCTTTATATGGTCTTGTGACCATAATATTTTATACAAAGATTCAAAATGAGTTTTGAAATTTCTCTACAAACTAGACACCCATATCTTTCCAGTGGTATATTATTTTTTGGATTGATTTTGATTTCTCCAAAGTGACCACTAAAACAGGACAACTCTGTTGCTGTTCGTTTTTGACATTTGGTCACTCAAATGACCATATCTCTTTCAATAGACATCGAAACATCATTCCATAAATTGGAGTAGAATGTAGACATCCATACATTTCCAACGGTATATTATTTATTAAATTTTGATGTCGTTTGGTCATGTTTTGAGCCTTTTGAAAATTAGGATGTTGGCTGATTTGCCAGTGCGAGGGTACTGCATGGTTACCACATACCAGACATGCTCACTGCATCATTTTGACCAGAAATTAGTGTTTTAAAACTTCTCAAAATGACGTAGTTTCATTTGGATCATATATATACTTCATCTTCATCCCTATTTCGACCTAGAGCTTATAAAATTAGAACATAGTGAGAGAAAGAGCTCCCTAGAGAGAGAAAGCTTCAAACTTTGTTCTTTGACTCTCTAAACCCAAAAACCCATGCATCCGTGACATCCATTGCATCAATCACACATGGGTCTTCATCAATCTTGACTTGGTAAGTAAGAACAAACATCTCATCTTCATTTATTGTTCTTTAAGTCTAAGATTTAGTTTTTAATGCATAGGATTTGTAGAAATCATTTTTGAATGCATTATTGTGTTGATTGATAACATGATTGGGTTTGTTTTGTGATAGCTAAATTGATTAGGTCATTTTTGCCTAAAAGCTATGTCATAAATATTCATGTGTGATTCATTGATAACTAGGTTGAGAAATTGTGTTTTAATCAACTAGTAAATGTTTGTGAATATTTGACTGGGTTTGTTTGTGATAGCTAGCATTTAGGACATTATTGCCCTCTAGCTAATTCTTTATGCTTTGCATTTAGACATTGTTGTTTAAGCCTCATTAATTGCATTTCTTGATTGCATATTTATTGCCTTTGTTATAT
>CM065641.1:27144988-27257488 GCA_033220585.1 Dipteronia sinensis | reverse complement strand
ATAGAAGCAAAAATGGAGCTAGATGCACATGGGTATGAGTTTGGTTGAGTAAAAATGACTTCTTGGAGCTCTCTCTCTCTTGGATTCACTTTCTCTCAGTTAAAGATTTAATTTTTAGAGCTCTAGGTTTAAATGGTGGAGAAGATAATGTATTTATAGGGACCAAAAAATGAGCTGGTATGAAATACCCGAATTGCCCAGTTCGGGTGACAAAGGCGACATTCAAGGCGACATGCACAAGTCGCCTTACACACTGGAAAGAAAACACGTTGCCTTAGGCGATATGTAAGGCGACATGCACAAGTCATTTTGTAAGTCGCCTTGCAAACTGGAGGAAAATTACAAGTCTAAGGCGACATTCACAAGTGGCCTTGCATATCGCCTAACACACTGGACAACCCATCAACTCCAGATTTAATCAACTCAAATGCAAGGAAGTGTGTAGGTGCAACAATACATACATGTCAATACAAATACATAATATGTGAGTGTGTGCAACTAAAACCTCTTCAAAGAGAATTAGGCGTGTGCTATACCTTTGAAGTGCTATTGAGAGTGATGATGCCCTTGAAGCTTGATCACACCTAACGAGGCCTAATTTACCCTTACAAAATAAATCCCAATGTGGTTTGTTAACGAAATAAGCCAATCAAAATATGAGGAACTTACAAGTCGGATGCTTTTGACATGTTCAAAGCATTTAAAGCTGAAGTAGAAAATCAACTAGAGAAACACATAAAAATCTTGAGATCTGATCGAGGTAGAGAATATCTATCTGGTGAGTTTCAGCAATATCTTATTGATAATGAGATTTTTTCTCAGCTTTTTGCGCCAGGAACACCTCAACAAAATGGGGTGGTAGAAAGGAGAAATAGGATTCTTTTGGACATGGTTAGGTCTATGTTGAGTTTGTTAATAGCCAAATTTGGCTAAAGACCAAAGGGAAATTTTCCACCCTCTAAACCTGGCTCCATGCCTAAGGTCATCCACCAGGAGACCATGTTACCCAAAGCCGAGCTACTGTACCGCCCCACAGGAACAAGGACGGGCTCCAGAAACACCCGGAGTAGAGCCCGTCACAGTCAGATCAAGCCTGCCTAACCAAACCTGAAAACAGGAAATCCCCCCGAAGTCGGGATTACCTCACAATTTCTCCAGAAGCTCGCCTATACCTCGCTGACATAGTGAGGTGTCGCTAGGAGGCTGCACCTAGCTTCAAAAGGTCAAGGGAGGCTAGACCTAGCTTCTGATTAGACGAAATTCCTTTATATCAGGGCTAGAACACTGATCGACCTCACTATCTAATGTACCTTGCCACATTACATGACATATTCGACGACTCCTATGGGAGAACATGCTAGACCTAAAGACATATAGGATCATATCTTAAGACGTTACATATATACAGAACAAGGAATAGAGTCTAAGTAGGAAACAAATTGATCTCCACCAAGATATCCTCGATTCAGCAATTAACTCAAAGTCAATAACATTTTAAATGTAAAATCCCGTCTGATAAAGAGGGAAGAGATGGAGAAAATCAAGGGGGAAATCAATTAGTTTGACCAATGAAGACAAGGTATTAAAGCAGGACTTGAACCTTCTGAAAGAGGAGACTACTTTTCGACAGGCATACAATAAGTACCCGACTATACCCTAGAGAAAATTGAGAGCAATTTGAGAGAGATTTGTATATCATACATTATCAATAAAGAGAGTATTTTTCTTTCTTTTGGGTGGTGAATAGTATCATTGTTCCTTGTCATTTTATTAAGCACTGTTACACACATGTTCAACCTTGGCCAGCACCTACATGGTAGTGGTCTCGAGGGTGTTAACTGAGATTTCTTGTCTTGAGCAAAATTTTCGTTAACACTTTCTGGCGCCATCTGTGGGAACCTACCCTACACTCAGTTAATCAAGTCAACTATTTGCATTTGCATTTTTGTTGTTTTACAGGAACCATGAGGCTTCGCTCTTCCCAAGGCCAACATGGAGTTTCAGAACCACCCTCGGCGAGGCCTACGCGAAAGGCCCCAAGAAAGGGGAGGAAGTCTAGATATGGCAATCAAGCTGCGGTACAAACAACTAATGCGCGGGCTTTTGGCCACCCTATAGTGAGCCAGGCCGGGCTCGACCAACAAGCGGCAGCCTTCGTGGAAACCGTCTGCATCCGCCTGCTCGTTGAAGGTATCAAAGTCCAGCCAACAAACCCGAATGATCAGGGAGAACCAAGCAGGTTCGGAGCTAGGCAGCCTGCCTTCGACCGCCTGGGACCTCCTCTTCCAGAGCCAGCTCGAGACAGGACTGGGCTCCAACTTTCGATCCGGGATAGGCTGGGACCCACGCCCCCAGTTTCGAAAAGACCTTCACAATATCAACCCAGGCGAGTTAAGTCTGCCGCAGATGCCTTGACTCGGGAGCAACGAGAGGTACCCCGCCCAACAGCATCAAAGAGGAATGCCCGGGCCCAAGAGGAAGAGAGTCGACGAACTTCCCGAGTGGATCCTGTCCATGAAGGGGATCAGATAGAGGTCGCCAGTTCAACTGAGGGACTCAACAGCGAAGAATCCAAGGTCAACTCAAAGAAACCTTGGAACAAGCGACTGAGGGATCACCTAGCAAAGCTATAGAAGGAGGTTGATGTGTAAAATCGTGTTATAAAATACTCACTCACAAGTGCACTAATCATGAAGATAAGTACAGTGCCAAGTAAGGATTGTTCCCACGAGGAAAATAGATTTATTGATTGAAAACTAATTTTAATTCTAATTAAACTAAAAGTAACCAAAGATGTTGTTTGTTTGATTGATTAAACTAAAACTAAATTAAATTAATCTAAAGAAAACAATTAAAGAGAATATGGTTGTGATCAATGGAAAGAAAACACTAGGTCATCAATGATCCCCAATTATGAACACTCAATGTATGGAATTAATTTGTAAACAAGATTCAATCAATTCTAGGGTTCATTCTTTGTCTTTAATGTGACTATTACCGTATGGTCATGGGATGAGTCACGTGCTCCCAACCACTATTCACCCTTGGTCTATGGTGTGAACAGTGATCGGAAACCCTTTAAGCGTAAGAATTAAGAATCAAATTCTATACTTTGCTTGGCCCATGCTAAAGATAAAATTCATTCATTCAAAAGAGCGTTAATCAAGATTATGTTTGGTCTATACTCTAACCCTAATTCTCAAATAGTCTTAACCCTAAAATCATGCCAAATAGTTATCCACCCTTGGTCTATGAAGTGAATAAATATTAAAACTAATGAGGATTAAGCAATTAAGAACAATGAATAAATCAAGAATTGAATTGATGAAATAATAATTAATTTATATGAGCATTCACAAAAGGTTCACATTGATTCCCTAGTTATGGGATTAGTTACACATGATAGGAAAAGAAAAGAAAAGAGATTGAGTAGAGAAAACCCGAGATGATCATCAAAGAGCTCCTCCAATTCTTCTTCGTCTTCTTCTATAATGGATGGATGGTTCTTGAGGTGATGTGTGGTGATGGCAAGCAGAACTCTTTTCTTCAAGAAACTCATGATATTTATAGGTGATAATTCCTTGTGAACTCCCAATTTGCTTTGTTGTAGGAAACTCACAAAGTAGGAAAGAAGAATGAGAGAAGGAATTGGAATCCTTTCCTAAATTAGATTTCCTTTCTTGATAATTGTCTCCTAATTTGAGTTTAGGAAGTTTTCCAAACATGTTTTGATCTTCTAAAATCATTGGAATTTGATTTGGGAAGTTTTGGAACAGTTCTGGACCAATTCGGAATGGAATCCGCCAAAAGTATGTCAAAACCGCTTCCTAGGTCGCTCCGCAGGTCGCCCGCGGTCAGTACCACAGTACTGTACTGATATGTACCGCCACGTAGACTGCTAGGTATGAAATTGCACGAATCACGGTCTGGCCCGCGGTCAGCTTCTCCAGCTCGACCTTCAGTTACTAAATTGGGCATAACCTCTTCTAGGAATATCAGAATTGCGATCCGAAAAGTGCGCCGGAAACTAGACTTCTAGGGCTTTCCATCAATAGGTAGTAGGACACACAATTCAAACTAAGGAGAGAGACATGGGGCCTGAAATCTGGGTGATCTACACTGGCCAAAATTCAGCTTTTTGCTCATTTTCTTCAAAATAACTTCTAACACCTCTTCCATGGAATGTGACCTATAAATCCTCAACAAACACATAAAATACCTAATTTCACCCAAGAACAAAGCACAAATAATAGGAAATGGGGACCTAAAATATGTATAGAAATAGACCGATCAAATACCCCCAAACCTATCTTTTGCTAGTCCTCGAGTAAAACTAGAGTAAAAACAAAAACTAAAAACAAACAAAAATCTAAAAATAAAAATTTTATATTAAGCCACTTTCGTAGGGAACAAGATAGCATTGAGCGTATGCTACAAGCCTTTAAACCTCTAGGTGTCCCTAGTAGGATGAGTTTTGTCTCTTGAGGGTTTACAGCTATGCTACCCACAAACATATTTCTATGAAAAATCAAATAATTAAGATGCAATCAAAGTGTGCCATTCAAAGCCAATGCATGCTATAGCCACTGAATAAAGACTAAAATTATGCCACAAATTTGAATGCATGCTTGGTTTTAATGAAAAACCCACACTCAAGACACTTTAGTTTCAAAAGCACATTCGTCAAACGGCATAGATATAGTTTGCCTTGACTCTAATTCTCACAAGATGTCGCTCATTAATTTCACACAGAACCTAGGCAAATACACTCATCAAGCATATGCGAATGAAGTTATGCACAAGAAATTTCAAAATATAATCGCATATGAATATATAATAAAAAGAACGCTTGACTTTTATGCAAAAGATCTCATGAACGGAATCAGATATTAAGAACAAGATAGAGCATATGTTTACCTTTACTCTCGAGCTAGCATTCCCAAAAGATCAATTAGGTATTTTTTTGGTTATAACGGGGCCATTGGGTGAAGATCTGGAACCATGTGCTTCTTTTAATTGTCTCTCCACCTTGATTGCTAGCTTGAAAACAGAATATTAAGTCCAATAGGGCTGAACCACATCACTTATTTCTGGACGTAGCCCACCAATGTAACGAGCAAAAATCTGTTGTCTCACTGCTTGAATGCAAATTGGCTGAACTGCACGCTGGAGTTCTCTCGAAGAAAGACCTATCTCCTGGGGGTTAAGAAAGAACGGGAAAAGGATAGCAAACAAACCTAGGATCATATCAAGAAATTCTTCAACAATCTTCATACTCGGCCAAATTTCTTCGAATTCTTCATTCCACTTGCATCTAGGCTTCTTGAACAATTTTTGTTCATCCTCCTTCTTGAGTTGACTTTGATTTCTCATCACTTCCATTGTAAAGCTTTATTCCTTTTCACTTTCATTTATTTGATTCATCATCTCATTTATTTATCTTTCTTTTTTTTTTTCAATTTTTTTTCTTCATTTTTTTAACCCCTCCCCCCCCCCCCCCCTTTTTTTGAGATGAGAATTTGTACATCAATTAAATAATTCTTCAAAAACCTTCTTTGCATTTGATGCTCTTGCTTTTTCCTTAGTACATGCATTTCACAAAGTCACCCATTTCGAACTCTTTTCAATCATCTTCATCACATCAATATGATCCCAAGCTATAAGGTACGGCTAAATTATGGCTCATTGGGGTTAAGTTAATGTGGGTGATGAAAGAAAAAGGCTTATAGTGTTTGGCTTCAAAATTGGCTATGGAGCACACACATAAAGGTAGGAAATATTTAAGGCCTTTTAAGTAGTTCAAGCACACATTGCCTATATCACTTCTAATGGTTCAACCAAAACAAGAGCAAAGTCCACATGTGATATCTTTTTATGATAAATGTTCTTTAATATCCAATGCATAACCTATTGAGATCAATTTCTAATGCTAAGAACCTAATGAGTGTTTAGGAATAGAAACAAAAGAACCCTCATATAATGATATTTATGTAACGCTTTTTGGTTTAGTGAACTCACAAGGGTAGTCTCCACTATTAATCATGGCAATTCAACTAAGCATCCTATCCACCATCACATCAAGAGTATGTCATAAATTTTGAAAAAATGCAATACAATACTTTAAGTGGCAAGATGTTAGTCTAAACTCAGTGAATAAAACATATATTATGGCTCTTAAAGCACACAAAAGAATCATCTCAAAGTGGAGGACAAAAATTCAAAAACTGGTGACTTTTGAAATTGACGTACGTCTGATTTTTAATGCATATATCTCAAAATACTTAACGGAAGTTAACAAAATTTTAACACAAGAAAATAGACATGCAAACTCACACTTTGAATTTAGAAAATATCTCAAAATTCGAATCACAAAAGTGAGAAAACAGACGACGAAAAACATTCATGTGCAGAATTTTAAAAACAGGGCATCGCCCATGACCTTTGGTCGAAGAAACAATCATAACTTTTAAACCACCACCAATAATTTTACGTTCTTTATACCATTGGATTCGTATCGAAAAAACAATAAACCCAATGTGGACAGAAAAATTTATTTCCTCACCAATGAATACAGTTTTAACAAAACTTTTGCCTCAAAAATTTTCAAAACAGGTCACTTTTTCCACAGATTTAAACAAATGGTTCAAAAGAAACACAAAAAAAAAAATAATAATAAACACGAATTCACACCCCCAAACCTAAACCCAACATTGTCCTCAATGTTGAAATTGAAGTGCAAGACAAATGGGGAAAGACATATAAGGAAAGATTCGGCAAAACAACACATAACATAAACATGAAATTTGAAAATAGAAAGAGAGTCATACCTTAGCTTAAACAAGAAGAATGGAAATTGGGAGAAGAGTGAGAAGAGATAATGAGAAGAGAATTGCGTACCTGCTGTTTCTTAAATAGGGACACAAATTTGTGCCCTACCGCGGTCCGGGTCATTTATCTGGGTCGCGATCTATGCAGCGGTACTGCATAAGGCTGCATACCTAAACCTGCAAAACGTACCGTTTCATTTAATGGGCCGCAGTGTATACATGTGCTTGTACAGCGGCACACCAAGCGATGTTTTCCAGTGGGTACATGCTTTGAAGACCGCGGTTCGGACAGGGTGCCTGTGCCGCGGACTACCCAATGGTAAACTCCAGAATTGTCATGCTTCCTATACCGCGATGTAAGCAGGGTGCATAAGGAGCGGTACATGCCTCGGTCTAGTCCAGTATGTACATGCTACACAAAAACCGCGGTGCATACCTAATTCCTAGGAAGCGGTACCTGCAGCGGTGTACTCCAGAATGTATAATTTCAGCTTTCAGACCTGATCTGCCCAACTCAGACATGCACATATTAAAAAGCATCTGTTCTATTTATCAAATCTAAAATTTTCAACACCCCCAAACCTAAACTAAACATCATCTTTCAATAAAGTTTGAAACTAAAATAAAACAATGCTCAATTCTAGCTAAAGGGTGTTCGAGACTTATACTAATTTATGACTCAAAATTAAAAATAAAATTTCAAACAAAAGAAAAGAAAATTATACCTGGGTGGGTTGCCTCCCACCAAGCGCTTTATTTAATGTCTACGCGAGACGCATGAGAGCACTACGGCTCTTGAAGCTTAATTGATTTCACTATCCTCGAGCTATCCTCTACCTGTGGTGAAGTAACAACTATGTACTCATCGCCATTCTTCTTCAACCTAATAGTTCCACCACGTTCAATTTCTCCGAGCTTGTCTTTTCGAATCCATACTTGCCTTACCCGATTACTCCCATGTTTGCATTGTTTGAGATACTCATAGCACCTTGGTCGAATGTGACCCCTTTCATTGCCAAAGTGACAAACGGGAACAAATCTATGAAAATATTCTTCTTGGTGGTTGTGATTCATTGGTAGAGCTCGCTTCCTTCTATTTCTTCTCCTTCTCTTTGGAAGTGGATAGACCTTCTAGGTAACGAAATTACTCGACTCATCTTTAGTCACCTTATTGATCTTAACCTCTGTCGGTTGCTTCATCACTTCGATGGTCAATGACTTGATCTCTTGCTCGGCTTTTGCAAGCTTGGCAATGCTTTCAAGTTCCTTATTCTTCATGATCTCTAAGGCTTTATCCCTTTGTTCGATCTCGGCCTTTATTAGCCTCATTCGTTGATCAAACTCATCTTTGAGCTCTTCTAATTCTTGGGAAAGTTCAACATACTTCCTCAACGAAGACTCTTTTTCTTCCATTAGCTCATTGATCTTTGTTGTCAAGTCGGAATTGAGAGCGACAACCATCTGTTTGTCTTCTTTCAGTTGCTCAATCATGTTCTCATAACTTGAACGATCATGTTGGAGAGGTGAGATCTTGCTTCTTTGCCATCTTGAATTTCTATGAGAGTAGGAGTTGATTCTGGACAAACTCCTAGATCTACCACTTGCACATTGAAACAATCAAGAGCACCTACAGGATGCCGCATGGATTCAAAAATATCTACATCGATTGTCTCATCAAATACTGTCATGGACACCTTGCCAATGTGCACATCGATGTTAGCCTTTGCGGTTGACATGAACGGTCTTCCGAGCAGAATTGGTAAGTCCTTTGCACTAGTGCCTTCTTCTTCCATATCCAATACGATAAAATCTGCAGGTATAATAAGCTTGCCAACTTGGACCAGAACATCTTCCACAATACCTTATGGATCGATCGGCAAGTAAAAGGTCCATGTTGATTGGTTTAAGGTCACTCAACCCCATCTCCTTGTACACGGCATAAGGCATCAAATTGATGCTTACCCCTAGATCCAGTGTGGCTCTCTCCTTTCTTGTTTTTCCCACTGTGATAGTGATATTGAAACTTCCAGGATCTTTGAGTTTCGAAGGCAATCTTTTTTGGAGTACTGCACTTACCTCATGTGGAACTAGCACTGTCTCATGAGAATCAGTTTTCCTATTTCTTGAATTTAGCTCCTTGAAATACTTTGCATATGCTGGCATCTTCTGGATTACTTCCATGGTTTGCAAACTAACATTGTCCTTTGACAATATGTTGTAGATCTCCATAAATGATTGGTTGAGCTTGTTCTTTTGAACTCTGGCTGGAAAAGGAACTGGAGGTACATAAGGATTTGGAGATTTGTGAATTTTTGATGTATCCTTGGACTTTTCCACCTTGAATTCTTCATCTTCTACTGGTCCACTGTTCTCTTTGGAGAAACCTGAAACATTAATAGAAGTATTAAAAAGTTCAGCATGTTTATCATTATTTAAAGCCTTACCATTACAGAGAACTGTGATAGCCTTTGCTTGCTCAGTATGGCTTGGGAATTTTCCTTGTTCTCTCTTTTGATTAGCTTCAGCTAATTGTCCTATTTGCAGTTCCATCTTCCTCATTGAAGTATCAATGTTCTGACCTCACATTAAAGTCTTGATGAGTTTCCTTGAGCATCTGTTGAGTGGTTTGCATGAATTCTTTCATTGTCTCCTCCATTGATGGATTCCTGGGTTGATATTCAGAATTATGAGCACCAGTATTATATTGTCTCTGGTTGTTGTTTCCCCATTGGTTCCCAAGACCCTGATTGTTGCTCCAAGAGAAGTTGGGATTTCTCCAACCTTGATTGTAGTTGTTCATGGCATGTGCTTTTTCCAAGTTATTAGGTCTAGGACCTCCCATTTGAACATCTGCATGATTCCCTGGTTGCTCACATCCCATGTATCTATTTTCTCTCATTTGTCCCACCTGATTCACAAGTAATTCGATGGACTTTTGCATTTGTGACATTTGCATTGAGTTCACGGTATTAGTATCTACTTCATAAATCCCTTTCCTTCTCCTAAAACTCTTCTGATGAGAATTATTGGCTAATTTTTCAAAGATCGATTGCAACTCTTCCGGCGTCTTGTCAGTCATGGATCCTCCACATGCATTATTCACCAAAACTGTTGAGACGTTATTCAATCCATCATAAAACCATTGACATAGTTGGTGGGTGTGGTATCCGTGCTGAGGACAATGAAAAAGAAGCATCTTGTAATGCTCCCAGGCTTCATAGAATGTTTCTTGGTCCCCTTGGAAGAAATTAGTAATCTTAACCCTAATCTCACTGGTTTTCTGGGGAGAATAGAATTGGTCAGTAAGCTTCTCTACTACCTCATCCCATGTTGTCAGAGAAGCTGGAGATAACGTCAAGAGCCATGTCTTTGCCTTTTTCTTTAGAGTATGTGGAATACACCTCATTCGCAGCTGGTTTTCTGTCACCCTATTGTTTGGAAAAGCTTGAATTGCTGCATAGAATTCTCTGAGAAACTTAAGCACATCTTCATTCGGCAGCCCATAGAAAGCGGGTAGCAAATTGTAGTGGAAACTCTTCAGCTCATAGTTTCTTGCCGCCTCATCTAGTGCGATGCACAAAGGATGATTGTCAACAGAAGGCCTACTATAATCCTTAATGGTTTTGATAAGTATAGCTGGTGGATCTGGAACCTGTTGAATGTTGTGATCTCCTTCGTCTGCCATTGCTCTCTGTCTAATACGATCAATGTTGCCGTTCAACGATAGTAATTCTCCTTGCAGTGATCTTCTACCTTGCATTCATTGTTGAAACCCTGTAGCCAAAGACAGACACACAGTAAACTACGAAAATAAAAATAAAAACTAAAAATCTAAAAATTAATGACACGACTACCTAAACTAGACTAAATCTATTAACTAAAACTAAAACTACAATCAACCAATAAATTCAACCAGTCCCCGGCAGCGGAGCCAAAAACTTGATGTGTAAAATCGTGTTATAAAATACTCACTCGCAAGTGCAAGAATCGTGAAGATAAGTACAGTGCCAAGTAAGGATCGTTCCCAAGAGGAAAATAGATTTATTGATTGAAAACTAATTTTAATTCTAATTAAACTAAAAGTAACCAAAGATGTTGTTTGTTTGATTGATTAAACTAAAACTAAATTAAATTAATCTAAAGAAAACAATTAAAGAGAATATGGTTGTGATCAATGGAAAGAAAACACTAGGTCATCAATGATCCCCAATTATGAACACTCAATGTATGGAATTAATTTGTAAACAAGATTCAATCAATTCTAGGGTTCATTCTTTGTCTTTAATGTGACTATTACCGTATGGTCATGGGATGAGTCACATGCTCCCAACCACTATTCACCCTTGGTCTATGGTGTGAACAGTGATCGGAAACCCTTTAAGCGCAAGAATTAAGAACCAAATTCTATACTTTGCTTGGCCTATGCTAAAGATAAAATTCAGTCATTCAAAAGAGCGTTAATCAAGATTAGGTTTGGTCTATACTCTAACCCTAATTCTCAGATAGTCTTAACCCTAAAATCATGCCAAATAGTTATCCACCCTTGGTCTATGGTGTGAATAAATATTAAAACTAATAAGGATTAAGCAATTAAGAACAATGAATAAATCAAGAATTGAATTGATGAAATAATAATTAATTAATCCATATATGAGTATTCACAAAAGGTTCATACTGATTCCCTAGTTATGGGATTAGTTACACATGATAGAAAAAGAAAAGAAAAGAGACTGAGTAGAGAAAACCCGAGATGATCATCAAAGAGCTCCTCCAATTCTTCTTCGTCTTCTTCTATAATGGATGGATGGTTCTTGAGGTGATGTGTGGTGATAGAGTGATGGCGAGCGGAACTCTTTTCTTCAAGAAACTCATAATATTTATAGGTGATAATTCCTTGTGAACTCCCAATTTGCTTTGTTGTAGGAAACTCACAAAGTAGGAAAGTAGAATGAGAGAAGGAATTGGAATCCTTTCCTAAATTAGATTTCCTTTCTTGATAATTGTCTCCTAATTTAAGTTTAGGAAGTTTTCCAAACATGTTTTGATCTTCTAAAATCATTAGAATTTGATTTGGGAAGTTTTGGAACAGTTCTGGACCAATTCGGAATGGAATCCGCCAAAAGTACGTCAAAACCGCTACCAAGGTCGCTCCGCAGGTCGCCCGTGGTCAGCACCGTAGTGCTGTACTGATATGTACCGCCACGTAGACTGCTAGGTAGAAAATTTCACGAATCGCGGTCTGGCCCGCGGTCAGCTTCTCCAGCTCGACCTTTGGTTACTAAATTGGGCATAACCTCGTCTAGGAATATCGGAATTGCGATCCGAAAAGTGAGCCGGAAACTAGACTTCCAGGGTTTTCCATCCATAGGTGGTAGGACATACAATTCAAACTGAGGAGAGAGATATGGGGCCTACAATCTGGGTGATCTGCACTGGCCGAAATTCAGCTTTTTGTTCCTTTTCTTCAAAATAACTTCTAACACCTCTTCCATGGAATGTGACCTATAAATGCTCAACAAACACATAAAATACCTAATTTCACCTAAGAAAAAAGCAAAAATAATAGGAAATGGGGACCTAAAATATGTATAGAAATAGACCGATCAGAGGTCTAGCAGATAAGAAAAGGAAAGAATAAGGAGGATAAAAAAGATCAATTGAGCGAGATGAACGCTCCCTTCACTAGGAGGATCGGGGAAGCGGAGCTCCCACCAAAATTTAAAATGTCAGCAGATAAGTTCTCCTGGACAGAAGATCCTCTAAGCCACCTGTAGAGCTTCGTCCAACAGATGGAGGTCCAGAACACCACCAGAGCAGCTATGTGTAGGATGTTTCCAACAACCCTAACCGACTACGCGAAAACTTGGTTCAGGAAGCTGCTTGCTGGTAGCGTGAATTTTTTCACAAAGTTATCAACAGATTTTTGCTCGCAGTTCCAACGGGTCAAACCTCGTTTGAAGTCTCCCATACACCTCCAATATGTGATTCAGGAACGAAGTGAGACGCTTCGATCGTACGTGGAACGTTTTCACAAAGAGGTCATACAAATGGGAGTTTTCACCTAGAAAGAGACTTTTGCCAATTTCAGGCGGAACCTGTGGGCGGGAAAGCTTTTCTGTTCCTTCGCCAAGAGACCGCCCAAGACTTACCAGGAGGCCTGCAATCGAGCTCTTGAGCAAGTCGAGATCGATGAGCAACTCAAAGTCAAGATGGAACACGACTATATGAGACGGCGAAGCGTCAGAAAAAAGAAGCCCCCAAATCTGAGCTAGCCTAGAAAACTCAGAATAAACCTCCCAATAGGTCGACCTATCGCATCCCCGCTCCTCAACACAGGCAAGAAAAATATCCAGCAAGACGAACCCCTCCTCGGGCTTCACCACCTCCCATGACCGTGGCCCCCGTAATGCGAGGGGAGAAAGGGTATGACTACTACACTCCTTTGAACGCTTCCAGGGAAACGATCTACCTTGCTATACGAGACAAGGGGTTACTTCAAAAGCCTGCTCCCATGAAAGCCCCAGTTGATAGGAGGAACTGGTACAAGTACTGCGACTTCTATGAAGACGTGGGCCACAACACTTTAGAGTGCTATAATTTGCATAACCAGATTGAAGCCCTGATAAGGGGGGGATGCTCGATTGAATTCTTACAGCAGATCAGAGATAAAATTTGGACCGGAAGGGAGGTACAAGCCGAGATCCGTGAGGATGCAAAGAAGAGAAAAGGGGAACAGATTGATTTAATGCAACAAATCCATGTGATACTTACCATCAGCGGAGGGCCCATATTGGCTGGCACTTCCAATAATTCCCAAAAAAACCATTCAAGGAAGATTCCCTGTATAGAAAAAAGCCAGGGAGTCTTCAAGGTCAGCCAAAGCCCGATAGAGCCCTCCCAGTCGGCACAGATAGTTTTCACTGAAGCAGATGTCTTCAACACCGTGCAACTTCATGATGATCCCATGGTAATCATAATACAGATTGCCAACTGTCTGGTCCATCGTGTGCTCGTAGATACAGGCAGCAGTGTAGATATCCTCTTCAAGGATACTTTGGAAAAATTAAATCTGAAGCATTGGTGTTACAATAGCTGTACAACTCCACTTTATGGGATCATTGGGGATTCGATCATACCAGTGGGGTCGATGATCCTCCCAGTAATCGTCAGAACCACCCCTCTCAAACAGAATATTATGACCGACTTTGTTGTGGTTGACACCCCATCAGCCTACAATGCCATCCTAGGGAGACCATTCATGTCCTCCTTGAAGGGAGTCTTGTCCGTATACCACAATGTCCTGAAGTTGCCGGTTGGAACCAAGGTGGTGGAGGTACGCGGAGACCAACAAGCAGCTAGGAAATGCTACGCAGTGTCTGCCAATCCTATAGCTTTAGCAAAACAGTGGGTACATGTTGCATTAATCCAGGAAGACATGGAAACATCCCGGATAATCCAGGAAGATATGGAGCCCGCGGAGCATCCTGAGCATCCAGAGAGCAAACCTATTATGCCTTATGATGAGGAACTGAGCAAGGAGTGGGCCAGCAGGTAGCCCGTAGATAGACTAGAGGAGATACCCATCGGAAATGATGATCCCTCCAAGGTTGTCAAGGTCGGGGCCACCCTTGAGCCAGAAGTGAAAGAAGGTTTAATTAATCTTCTTAGAGAATTCAACGACATCTTCGCTTGGAGCCATGATGAAATGCCTGGGATCCCGGCATCATTGGCCGCCCATCGACTAGCGGTAGATTAAACAGTCAAGCCCATCAAACAGAAGAGGCGTCACTTCAACGATGAGAGGAATGATGCGGTGCAGGAAGAGGTAGATAAATTGATCAAGGCAGGATTTATCAGAGATGTGCGCTATCCCGAATGGATCGCCAACGTGGTCATGGTTACGAAGGCTAATGGGAAGTGGCATATGTGTGTCGATTACACCGACCTCAACCGGGCCTGTCCAAAAGACAGTTTTCCTTTACCAAAGATCGACCAGCTGGTTGACTCCATGTCCGGAAATAAACTCTTGAGTTTTATGGACGCGTTCTCAGGATACAACCAAATTAAAATGCACCTAGCTGACTAAGATAAAACCAGTTTCATTACTGGGCAGGGCTTGTACTGCTATAAGGTGATGCCGTTTGGTTTGAAGAATACAGGGGCTACATACCAGCAGCTGGTTAACAAGCTGTTCAAGCCCGATATAGGAAGGACGATGGAGGTATACATTGACGACATGATCACAAAATCACCAACAGTAAAAGGACATCGGGAAGACCTTCGCAAGACCTTTCTCATACTGAGAGAAAACCAGATGCAGTTGAACCCCTCCAAGTATGCCTTCGGGGTAACAGCGGGGAAGTTTCTAGGCTTCATGGTTCATGAGAGAGGCATAGAAGCCAACCTAGAAAAAATCAAAGCTATCTTGGACCTGGATTCCCCAACATGACTCAAACAGGTACAAATTCTGACTGGACATGTACCTGCGCTCAACAGGTTTATCTCTCGCTCCACCGATAAATGTCTCCTTTTCTTCAAAGCCATCAAACAAGGGAAAAACATGAAATGGAGCCAGGAGAGAGAGCAAGCCTTCCAAGCCTTGAAAGAATATCTAACAAGCCCACCATTATTAGTCAAGCCAGTTCTCGGAGAAGAGCTGCAGATCTACCTGGCCATCTCAAAAACTGCAGTAAGCGGACCTTTGGCCAATGAGTGTGGCGATGGGTTTCAAAGACCCATATACTATGTGAGTCATGCTTTAACCAAGTCAGAGAGGAATTACATTCTCCTGGAAAAGCTCACTTATGCTCTGGTAATCTCAGCGAGGAAGCTCCATCCCTATTTTCAAGCTTATACAATAGCAGTGGTGACAGACCAACCTCTCCGCCAATTCTTACAAAGACCAGACGTGTCCGGAAGGCTAGTCTTATGGGCCTTAGAGCTCACTTAGTTCGATTTAAAGTATAAGCCCTGGACCACGATTAAGGTACAGGCTTTGGCTGACTTCGTGGCAGAATTTTCAGCGCTCCCAGATCAAGAGAATCCCTCAGCACCAAATGAGATCCCTGAAAAGACATCAGAGATCTACAATTGGCTGGAAGGCTACAAGTCCTGGACCCTCTTTACAGATAGAGCATCCAGGCAAGCTGGGGGAGGAGCTGGCGTAGTTTTAATAGACCCGGAGGGGACTGAATTCTGTCACTGTTTCAGATTCGAGTTTAAAGCCACCAATAATGAAGTAGAGTATGAAGCCCTCATGGCCGGGATGAAGGCAGCCATCGAACTAGAGGCCGATTACCTACAAATCAAGAGCGACTCATTGCTTGTTGTCAATCAGGTGACTGGGGTGTACCAGGCAAAGGGAGATAATATGGCTGCCTACCTAAAGCTAGCTCAGTTGCTAAAAAATAAGTTTAAGGGGTTCAAGATCGATCAGGTGCCTCGACACCAAAACCATCGCGCGGATGTCCTGGCTAAGATAGCTGCGAATGGAGGCCAATCCTTACCACGAGGAATTCCCCTCCAAGTGATCTCCCAACCAAGCATAGCCACAAACAAAGAAATCTGCTCCCTAGATCGCCAGCCTTGCTGGATGGACCCGATCGTTGTCTACCTCCTAGAGGGAGAGCTCCCCGAAGAGCCCGACCAAGCTCAAAGAATTAAAAGACTCTCGGTCCGATATAGCTTGGTAGACGGGTACCTCTACAGAAGGGGCAGATCCCTCCCCTTACTTAGATGTTTGCATCCTGATGATGCTAAATGGGCATTAAGAGAGGTCCACTCTAGGGACTGCGGGAACCACATCGGTGGGGAAGCTCTAGCATATCAAGTTCTTCGTATGGGATACTACTGGCCAACCATCCACCAAGATGCAATGAGTTTTGTACAATCTTGCGACCCATGTCAAAGGACTTTAAACTTGAACCACCAGCCACCTGAGCGACTGTCGTCTCTCAGTTCACCCTACCACTTTGCCATGTGGGGAATCGACCTAATTGAACCGCTTCCTACTGCTCCCGGACAGATGAAATATGCTATCGTGGCTATCGACTATTTCACAAGATGGGTCGAGGCAGGGCCTCTTTCTCAGATATCAGAAAAGAATACGACCAAGTTCATTAAAACCAACGTGGTATGCAGATTCGGGACCCCTCTCGTCATTATAGCCGACCTGGGTAAGCAATTCGATAACGCCCGTTTCAAGGAATTCTGTAAAAAATTAGGGATCAACCTCAGGCTCGCCTCAGTAGCCCATCCCCAGACTAACGGGCTGGTGGAATCCACCAACAAGACTATCAAGAAACTTCTAAAGAAGAATTTACAGCAGAAAAAAGGCAAATGGGCCAAGAGCTGCCAGAAGTCCTCTGGGCATACCAGACTACAAAGAGAACAGCTACTGGGGAGACACCTTACTCCCTGGCTTTCGAAGTTGAAGCGGTCCTCCCCATCGAGCATAAATTAACCTCGTTCAGGGTGCAACACTTTGAACCCGAAAGTAACGAGGTTAAGCTCCGGGCTAATCTGGACCTCCTAGAAGAAAAACAAGACCGGGTAGCAGAGAAAGTGGCAATCTACTAGAGCAAGATCGCTAGATATTTCAACCGAAAGGTCAGATCCCGAAATTTCAAAGAAGGGGATCTGGTGCTTAGGAAAGTGACCCTGAATACTTGGAAAAGGTCGGATGGAGTCTTAAGCCCCAATTGGGAAGGGCCATATTTGATAAAGCTAGTTGCTCGTGATGGAGCCTACAAACTCGAAGACATGGATGGACGACCTATCGACCACACTTAGAACGCAGATCACTTGAGGAAATTCTACCCTTGAGCGGGGAGTTTTCAAGCAGATTACCCCCGTTTAAGTTTCATTAGAATCTCTAATAAAGATGTACTACATCTCGATCATCAATAAAGTAATTTTTTTTCTTTTTCCTCTTTATCTCCGACTGTGTTAACACTTTCTTACATCCTCGATTGGGAAATTCAACATAGACACCTTAAGACCAGTGATTAGCTGGGGAAGCCCCCTCGCTACCTCCTGATGCCTTGGTCGGGCTACCAGTCCCAAGAAGGGTCTGAGTGTAAGAGCATAGTTACCATATAGATATCGAGACCAAGAAATAGCTAAACAGCCCTCCTGATGCCTTGGTCGGGCTACCACCCCCAAGAAGGGTCTGAGTGTAAGAGCATAGTTGCCATCCAGATTTCGAGACCAGGAAATAGCTTAACAGCCCTCTTAATGCCTTGGTCGGGCTACCACCCCCAAGAAGGGTCTGAGAGTAAGAGCATATTTTCCATCCAGATCTCGAGACCAAGAAATAGCTAAACAGCTCTCCGGATGCCTTGGTTGGGCTACCACCCCCAAGAAGGGTCTGAGTGTAAGAGCATAGTTGTCATCCTGATTTCGAGACCAGGAAATAGCTTAACAGCCCTCATGATGCCTTGGTCGGGCTACCACCCCCAAGAAGGGTCTAAGTGTAAGAGCATAGTTGCCATCCAGATCTCGAGACCAGGAAGTAGCTAAACAGCCCTCCTGATGCCTTGGTCGGGCTACCACCCCCAAGAAGGGTCTGAATGTAAGAGCATGGTTGCCATCCTGACCTCGAGACCAGGAAATAGCTAAACAAGCCCTCCTGACGCCTAGATCGGGCTACCTCTCCTAAGAAGGATTTGAATATAAATATTTGTTTCTGTGTGCAGGATCAAGATCATCATAATAAGAATTCGCTACCAAAGTTTGAATGAAGTATGAACAAATTATCATTACGGATGCAATTCTGGTTCCTAGTCAAGACTAGGAGTAAAACAAGAGTTTCTCAAAGCGAATCAGTTTCTCATTAAAGACAAGAGGAGCCTATCCCCCGGTAAGGCTACATCTATCCAGCGGGGCACCCCAGAGCACGGGCTATAAAAAAAATAGCTAAACTAATCAAGAGCAAAACGGGGTGCCCACCCCTTTCCGGGCAATCAAGACAAATCATAAACAAGACCGCTTCAAGCTTGGGAACTCTCTTGGTTTTCCTCTGCTGGTCCTCCTCCCTCACGCTGATCCTCGCCATCAACCCCCCGTTCAGGTAATTGCCCACCTTGGTTATCCTCGCCAACCATCCCTCCATTCAGAGGCTCCTCCTGTTGATCAGCAGGATCTTCCTCCAGGACTTCATTAATCACTGCCATAACCTCAGGCGGGATAGCCGCATCGAGAATGGCGGCCATGGACCTCGTCTGGCTCCAGTCGACCTTCATCTCCATTATAGGGGTTTCCTCTGATGGGCTCCTAGCTTTTTCCCCCACTCATGGATGGTCTCCCTCGGATCGAGAAGACAGAACCTTACTTGAAGACTCTGCGGGATTGGAGCGATGAAGATAGAAGGAGGAATTGGAAGATCTGCCTAAACAGGCTGTTTACCAGCTCCATCCTGGCTCGAAAGAACCGCCTCGTTATCATCAGGGTGAGATAACTCAGCAGCCTTGATCATTATCTCCTGTCTATCCCAACCAGCGATGGATGACAGGTCAAAGGGAAGAGGGAGAGCCTCTGTGACCTGAAAGGAAGTGTAGAAGTATCCATCGCTAAAGGAGGTGTCCGTGTCAGCTTGCAGCTTGGTCACTTGAGCAATCAAAGCCTGATTCTCGAGGTCCAGCTTCTTAGCCTCAGCTTTCCAAGAATCCATCTGCCTGGCCCACCGGGTAGATCAGAGACGCTCTTGATCATAAGACTGCTTCGTCATTTCATGATCACAACGAAGCTCGGCCAGCTTGTTCTCGATTTTTCCTTGGTTGGAGGTCATCTCTTCAACTAAGGTCTGAGCCTGCTTGAGCAATCCCATGGCTTTCTCGGCTTCGGCTTCGGCTTCGGCTTTGGCCTTAGCAGCCCGGTCACAAAGGAGGGTTATCTGGTGGCCCATGGCAAGATTAAACTTGAAGGCCTATAAAATACAAAGCCATGGTTAGAAATTGAACAAGTTGGCAGAAGCAGTACGAAGGAAATACAATTACCTCAGCTAAGACAGCAGACCCCTTGGTGAGCAAGACATCCACGGGCATTAAAGCCATCCTGGAAATCCCACCGCCAGGACAGGTCGCGATAAATTTTTCCAGGACTTCGTCCTGCCCCGTCGAGCTCGACTGAGGGCGGGAACGGCTAGGAGGAATCCTTGCGACACCCCTTTCAAAGTCCTCTAAAGCTTGGGGGGTTGGAAGCGCAGCGGAATCAGAAGGGTGAATCGAGGGAGTAGCAACTTTAGCGACTACAACAGAAGGGGCAGAAGCAGTCGGACCAACAGCCTGGGGAGCTTTACCCAAAGCCCGCAACGCAAGGTTGGCCATCTTGGACCCAGTTGGGGAGGTAGATTGAGCAAGAGCCGGTACGACCCCAGCAAAGGGAAAAGGAGTTATAGCTTGAGGAGAACGTTGGGCGTCGCAGGAAGCTAGTTCAACGACAAAAACTGTGAGTAAACAAATCAAAAAGGAAAACGTCAGAAACAAGCTAATCAGCAAGACAAGGCAAGGCAATTCAATGACACTTACGAGGAGTAGCGTCTGAGATCCGCAGGTATTGATTCACCCTACGAGGATCGAAGGCTTCAGCGGTTGGGAATTTCAGGTTCAAGTGGTTCCTGGCTAGAATAGCCTTCAAAATAGTTTCAGATTCAGAAGGCAGGGAGTCCTGATCCCACGAGGGTTTGTCACTGAAAGCTGTGGGAACCTCGAACTCATGCCCCCCAATGAAAATCGAGCTCCCCCAATCATCCTCGGCAAGGATCCATTCTTCCTTCCAGGCGGGGTTCTTCTTCGAAGTGCCAGGAATAACAAAGTTGAGCTTGTTCTTGGCCTTAGCATAAAATTGACCTCGAGGAGCTCCAGATAGGCTCCCGATCTGGAAAAGATAGGCCAAATCCTCTGCTCTGGGCTCTTTCGTCACCTTGCTCAGCTGACATTGTTCCCTCCATAGCACGAGGAAGCCAATCAAATGCCTCCAAAAGTCAGACGTCAACTGGAGGGGAGCAAGCTGGATGGCGTTGAGAGCTCGCCGAAGAGTCGGATGAAGGGGAAGCCTAACCCCATTCTCGAGAGCCGCCACATGAATTGGAAGAACGCCTTTAGGGGGGTTGAAGAACTCGTAACCCTTGGGGGGCACCGAGATGGAAACGCTGTCGGGAATGTCGTACTTCGACCTCAAATGATCAATCACAACCGCATCAACGATGGAATCAGGGGCAACCCTGAAGTCATAGGGAGGGAGCCTCTCCAAAGAGGGGCCAGAAGCCGGGACTCGATGCTCTCCCGCGGCATAGCCGCCCACCTCTTTATCGGAGTCTTCATCGGCTATATCCAAAGGATGGTCAGAATGGTTAGAAAACCCGGTCCCAATGGACACATTCCTGTTCGACCACCGACGTTGCGGATTGGGCGGAGAATCATCACTGTCTAAGCTCCTTCTTGCCCGTTTCCCGGAAGCAAGGCTAAGGACCTCCTCGCCGTCAACCATGGAATCAACGGAATAGTGACTGGTTTTTGACATGATGAAGTCGGTGAGGATGAGGAATGAAGAAAAAGATAGGCTTGAGAGAAAGTCTATGAGAGAAAGTTTATCTTGGGAAAGATTTGAAATTTGAGAGGTGTGAGGAAGACATTGAGATAAACAAGTATATATAGGCAAGAGGGCAGTAGCACGAGCTGTCGAGATCTTCGGTTAAGATCACAAAAAATCTCGGGGACTGCCGTAACGTAACCAGATTGACTCGGAAACAAGTCAGTCAACTCACGCCACGTCACGTCACTTGCGCAGTTAATGAGGAGATTTCCCCAAGATTCTGGTAACGGTAAAGAATCTCGGGGACTGCCGTAACGCAACCAGATTAATTCAGAAATAAGTCAGTCAGTTCACGCCACGTCACTTACGCAGTTAATGAGAAGATTTCCCCAATATTCTGGTAACGGTAAAGAAGGAAAGATTTCCCAAATAAAATAAAAAATCTGACCCCAACCCCAAGCTCGACAACCGGTGTTCAAGTCAGAAGGGACTTCTGTTAAAAGCCAAATTTGGCTAAGGACCAAAGGGAAATTTTCCACCCTCTAAACCTGGCTCTATGCCCGAGGTCATCCACTAGGAGACCATGTTACCCGAAGCCAAGATACGGTACCGACCCATATGAACAAGGACGGGCTCCAGAAACACCCGGAGTAGAGCCCGACACGGTCAGATCAAACCCGCGTCACCGAACCTGAAAACAAGAAATCCCCCCCGAAGTCGGGATTACCTCACATTTTCTCTAGAAGCTCGCCTATACCTCGCTGACATAGTGAGGTGTCGGTAGGAGGCCGCACCTAGCTTCAAAAGGTCAAGGGAGGCTAGACCTAGCTTCTGATTAGACGAAATTCCTTTATATCACGGCTAGAACACTGATCGACCTCACTCTCTGATGTACCTCGCCACATCACATGCCATATTCGACGACCCCTATGGGAGAACATGCTAGACCTGAAGACACACAGGATCATATCTTAAGACGTTACATACGTACAGAACAAGTAATAGAGTCCAAGTAGGAAACAAATTGATCTCTACCAAGATATCCTCGATTCAGCAATTAACTCAAAGTCAATAACATTTTAAATGTAAAATCCCGTCCGATAAGGAGGGAAGAGATGGAGAAAATCAATGGGGGAAATCAATTAGTTTGACCTATGAAGACAAGGTATTAAAGGAGGACTTGAACCTTCTGAAAGAGGAGACTACTTTCCGACAGGCATACAACAAGTACCCGACTACACCGTAGAGAAAATTGAGAGCAATTTGAGAGAGATTTGTATATCATACATTATCAATAAAAAAAGTATTTTTCTTTCTTTTGGGTGGTGAATAGTATCACTGTTTCTAGTCATTTTATTAAGCACTGTTACACACATGTTCAACCTTGGCCAGCACCTACATGGTAGTGGTCTCGAGGGTGTTAACTGAGATTTCTCGTCTTGAGCAAAATTTCTGTTCACAGAGTTATTCAACGCTTCCTATTTCTTTTTAAGGATATGCTTTACAAACTACTATGTACATTCTAAACGTTGTACCATCTAAGTCGATTCCTCAAACACCGCATGAGTTATGGACTGGGCGAAAGCCTAGTTTACAACACTTAAGGATATTTGGATGTCTTGCGCATGTGTTAAAAGGAAATACGTGGTAAGTATTCTTGCCTGTCACGCGGGTGACCCATTTTGATGACTCGTTTTTTATGTCGTTACCAAATTGCGAAGATCAAAAGATAATTATAAAGTTGTTCCTACGCAATGTGCTCTAAAGTTTTAAAAACTTAGTAAAGCGGTAAGCGAGGGTATCGTCCACAGGGAGGTGTTATCCATTGATTGTCTCTCGTTTTAGTGATTATTGAAAGCAATGTAAATAAGAACATGGCAAGGGTGAGAGTGGTGTGTGTAAAATGTAAGCATTTGAGTGTGTGAGTATGTGAGAACAAGAACAGTGAAAAGAAACAAATAAAGAAAACATAAGAGAACGTGGAGGGGTGAGAATGGTGATTAAAGTGATAAATATAAAAGGATGGATATGAGAGATGCAAGCAAATGGATAGATAAGGTACTCATGACCACCCAAAACATTTTCGCCACCTACATTAACTGACTACAAAGACACTCATATATTGGCAATGAGAGAGTCGTCTGGTCCTCTAAGCTACTCACCTAGAGTGTATCGCGTGAGTAACCACCAAGGACCACATTTAAGCACATACATTATAGAGATAAACATAAGATCGACCGCCGATCGCTACTCACCTGTCACGTGAAAGCAACAACCAATTGAGGCATTAAGCATAGATAGACCCTCGACTACTACTCGCCGATAGGGTATCGTACGAGCAATGGCCAAGAGTCACAAAAGCATTAGGTTTATAGAACTGAAACCCAAAAATGCAGAGTGTATGCTCTTCATGAGTTCCACCCAAACATATAAAAATTCTCAAGTCAATCCAAAACATGCATTTCGAATAATCCATCAACATATGAGCAATCATGGGATGCTTAATTAATATACTCCTAAATTACATTAATCTACTCCTAATCCCAATCATAGACACACATCAATTTCTACTCTACATGCCATGAATGTAAAGACAAGAGATATCCCTAAACATGCATCAATTGTTGGGTTGTCAATCCCACTTAACACAAGTCATGGAGCAATTAAGTGCAATTGAATGGGACAATACAAGAAGAAATCAATTACAAGTCAATCAAATAAATGGAACTAGTATTAAGGTTTATATATTTCCCAAATGAGGATACACATCCAATAAAGAAAATACAAGAGAAGAGTAAAAGAAGAAACCCAAGGGTGTCAATCTCGGATCTCTAAGCTCTGAGAGTGGCCAAATTGTCATCTCAGATCTCCAAGCTCCACTGAAAGCTCCTCCTCCTCATAGACAAGGTAGAGTGCTCTTTCCTCTTGAATCTCCTCTAAAGATGGGTGGTTGTAAATAGAGAATGATGATGTGGAGGCATCCATGGAGGAAAACCTCCATGGATGCCTTTGGAAGCTCCTCACTCTCTTGATTTGGTGGAGAAGGCTCTAGGGTCTGGTGGATTAATTGAATGATTAAAATGGATTAATAAATTAATGATGGGTCTTGTTGCTAAGTGATGTATTTATAGGTTTGAGAGGCTAGGGCACGAAATAGGCATGAAAGGACACATTTGCTCCTCTAAAATTGGCTGAAAGCTTGACTTTTGCCTAGCTGGAACATGCAGTGCGCGGGTTATGCGTGGGTAAGGGACTCGCGCAGTGATCCGCGTACAGACAATTCTTGGCCTTTGATCTCCCAATGCGCTGGTGGTTTCACTGGAATGGACCAGCAAAGTCTTGGATGTGCGCCAGTATGTTTACCCTTGCAAGGACCCTCGCAATTCACTCTTCTTTTAGCTCGTTTACCTAGTTTTTCACCCGAAAGTCCCGGTTTCCGCCTTCAGCACCTAAAATCCATTGAATGCTTGAAATCACTATAAAACGAGCCATTAGACACCAAAATGTGCTCGAAAACAAGCTAAAGGATATGGAATTGAGGGCCAAAATGTATGATAATTTTGGCATGATCAAGTCCCGTTTAGAAACATGCATATTTATGTTGTTGGAACCCCGATCGCCGGTAACACAGCGGAAATAGGTTTTAATATTTTTTATACAAATCGTAATTAATTTGAAACTAGTGAACTTGATATCATAATTATTTTTCCGGAACTAATACATACAATATGTAAACACAGGAAATTGTAAGCAATATATTAAAAAAAAAAATTTAGAACCTTACCAACGTTTGGAGGCTCCTT
This sequence comes from Dipteronia sinensis, assembly GCA_033220585.1. Taxonomy (NCBI): domain Eukaryota; kingdom Viridiplantae; phylum Streptophyta; class Magnoliopsida; order Sapindales; family Sapindaceae; genus Dipteronia; species Dipteronia sinensis. The sequence goes on along the minus strand of CM065641.1, from coordinate 27,232,326 downwards.
CACTTTACGATATGCTCTTGATCTGTCCATCGATCTTCCTCGCTATATTTCAGGACTGATAACTGCGTGTGGACGCATCACGGTCTCAGGAACTTGAATGGAGGATTCAGAGAGAATGAAGAAGAAGAAACAATTTCTTTTATTCACTATGCAACACTTGCAAAATCTTGACCTGATCTTTATCTTATCTATATTGTTAACCCACACTTCAATTGCCTTTTAAAACAATTTAAGAGACCTGATCTTGTAATTATTCAAGTGCAAACCAAAATTTCATCTAATGCTAATTTCTTTGTTACACGTTTGTGTATTTCTCTTTTCTATTGATTCACCCACTCACATGTATCCTATACAAACACTTATATATTTGCTTTCTGTGCTTCTCTTATCTATTGATTCACGCAACACAATTTGTATCCCACACAAATTGAAAGTCTGATGGCGTGTGTTCTTCTGGTTTTTGTTATCTAAATATATGTCATATATATATATATTATTATAACTAAAAACTTTTTAGTGGATATGTTTTTTGATTTTAAAACTAAATTTTTTAAAATGATCTCATATTTTTTATTTTAAAAGATAATTAAATATTTATTTTGAATTTAAACATTTTAAATTCAATTTCAAATATTTAATTTAATAAAATAAAATAATCATAATATCTCATTCTATTTAAAATCAAATATCAACTATCACCCTTCGTTTAGTGATTAATAACATAATTAAATAATCTTATCATTTAATTTATTAAATCACCATTATTCATTAATTAAATAATCTCATTATTCAATTAATTCCCGAATAAATACGTGTCACTTTCGTAACACAATTAATTGGACAATCCAATCAATTAACTGTGACCCTTGTTACCTAAATCGATCGGGCTAGCAAAGGGACATAATGGACCCACGGTATTTTGAGCTCCAATAATCCTTGGAATCATTAATTAAACTCTTTAATTAATATTCCTTGATTATTAACTCTGGTGTTATTCCACTAAAAACCCGAAGCTATACTCTCTCAACTGCAGACGCTTTTACACAGACCGATACAACTTGGTGTCTATCGATATAGCTATTACACATGGTGTGATCCTCCACAGTAGTTCATAATTAGAGCTGGGTCATAATGTCCGTTATACCCCTCTAATTACATATATCCTTTAAGTACCATTGATTTTCTAATGAATAATAAATCCTATTTCCTAACGGAATTAGGAGAGAGCTCATATTGTCCAAGCCCCGAATCAACCCTTAAGGGAACTACCATCTACTTCTCACAAGAAGGAGTGGATTCCACTATTGTGTACATATCTTCCCAGCCACAAGCCAAACCGTAATCCTAACATATGGAGCATATTGATCAGGAACTGCATCCGGCCTCACCTATGGTATATCAAAGACCACAATCTAACCTGAAGGTGTCGATAAGAAACTTAGGATTAAGATCACCCACATATAACCATCATTAGTTGATATATATATGAATCTCATCGGTAAACGGATCTTGGTGAGAGATTCATATAGATCATGGCCCAATCCTATATGATCACATCATACCAGGTGCCTCCATTCCCATATCTCATATGAATGATTCAGGATAGAATCACCGTACATTACGGAATGGACCGCATGTATATATTAACCACAAATAAAGTACCCAACTTTATTTGCTATCTACGGACTCTTTAGATTGCACGTCTCTTACTGTATCCATCCGTATATGACACTCATATGCACAGTTTGAGATTACTCCGGCAATTTAGGATGTTAATATATGCACAAGTTATAAATAAACAACAAAACAAGAATGAATTGAATTTTTCTTTTTATTTGTTTCATAAATCCATTTACAAATTATATCTTTAGGATATAAACCCCAACATGTGGGGTATCCAAAGGGAACTAAAGGATATTATTTCTATAATCCTTCAGATCTAAAAGTGTTTGTTTCGACAAATGGTAAATAAAAAGGACTATATGAATGATTTTGTGACTAAGAGTAGAATTTTCCTGAATGAACTTTCAAGAGATACAATTTCACAATAGGTCTCACAACCTAACCCAATTGTAAGTTCCGTACCATCACAAAACCAACAACTTACCATTCCTCATCATAGTGGGAGGGTTAGTAGACAACCCGAAAGATACATCGGTATATGAGAATCTGTAGAGAATCTCCCGGACAACGATGATCCTTACGCGTACAAGGAAACTATGGAGGATGTTGATTGTCGCCATTGGCAAATGGCAATGCAATCCAAAATTGAGTCTATGTTCACAAACAAAGTATGGTCTCTTGTAGACTTGCCTAAAGGGATAAAACCCATTGGGTGCAAGTGGGTACACAAGAGGAAAAGAGGAATGGATGGAAAGGTGGAAACCTTTAAAGCTAGATTGGTACCTAAAGGTTACACACAAAAGGAAGGTATCGATTACGAGGAAACCTTCTCTCATGTGGCCATGCTTAAATCCATTAGGATACTCTTATCCATTGCGGTATCTCTAGACCTAGAGATCTGGCAAATGGACGTCAAGACAGCTTTCCTTAACGGAGGAAGTCTTGACGAAAGCATTTATATGATGAAACCAGAAGGATTCATTGAAAAAGGCCAAGAGGAAAAGGTATGCAAGTTGCAAAGATCAATTTATGGACTTAAGCAAGCATCCAGATCCAGAAACATAAGGTTCGATCAAGCTGTGAAAAGTTTTGGATTCATTCAAAACCTTAACGGACTCTGTGTATACAATAGGATTAAAGAAAACATGTTTGTTTTCCTAGTTCTTTACGATGATGATATACTACTCATCGGAAACGATGTAGGTGTATTGGCATCAATAAAAGAATAGTTAGCAAAATAATTTGATATGAAGGACTTAGGAGAAGCAAGTTTTATTCTTGTTATCCAAGTAATATGGAATAGAAAGAATAGAACGATTGCATTATCCCAAGCTTGATACATAGATAAAATCTACGGACAAGGTGCCTCCATTCCCATATCTCTTATGAATGATTCAGGATAGAATCACCGTACATTACGGAATGGACCGCAGCTATAGATTAACCACAAATAAAGTACCCAGCTTTATTTGCTATCTACAGACTCTTTAGATTGCATGTCTCTTACTGTACCATCCGTATATGACATTCATATACACAGTTCGAGATTACATCCAGCAATCTAGGATGTTAATATATGCACAAGTTATAAATAAACAACACAACAAGAATGAATTGAACTTTTCTTTTTTATTTATTTCATAAATCCATTTACAAATTACATCTGTAGGGCATAAACCTCAACAATCTCCCACTTGCACTAAAGCATGTGAGGCATGTTTCGTAACCCTAGACAATCTAGGTGACCCGAAAACACTTTAACCGATATGGTCTTCATAAATGGATCAGCATGATTATCTTGTGAGGCTATCTTGGTGACGATCACATCTCCTCTCTACACTATCTCTCTAATGAGATGATACTTTCTCTCTATATGCTTCTCTCTCTTGTGGTTTCTTAGTTCTTTGGAATTAGCCACAGCACCACTGTTATCACAATAATGTGTGATGGGCTTATCCAGATCTGGAACAACTTCCAGATCACTTAAGAACTTACGGAGCCAAACAACCTCTTTAGCAACTTCAAAAACGGCTACATATTTGGCTTCCATGGTGGAGTCAGCAATGCAAGATTGCTTTATACTTCTCCACACAATGGCTCTACCTCCTAGGGTGAATACTGATCCAGACTTGGATATCTTAGAATCCCTGTCCGGCTGAAAACCAGAATATGTGTATCCTAACAGGATCAAATCCTGTCCGGAATACACTAGCGTATAGTTTCTAGTTCTTCGAAGATACTTGAGAGTAGTCTTAATAGCAACCCAATGATCTAATCTTGGGTTATACTGATACCTGTTGACTACTCCCACATTATAGTAGATGTCCAGTCTCGGGCATAACATAGCATACATGAGACTACTTACTGCTGATGTATAGGGTACACATCTCATATCCTCAACTTCTTGAGGTGTCTTAGGACATTGTTCCTTGGACAAGTGAACTCCATACCTGGAAGGTAAATCACCTTTCTTGGAGTTCTGCTTTGAAAAACATACAAGAATCTTGTCTATATACGATGCCTAAGACAGTGCTATGAGTTTGTTCTTACGATCCCTTATAAGTTGGATCCCTAGAACATAACTCGCCTCTCCCAAATCTTTCATTTGGAATTGACTAGCTAGTCAGCCCTTAACATTAGAAAACACTACCACATCATTTCCAATGAGTACGCTGTCATCCACGTATAAGACCAAGAAAACTACCTTTTTGTCAATGATGCTCTTGTAGACACAAGGCTCATCGACGTTCTTCTCAAAGCCATAGGTTTTGATCGCATCATCAAACCTAATGTTCCAAGATCTAAATGCTTGTTTAAGTACATAGATGAACCTTTGCAACTTGCAAACCTTTTGCTCTTGATCTGGAGACACAAATCCCTCTGGTTGCATCATATAGATGCTCTCGTCAAGATTGTCATTCAAGAATGCAGTCTTGACGTCCATTTGCCAAATTTCATAATTGAAATAGGCAGCAATGGATAAGAGAATCCTAATAGACTTAAACATGGCTACTAGCAAGAAGGTCTCTTCATAATCGACCCCCTCTTTCTGGGTATAACCCTTAGCCACTAGCCTTGCTTTGAAGGTCTCTACCTTTCCATCTACTCCTCTCTTTCTCTTGTAGATCCACTTACATCCAATGGGTTTTACCCTATCTGGTAAGTCTACAAGATCCCTGACTGAGTTGGAGTGCATAGACTCCATCTCGAGATTCATGGCTTTTAGCCATTCCTCTTTATCAGGATCTTCCATTGCATTCTTAAATGTCAATGGATCATCCACACTATCAGCAGAGACAACATCTTTTCCCTTACTTACACCCAAATAGCGTTCAGGCTGTCTCACAACCCTCTCACGATGTCTTAGTGTATCTTAACTAGGAATCATCTGACTTTCAGATGTTAATGGATCAACAACTCTTGTTGACTGAGTACAGGTCTCACCAGGCTTCAACACATTCAATACAATTTTAGAACGAGGTTTATGGTCACTAATATAGCTATCCTTAAGAAACGTTGCATTTGTCGATACAAATACTTTGTTATCTTCAGGACTATAGAAGTATCCACCTCTGGTCTCCTTAGAGTATCCTACAAACAAGCAGACCACAGACTTGGGATCTAGCATACCAATTCTGTTCTTTAGTATGTGTGCTAGACACCCTCATACGTAGAAATGTCACAAACTAGCTTTACGACCATTCCACAACTCTAGGGGAGTCTTAGGAACAGATTTGGATGGCACTACATTCAAAATGTATGTCGCTGTTTGTAACGCATATCCCTATAAGGAATTTAGTAATGATGAGAAACTAATCATAGATCTCACCATTTCCATCAGAGTTCTATTTCTCCTCTCCGCTACACCATTTTGCTGAGGTGTACCGGGAGCTGTGAGTTAGGAAACTATCATATGATCAACCATAAAGTCTTCAAACTCTTGGTCCAGGTTCTCACCTCCACGATCCGATCCGATCGTAGTGACTTGATAGTCCTACCTAATTGATTCTCAACTTCATCTAGGAATTCTTTGAACTTTTCAAATGTTTCCGAATTTGTTGCATCAGGTAGACATATCTGTATCTTGAGTAGTCATCTATAAAGGAGACATAACACTCATAGCCGCCCCTAGCTATAACATTCATCGGTCCGCAAACGTTTGTATGTATAAGTTCTAGTGGCTCTATTACCCTAAGCTTTTTTTCTAGTAAAAGGTCTCTTAGTCATCTTGCCTTCTAAACAAGATTCGCAGACAGGTAAGGTGACAACCTTTAACTCACTTAAAGGTCCGCTTTTTACTATTCTGTCTATCCAGTCAAGGTTGATATGACCAAGCCTTAGATGCTAGAGATACGTGTCATTATCTGGAGAAATCTTATGTCGTTTAGTTTTTGGTTTTTCAACCTTAAACATTTCGGTGTTAAGCAGTGTAGTATGTATTAATGGTCTTAACATATACAAATTGTTTTCATTAATTCCTGAACAAATATTCAGACCATTCTTTCGAATAATAACATACTTATTATTACAAGAAATAGAATACGATTGTTCTAACAATTTAGAAACGAAAATCAAATTCCGGGTAAATCCAAGAATATAAAAAACATTGTTCAATAATAAAAAATTATTTTAATTACAAAACTGCAATCTTATTGCTCCCACTGCTTTTACCGACACGACATCCCCCGACCCCACACGCATTGAGAAGACTCCTTCTTCTAGCTGTGTCCAAGAATTAGTCCACTGCAAAGAAGAACAAACATGGTTAGTGGCCCCCTAATCAATTATCCAAGGTGAAGAATCATCTTCCACTAAACAAGATTCAAGAACAAGTAAATCATATTTACCTTTCGTCTTCTTCTTCTTAGCTACCTCTTCCAAGTACTGAGGATAGTTCATCTTCCAGCGCTCGACCTTGTCGTAATGGGAACATTTTCCCTTGCCCTGGTAGGTAGAGCCGCCCTTCTTTTTGCTCTGGGATTTCTTGGGTTTGGGCTTACCCTTAGACTTCCTAGCAGACCTCTTCCTCTTCTTATTATTGGAGGAAAATGGTTTGACAACATTTGCCTCATCGGTCTTATTTTGTTGTCCTTAGTCAAGGACTAAAAAGTAGCGAGCTCATTGAGTAACTGTGTGAGACTAAACCTTAACTTGTTCATCCCATAGTTGCTCTTAAACTGATCAAAACTCTTCGGAAGAGTCGTCAATATGATACTTAATTGACTGGGTTCGTCAATGGCCACGCCATTGACTTCTGCCGTGTTGAAGTAGGACATCATACTTAGGGCATGTTCCCGAACTGATGTACCTTCCTTCATGCTAGCGAGCATAGCGAAACGAATAGCTTCGTGTCGCTTTTGCTCGGAGGGCTGCCCGAACATAGCTTGCAATGACTTCATAATTTTGAATGTTGTAGTCATTGCTTCGTGCTTTGTGACAAGCACGTCTATCATAGAAGCCAATAGATATGTTCGGGACTTTTCATCAGATGAGACCCATCGCTGGTATGCCTCAAGAACAGTTCGTGTGGCATTGGCAGTAGGCACCGGAGGACATTCCTCCGTAAGCACAAACTTGAGGTCTTTGGAGACCAATATTGCATTAATATTAACTTTCCACTTAGTGTAGTTATCACCGGTTAATTTGTCGTTTGTGAGAATTTGAAATAATGCAGAAGACATAATTGCTGAAATAAATAAAACATTCTGTTAATGGAAATTTTACTCGGGATGAGAAATCTGTGTTAACGCCCTCGAGACCACTACCACGTAGGTGGTGGCCAAAATTATTTATATATGTGACAGTGGTTTATATAGTGATAAATAAACAAGAGCGTTTTTATTTAGCATGCATGGTACACGAGTACAAGGATTTTTCTCTCTTTTCTCTCAACTCTCTTTGGTAAATGGTCGATTGCTAGTCATATGCCTGTCGAATAGTAGTCTCCTTTTTCATTTCTTTTCTTTTCTATTTATACATGGTTTGTAGGTCAACAGACTGATTCTCCCTTGATTGTCTCAGTGATTGCCTCAGTCTCTTCCTTATCGGGCGGGATTTCTTGCGTTAATATCATTTGATTTTTAGATTGACGCCCGAATTGAGAATATCATGGTGGAGATCAGCTTGTTTCCTTTTGGATTTCATTACTTATTCTGCATGTAGATAACGCTTCCAGGTACGATTTAATGCATTCCTCGTATCCTTTCAGTATGATCCTTATAGGAGTCGAGGGACGTGACGATATGGTATGATGCATCAACCAGGGAGGTTGTTTAGTATTTCAACCTTGATGTCTGAGAAGTTTCATCCAGCTTGGATCCAGATCTGGCTTCTCTTGACTTTTCCAAAGCTAGACGTGGCCTTGACTGACCTTTTTGAAGCTAGGTGTGGCTTCGACTGACCTAGCGGCCTTCTAGGGACATTCTTCTGTGTCAATCGAGGTACAGACGGGTTTCTTGAGCATTTGCAAGATGACCTTGACTTCGGAGAGCTTCTAGTTTTGATTATGCAGACTAAGCCCGATCATTCCTGGCTCTATCCCGGATGTTTCCGGAGCCCGCCCTTGTTCTGGGGGTTGTATTACGGTTCAGCCCTGGATAGAGAGGTCTCCTGGTGGAAGTTCTCGGGTCCGGGCTTTATCCTAACCCTGGATACATTTATGAAGCCCGCCCTTGTGCTTGGGGCGGCATCGTAGCTTGGCTCTGGATATAGAGGTCTTTAGGTGAAACTTTTTGGTATGGAACCAAGTCTAGGAAGTGGAAAATTTCCTTTTGGTCCTTAGCCAATTTTGGCTATTAACAGAAGTCCCCTCTAACTTGAACACCAGACGTCGAGCCCGGGGTTGAGGTCAGACTCTCACTTTATTTGGGAAATCTTCCTCTTTTACCGTTACCGAAATTTTGGGAAATTTCTTCCTTTGAGTGACGTGTTGTGAACCGACTATTTTATCTTCGAATTAATCTGATCACGTTACGGCAGTCCCCGAGATTTTTTACTGTTACCAAGATCTTAGGGAGATCTTCCTCTTAACTGCGTAAATGATGTGGCATGAGATGATTAGCTCGCTTTAGAGTTTAATCCAGTTACGTTACAGAGTCAATTTTTTGCCGTTACCAAACGAGTATCCTGGTAACTTGAGCTGTTGCCCTCCTGCCTATATATGCATGTTTTCCTCCTCGTCTTCCTCACATCTTCTCGAGCTAAAAGAACCTTTTGTTGAGAAATATTTCCACAGTTTTTTTAAGCTTGCTTCTTTCTTCATTCTTCGTCTTCTATTCTTTCTTCATTCTTCGTCTTCTGTAATGTCAAAAAACAGTGGTGATTCAAATTATTCCATATTCGATGGCGAGGAGGTCGTTAGTCTTAGTCAGGGGAAGCGGGCTAGGAGGAGTTCTGACGGTGATGATTCCCCGCCCACATCACAACGTCGGCGATCTAGTAGGAATGTATCTATCGGGACTGGGTTCTCCAATCATCCCGACCACCCTTTAGATATTGTTGATGATGATTCCAACAAAGAAACGACCAATGGCACTGCAGGGGAGCATCGGGTCTCGGCTCCTGGTCCCTTTGGGGAGAGGCTCCCTCCCTACGATTTCCGGGTTATCCCAGATTCCACCGTTGACCCAGTGTCGATCGAACGCTTGAGGTCAAAGTTTGGCATCCTCGACAGTGTATCCATCTCGGTGCCTCCCAAGAACTTCAAGTTTTTCAACCCCCCTAAAGGCGTGCTTCCGATCCATGTGGCCGCTCTTGAGAAGGGGGTCAGGCTTCCCCTCCATCCGACCCTTCGGCGGGCTCTAAACGCCATCCAGCTCGCTCCCCTTTAGTTAACGCCGGGCTTTTGGAGGCATTTGATTGGCTTCCTTGTGTTATGGAGGGAACAATGCCAGATGAGTAAAGTGACAAGGGAGCTAGGTGCAGAGGAGCTGGCGTATATTTTTCAGATTGGGAGCTTGTCTAGGGCTCCTCGGGGTCAGTTCTACGCCAAGGCCAAGAATAAGCTCAATTTTATCGTTCCTGGTGTTTCGAAGAAGGATCCCGCATGGAAAGAAGAATGGATCCTAGCGGGGGATGACTGGGGGAGCTCGATTTTCATCGGAGGGCATGAATTCGAGGTTCCTACGGCTTTCAGTGACAAGCCCTCCTGGGACCGGGACTCCCTGCCTGCCGAGTCCGAAGCCGTCTTAAAGGCTATTCTAGCCTGGAATTACCTGAATCCGATATTCCCTACCGCTGAAGCTTTTGACCCTCGTAGGGTGAACAAATATCTACAGATTTCAGACGCTATTCCTCGTAAGTATCCTTGTGTCGCTTCTTCTTATTACTTAGCTTGATTCTAACATTTTTTTTTATCTGTTTATTCACAGTCTTTGTCGTGGAGCCAGCCACCCGACACGTCTTGCGCTCTCCTCAAGGTGGAGCTTCTCTTCCCTCTTCTGGGGTCGAGCCTGCCCTGGCTTCTTCTGTCTCTCTCTGGCTGGGTCTAAGATGGCCACTCTGGCCTCGCGGGCTTTCCAGGCTTTGGGTAAAGCTCCCTAGGTGGTTGGCCCGACTGTTTCTGCCCCCTCGGCCATGGCTGCTAAAGTCACTATCCCTTCGACTCAAACATCTGATTCAGCTGCGCTTCCAACAACCAAAACCTCCGAGGTTTCTAGGAAAGATGTCACTCCTGGGAAAGGTGTCGCGAGGGCTCCTTCCAACCGTTCCCGACCTCAGTCAATCTCAACAGGGCAGGATGAGGTTTTGGAGCAGTTCAAAGCGTCCTGTCTGGGTGGCGGGATCTCCAAGAAGACTTCTATGCCTGTGGATGTCCTTTTAACCAAGGGGTCTACTATCTTGGCTGAGGTAATTGTATTTCCTTCACGCCCTTTTTTTTGTTAACTCGTTCAGTTTCTAACTCGGGTTTTATATTTGTAGGCCTTTAAGGTCAATGTCGCGATGGGTCAGCAGGTAGCCCATCTCTGTGATCGAGCTACAAAAGTCGAAGCTGAAGTCGAGAAGGCCCGGGAACTGCTCAAGCAGGCTCGGTCTCTAGTGGAAGAGGTGACTTCCAGCCAGGGCAAAATTGAGCTTGAGATGGCCGAGCTTCGCTGCGATCATGAGAGGATGAAGCAATCTTTCGATCAAGAGCATCTTCAATCTCTCCGGCGGGCTAGGCAGCGAGACTCCTGGAGATCTGAGGCTAGGAAGTTGGACCTTGAGAACCGGTCTCTGATTACTCAGGTGGCCAAGCTGCAAGCTGATGCGGAGACCTCCTTCAGCGATGGGTATTTTTATGCTTTCTTTCAGGCCGCGGAAGCTCTTCCTCCTCCTTTTGATTTGTCGTCTATTGCGAGCTGGGACAGATAGGAAATAATGCTCAAAGCTGCTGAGTTATCTCGTCCTGAAGGTGACAAGGTGGTCCCTTCTAGCCCGATAGGAACTGGGATGCAGCCCACTCAGTCAGATCCCTTCTTCCATCTTCCTTCTTTTATCCCCTCAGGTCCTGGGGAATCGTCCAGCAAAGTGATGTCCTCTCGATCCGAGGAGGACCAATCGGGAGCTGGTGAAGAGGTTAGGAGCCCATCTGATGATCCAGCTTTAACAGAGATGGAGGTCGACAGGAGCCAGATCGGGCCCTTGGCTGCTCTTCTCGACGCGGCTATTCCTCCTGAAGTTATGGATGTGATCAATGAAGTTTTGGAGGAAGAGCCAGCTGATCACAATAGAGCCTCTAAACGGAGGAGCGGTCGGCGAGGATAACCCAGATGGACAGCTACCTGTTGAGGGGATTGATGCTGAGGATCAGCAGGAAGGAGGAGGGCCAGCGGAGGGGAGCCATGAAAGCCCCACAGCTTGAAGCGGACGACTTGTTTCTGATTGCCCGGAAAAGGGGGTGGGCACCCTGCTTTGCCATTGTCAATTTTTTTTATTTTTCCCTCTTCTTTTTGTAGCCCGAATTCGGGGGTTGGGCTCCCCATTTGGATGTAGCCTTATCGGGGGATAGGCTCCCTTTGTCCTTAATGATAAATTGACTCGCCTTTTTGAGAACTTTATTCTGCTTCTGGTCTTGAATGGTATCCAGAGTAGCATCGGTGGCATCAATTAAGATTCGTGTAGGCAATTATGATGATTTTGATCCTGCACACGAAAGCAAACATTATATACATGGGGCGATAACCCAACCAAGACATCAGGACTGTTACTTAGTTATTTCCTAGTCTTTGAGATCCGGCGGGCAACTATGCCTTTACACTCAGATCCTTCTTAGGGGTGGTAGCCCGACCAAGGCATCAGGAGGGCTATCGAGCTATTTCCTAGTCTCGAGATCTGGAAGGCAACTATGCCCTTACACTCAGATCCTTATTGGGGGTGGTAGCCCGACCAAGGCATCAGGAGGGCTATCGAGCTATTTCATGGTCTCGAGATCTGGAAGGCAACTATGCTCTTACACTCAGATCTTTCTTGGGGGTGGTAGCCCGACCAAGGCATCAGGAGGGCTATCGAGCTATTTACTGGTCTCGAGATCTGGAAGGCAACTATGTTCTTACACTCAGATCCTTCTTTGGGGTGGTAGCCCGACCAAGGCATCAGGAGGGCTATCGAGCTATTTCCTGGTCTCGAGATCTGGAAGGCAACTCTGCTCTTACACTCAGATCCTTCTTGGGGGTGGTAGCCCGACCAAGGAATCAGGAGGGCTATCGAGCTATTTCCTGGTCTCGAGAGGTTTATGTCGAATTCCCCTTTAAGTGTATAGTCACTAACGTTGAACATAGTTGGAGACAAAGATGGAAGAGAAAAGGAAAATGACTTTATTGATGATTGAGATGTAGTATATCTTTATTAGGACCTGTAATGAAAACTGAGTGGGGGTAGTCTGCTTGAAAACTCCTTTCAAGGGTAGAATTTCTTCAAATGGTCTGCATTCCAAGTGTGGTTGATGGGTCGTCCGTCCATGTCTTCGAGTTTATAAGCTCCATTGCGAACAACTAGCTTTATCAAATATGGCCCTTCCCAATTTGGACTTAAGACTCCATCCGACCTTTTCGAGTATTCAGTGTTACTTTCCTAAGTACCAGATCCCCTTCCTTGAATTTTCGGGCTCTAACCTTTTGGTTGAAGTATCTAGCGATCCTGCTCTGGTAGATCGCTATTTTCTCTGCTACCCGGTCTTGCTTTTCTTCTAAGAGGTCTAGACTAGCCCGGAGCTTGACTTCGTTACTTTCGGGCTCAAAGTGTTGTACCCTGAACGAGGTCAGTTTATGCTCAATGGGGAGGACTGCTTCAACCCTGAAGGCAAGGGAGTAAGGCGTTTCTCCAGTAGCTGTTCTTTCGGTAGTCCGGTATGCCCAAAGGACTTCTGGTAGCTCTTCGGCCCATTTACCTTTCCTCTGCTGAAGCTTCTTCTTCAGAAGTTTCTTGATTGTCTTGTTGGTGGATTCCACCAGCCTGTTAGTTTGGGGATGAGCCACTGAAGCGAACCTGAGGTCGATCCCCAAACCCTGGCAGAAGTCTTTGAATCGGGCGTTGTCGAATTGCTTCCCTAGGTCGGCTACAATGATGAGAGGGGTCCCGAATCTGCATACCATGTTAGTCTTGATGAACTTGGTTGTATTCTTTTCTGATATTCGAGCTAGAGGCCCTGCCTCGACCCATCTTGTGAAGTAGTCAATAGCCACGATAGCATGTTTCATCTGTCCATGAGCGGTAGGAAGTGGCCCAATTAGGTCGATTCCCCACATGGCAAAGGGGTAAGGTGAGCTGAGGGACAACAGTCGCTAGGGTGGCTGGTGGCTCAAGTTTGAGGTTCTTTGACAAGGTTCGCAGGATTGCACAAAAATCTTTGCATCTTGATGGATGGTCGGCCAATAGTACCCCATACGAAGCACCTGATAGGCTAGAGCTTCCCCACCTATGTGGTTCCCACAATCCCCAGAATGGACCTCTCTCAATGCCCACTTAGCATCATCGGGATGCAAGCACCTAAGTAGGGGGAGGGATCTGCAACTCCTGTAGAGGTATCCGTCCATCATACAGTATCGAACTAAGAGTCTCTTGAACTCTTCGGGCTTGGTCGGGTTCTTCAGGAAGCTCTCCTTCAAGGAGATACGTGACAATTGGGTCCATCCAGCAAGGTAGGCGATCCAGGGAACAAATTTCTCCATTTGTGGCTATGCTTGGCTGGGTGATTACTTGGAGGGGAATTCCCCTTGGTAGGGACTGGCCTCCGTTCGCCGCTATCTTAGCCAGAACATCGGCGTGATGGTTTTGGTGTCGAGGCACCTGATCGATCTTGAGTCCCTTAAATTTGCTTTTCAGCAACCGAGCTAGATTTAAGTAGGCCACCATATTATCTCCCTTTGCCTGGTAGACCCTAGTCACCTGGTTTATAACAAGCAACGAATCGCTCTTGACCTGCAGGTAGTCGACCTTTAGCTCGATGGCTACCTTCATCCCGGCTAGGAGGGCTTCATATTCCGCTTCGTTGTTGGTAGCTTTAAACTCGAATCTGAAACAGTGACAGAATTCAGTCCCCTCTGGATCTATCAAAACTATGCCAGCTCCTCCCCCAACTCGTCCGGATGCTCTGTCTGAAAAGAGGATCCATGGCTTGCAGCCCTCCGGCCAATTTTCGACCTCGGATATCTTCTCAGGGACCTCGTTTGATACTGAGGGATCAACTGGATCTGGGATCGCTGAGAATTCTGCCATGAAGTCGGCTAAAGCCTGTGCCTTAATCGTAGTCCGGGGCTTATACTTTAAGTCGAACTGAGTGAGCTCTAGTGCCCATAAAACTAACCTTCCTGACACATCTGGTCTTTGTAAGAATTGACGGAGGGGTTGGTCTGTCAACACTGCTATTGTGTGAGCTTGAAAATAGGGACGGAGTTTCCGCGCTGAGATCACCAGAGCATAAGCGAGCTTCTCCAGGAGAGCGTAGTTCCTTTCTGATTTGGTCAAGGCATGACTCACATAGTATATGGGTCTTTGAAAACCGTCGCTACAAACCTTGGCCAAAGCCCCGCTCACTGCAGTTTCTGATACAGCCAGGTAAATTTACAGCTCATCTCCGAGAACCGGCTTGACTAACAAAGGGGGGCTTGTTAGGTATTCCTTCAAAGCTTGAAACGCCTGCTCGCTTTCTTGGCTCCATTTCATGTTCTTTCCTTGTTTGCTGGCCTTGAAGAAAGGGAGGCATTTATCGGTGGAGCGAGAGATAAACCTGTTGAGTGCTGCCACCCGTCTAGTCAGGATCTGTACTTGCTTGAGCGAGGTCAGGGATTCCAAGTCCAGGATAGCTTTGATTTTTTCTGGGTTGGCTTCGATACCTCTCTCATGAACCATGAAGCCCAGGAACTTTCCTACCGTTACCTTAAAAGCACATTTGAAGGGGTTCAAACGCATCCGATTTTCCCTCAGTATGAGGAAGGTTTTGCGAAGGTCTTCTTGATGTCCCTTTGAGGTTGGGGATTTCGTGATCATGTCGTCGATATATACTTCCATCGTCCTTCCTATCTCGGGCTTGAACAATTTGTTAACCAGCCGCTGGTATGTGGCCCCTGCATTCTTCAAACCAAACGGCATCACCTTGTAGCAGTATAGGCCCTGCCCAGTAATGAAACTGGTCTATCTTGGTCAGCCGGGTGCATTTTCATTTGGTTGTATCCTGAGAACGTGCCCATAAAATTCAAAAGTTTATTTCCGGATGTGGAGTCAACCAGCTGGTCGATCTTCGGCAAAGGAAAACTGTCTTTCAGACAAGCCCGGTTGAGGTCGGTGTAGTCGACACACATACGCCATTTTCCATTCGCCTTCGTGACCATGACTACGTTGGCGATCCATTCGGGGTAACGTACCTCTCTGACGAACCCCGCTTTGATCAATTTATCAACCTCTTCCTGTGCCGCCGCGTTCCTATCAGTGTTGAAATGACGCATCTTCTGCTTGACGGGCTTGACTGTTGGATCTACTGCTAGCCGGTGGGTGGCCAACGATGCCTGGATTCCAGGCATTTCATTATGGTTCCAGGAGAAGATGTCGCTGAATTCCCTGAGAAGATCAATCAGTCCACTTTTTACTTCTGGATCAAGGGCGGCTCCGACCTTGACGGTCTTGGAGGGATCGTCAGTCCTGACGGATATCTCTTCTAGTTTATCCACGGGCTGCCCACTGGCCCATTCCTTACCCCTTTCTCCCTCGTAGGGCATGATAGGTTCATCCTCCGGATGCCCAGTATGTTCTGCGGGCTTCTTCTCCTCCTGGATTATCTGGGATGTATCCATGTCTTCCTGGATTACTGTCACCTGTACACACTGCTTTGCTAGGGCTGTAGGATTGGCAGATACTTCTTAGCATTTCCTGGCTACCTGCTGGTCTCCGCGTACCTCTCCTACCTTGGTTCCAACCGGGAATTTCAAAACGTTGTGCTATATGGACAAGACTCCCTTCAGAGAGGACAAGAAAGGTCTCCCTAAGATGGTGTTGTAGGCCGATGGGGTGTCCACCACAACAAAGTCGGTCATTACGTTCTGTTGGAGCGGGGTGACCCCGATGATTACTAGGAGGATCATTGATCCCACTGGTATGATCGAGTCCCCAGTTAAACCATAAAGTGGAGTGGTACAGCTGTTGTAGCAATGTTGCTTCAGGTTCAGTTTTTCCAGGGTATCTTTGAAGAGGATATCTACACTGCTTCCTGTATCCATGAGCACGCGGAGGACCAGACAGTTGGCGATCTGTATCGTGATGACCATAGGATCATCATGAGGTTGCACAGTGTTGAAGACATCTGCTTCGGTGAACACGATCTGAGCTGACTGAGCGGGCTCTGTCAGGCTCTGGCTGACTTCGAAGATCCCCCGGCTCTCTCCAAGGCGGGGAACCTTTCTTGCGTGGTTTTTCCGGGAGTTATTGGAAACACCGGCCAATGTAGGACCTCCGCTGATAGTGTGTATCACCTGGATCTGTTGCATTAAGTCAGCCTGCTCCCCTTTCCTATTTTCTGCGTTCTCGCGGATTTCAGCTTGTACCTCCCTTCCAGTTCTGATATTATCTCTGACCTGTTGTAAAAATTCAATCAGGCATCCTCCCCTTATCAGGGCCTTAATATGGTTACGCAAGTTATAGCACTCTGAAGTGTTGTGGCCCACGTCTTCATGAAAGTCACAGTACTTGTACTGGTTTCTCCTGTCAGTGGGGGCCTTCATAGGAGCGGGCTTTTGGAGCAACCCTTTATCCCGTATGGCAAGGTAGACCGTTTCCCTGGATGCATTCAATGGGGTATAGTGGTCAAACCCTTTTTCCCCTTGCATTACTGGAGCCACGGTCCTGGGAGGCGGCGAAGCCCGGGGAGGGGTTCGTTTTGCTGGATATCTTTCTTGCCTATGTGGAGGAGCAGGGGGGCGATAGGTCGACCTGTTGGGAGGTTTATTGTGAGCTCTCTGCACCGGCTCAAATTTAGGGGATTCTTTCTTCAAACGTTTTTCCGTTCTCATGTCGTCATGCTCTATCTTGACCTTGAGTTGTTCGTCGATCTCGACCTGCTCAAGAGCCCGATCATAGGCCTCCTGGTAAGTCTCAGGAGGTCTTTTGGCAAAAGAATGGAAAAGCTTTCCTGCCCAGAGGTTTCGTCTGAAGTTGGCGAGGGTTTCTTTTTCAGTGAAAACTCTCATCTGTATGACCTCCTTGTGAAACCGCTCCATGTATGATCGAAGAGTTTCACTCCGTTCCTGGATCACATATTGGAGGTGTATGGGATCTTTCGGACGAGGTTTAACTCCCTGGAATTGTGAGCAAAAATCGGTTGACAATTTTGTGAAAGAATCCACGCTACCAACGGGCAGTTTCTTGAACCAGGTTTTCGTATAGTCGGTCAAGGTTTTTGGAAACATTCTGCACATGGCTGCTCTGGTAGTGTTCTAGACCTCCATCTGTTGAACGAAGCTCTCTAAATGGCTTAGAGGATCTTCCGTTCCAGAGAACTTATCTGCTAGCATCTTGAATTTTGGGGGGAGCTGTGCTTCCCGGATCCTTCTAGTGAAGGGAGCGTTCATCTCGCTCAGGGAATTCTTTTTGTCCTCCTTACTCTTTCCCTTCCTTATCTGCTGGGCCTCTTTTTGTAGCTTTGCCAGCTGATCCCCCAGTCACTTATTTCCAGGTCTCTTCGAGTTAGCCTCAGATTCCTCACTGTCGAACCTTTCTGATGAACTGGCAATTTCTATCCGGTCCTCCTCCTGGACATGATCCATTCGGGGAGTTTGTCTACTTTCCTCCTCTAGGGCCCGGGTAGTTCTCCTAGATGTAGTTGGATGAGATAGCCCTCGCGGCTTCCGGGTAAAAACATTCGCGGCAGACTTGACTAGCCAGGGTTAGTATTGTGAAAGTCTTTTAGGAACTGGGGGCATGGGTCCCAACCTATCTCGGATCAAACGTTGGGGCCCTGATTTATCTCGAGCCGGCTCGGGAGGAGGAGGGCCTAGGCGATCGAAAGCAGGTGGTCTAGCTCCGAGCCTGCTCAGCTCTCCCTGATCATTCAGGTTGGTAGGCTGGACTGTGATGCCTTCAGCGAGGAGGCGGACGCAGATGGATTCTACGAAGGCCGCCGCTTGTTGGTCGAGCGCTGCCTGGCTCACTATAGGGTGGCCAGCAGTCCGTGTATTGGTTGTCTGGATCGGAGCTTAACTACTATATCCAGACTTTCTCCCCCTTCCTGGAGCCTTTCGAGTTGGCCTCACCGAGGATTGCTCCAGGACGCTGTGTTGGCCTTGGGAGGAGCGGAGCCTCATAGTTCCTATAAAACAATGAAAATATAAATACAAACGATTGGTTAGTTGGGTGTAGGATGCACTTTCCCACAGACAGCGCCAGAAAGTGTTAACGGAAATTTTACTCTGGATGAGAAATCTTTGTTAACGCCCTCGAGACTACTACCACGTAGGTGGTGGCCGAAATTATTTATATATGTGACAGTGGTTTTTATAGTGACAAATAAACAAGAGCGTTTTTATTTAGCATGCATGGTACACGAGTACAAAGGATTTTTCTCTCTTTTCTCTCAACTCTCTTTAGTAAATGGTCGATTGCTAGTCGTATGCCTGTCGAATAGTAGTCTCCTTTTTCGTTTCTTTTCTTTTCTATTTATACATGGTTTGTAGGTCAACAGACTGATTCTCCCTTGATTGTCTCAATGATTGCCTCAGTCTCTTCCTTATCGGGCGGGATTTCTTGCGTTAATATCATTTGATTTTTAGATTGACGCCCAAATTGAGAATATCATGGTGGAGATCAGCTTGTTTCCTTTTGGATTTCATTACTTATTCTGCATGTAGATAACGCTTCCAGGTACGATTTAATGCATTCCTCGTATCCTTTCAGTATGATCCTTATAGGAGTCGAGGGACGTGACGATATGGTATGATGCATCAACCAGGGAGGTTGTTTAGTATTTCGACCTTGATGTCTGAGAAGTTTCATCCATCTTGGAGCCAGATCTGGCTTCTCTTGACTTTTCCGAAGCTAGACGTGGCCTTGACTGACCTTTTTGAAGCTAGGTGTGGCTTCGACTGACCTCGCGGCCTTCTAGGGACATTCTTCTGTGTCAATCGAGGTACAGACGGGTTTCTTGAGCATTTGCAAGATGACCTTGACTTCGGGGAGCTTCTAGTTTTGATTATGCGGGCTAAGCCCGATCATTCCGGGCTCTATCCTGGATGTTTCCGGAGCCCACCCTTGTTCTTGGGGTGGTATTGCGGTTCGGCCCTGGATAGAGAGGTCTCCTGGTGGAAGTTCTCGAGTCCGGGCTTTATCCTAGCCCCGGATACGTTTCTGAAGCCCGCCCTTGTGCTTGGGGTGGCATCGTAGCTTGGCTCTGGATATAGAGGACTTTAGGTGAAACTTTCGGGTATGGAACCAGGTCTAGGAAGTGGAAAATTTCCCTTTGGTCCTTAGCCAATTTTGGCTATTAACACATTCATTCAGTCATTTATTAAAAAACAAGTGTGAGTGCTTTGGCATAAATTTAAACATGATGCATGAACATGTTTAACGAAATAGAAATACCCAAAAAACAGTTACTATACCACGACAATCCAACATACCACAAATAAGTGCCGCCTTAGGGTCGGTCAAGTCTTTGCATGTTGGACCGAGACATTCTTAATCAAATGATATTCTAGAATAACTCTTATTCCATATCATTCAACCATCGTTTATTCAGTCAGGTTTTTAATTAACAAAACTTAATCAAAACCTTCATGAGTGTAACCCACCATTTCAGATCTCACGAGCTTAACTTAAAAATTACGGCCTTAGGGTCGGTCAATCTCGAAATACCCTCAGAAATCCTATCCGTTAGGAAGTCAACCTTGGTATTGATCTTTGTGGAAACCCTCCTTAGGGAGGACGAAAGCAAAGCCGTCACGAGGCCCCACTCGGATCTCATGGTGTTGAACTAATGATGGAGATTGCGGGATATATATGTCATATATCCCTCTCCCACTCACTATTTAAAATTTAGGGTTTTCTATTATCCGTCAATGCATTTAGACTCTACAGGATCAAACGGCTAACTTTAATCAAGTTATCTGGCGCATTAACAAATTCATTATTATAATTAATTCTAATCAACTGATAGATTATTAATGATTTTTAACAATTAAAAATCTAATCTATTAGTGAATAATCTAAGCCTTTTGCAAACGATTTACTAAGCTCATATTATTATGATTGTGTTTACTAAGTTTTAACTATTAAAACTCTAACACTTTATTTGGTTCATTTATTATTAGATTATTAGTCATATTAATACTAATGACAATAAATGACCCTATTAATCTAACTTATTAAACACTTTAATAACTAGATTAATATTAATT
This sequence comes from Dipteronia sinensis, assembly GCA_033220585.1. Lineage (NCBI taxonomy): Eukaryota > Viridiplantae > Streptophyta > Magnoliopsida > Sapindales > Sapindaceae > Dipteronia > Dipteronia sinensis. The sequence continues at coordinate 27,211,849 of CM065641.1, read as the reverse complement.
AGAATTAACAAGTTTTCTAACTATTAAAAAACTAATCTCATTTTCATAGCCAATAATGTATTTACCTATTTTAATCATATTAAAAAAATACATAAAATATTAGGCTATGATGCATGTATGACATATCAAATATATTTGTGTAGGCACATTTAATCTAAATGACATACTTATGCATGGCAATGCTTTTATCATCACATAATATAAAGCATACATGAATTGATCGAGTATGTGGATTATTTAACCTAAAAAAAATTGGAATCTAAAATTACAAAAATACCCCCAAGGCATTCCTTGGTCTTCTTGTAATTTCCGAGTCTTCCAGTCTCTTTAGGTCACTCCGATTCATCTCATTAATCCGAAATATGAAATCCACACAGAACGCACTAGGCAACACTTGCCAACGGAACCGTGCATGACAATGTGAACAGTGCCTGTGAACAATACCGCATGAACAATGCTTGTGAACAGTACCACATGAACAGTACCCCCGTCATGCGTATTTCCAATTTCGCCCTTCCATCAATCGTCTTGTTTATCGGATTATCAACCATATTTTACATTAAAAGTTACAACAAAAACTAAAGCAGAATTTATTAATAAAATTAATTACAACCCATGAACCCTAAATCCACAGTACTATATAATGAACGATCAATCATGTTTTTGTAAATTAACAAATTTAATATTCATACAAAAACAACATACAATCAATTTAAACAGTGCCTACACAATCATACATTCAGGAGCATCGAAAAAAGTTTCCTGTTCCGGAAGAATTGGCTCTGATACCAATTGTTGGAACCCAGATCACTAGTAACGCAACGGAAATAGGTTTTAAAATTTTTAATACTGTTAATAGCCAAAATTGGCTAAGGACCAAAGGGAAATTTTCCACCCTCCAGGCCTGGCTCCATGCCCGAGATCATCCACCAGGAGACCATGTTACCCAAAGCCGAGCTACGGCGCTGCCCTGTAAAAACAAGGACGGGCTCCAGAAACATCCGGAATAGAGCCAGGAATGATCAGATCAAGCCTGCGTCACCGAACCTAGAAACAGGAAATCCCCCCCGAAGTCGGGATTACCTCGTAATCTCTCCAGAAGCTCGCCAGTACCTCGCTGACATAGTAAGGTGTCCGCAGGAGGCCGCACCTAGCTTCAAAAGGTCAAGGGAGGATAGACTTAGCTTCTAACTAGACGAAATTCCTTTATATCAGGACTAGAACACTGATCGACTACACTACCTGATGTATCCAGCCACATAACATGCCATATTCGACGATCCCTACGGGAAAACAGGCTAGACCTGAAGATACATAGGATTGCACCTAAAGACGTTACATACGTACAGAACAAGTAATAGAGTCTGAGTAGGAAACAAATTGATTTCCACCAAGATATCCTCAACTGAGCAATTAAATCAAAGTCAATGACATTTAAAGATGAGAAAATCAATGGGAATCAATGAGTTTAAACCTACGAAGACATTGTATAAAGGGATGACTTCCTCCTTCTGTAAGAGGAGACTACTATTCGACAAGCACACAACAAGTACCCAACTACACCCTAGAGAAAAGTGAGATCAATTTGAGAGAGAGAGAGATGTATATCACATATTATCAATAGAGGAAGCCTTTTTTGATTCTTTTGAATAGCTAATAATATCGTTGTTTCCTTGTCATTTTATTCGGCATTAATATATATATATATATATAAGTTCTACCTTGGTCATCACCTACGTGGTAATGATCTCGAGGGTGCTAACTGATATTTATTGCCCCGAGCTAAATTTCTGTTAACACTTTCTGGCGCCGTCTGTTGGAAAAAGCCTACACCCAGTTAATCAGATCAACTATTTACATTTACATTTTCGTTGTTTTACAGGAACTATGAGGCTCAGCTCTTCCCAAGGCCAACATGGAGTTTCGAAGCAACCCCCGGCGAGGCCTACGCGAAAAGCCCCAAGAAAGGGGAGAAAATCAGGATATGACAGTCAAGCTCCGGTCCAAACAACTAATACGCGGGCTTCTGGCCACCCTATAGTGAGCCAGGCTGCGCTCGACCAACAAGCGGCAGCCTTCGTGGAAACCGTCTGCATCCGCCTGCTGGCTGAAGGCATCAAGGTCCAGCCAACCAACCTGAATGATGAGGGAGAGCCGAGCAGGTTAGGAGCTAGGCAGCCTGCCTTCGATCGCCTGGGACCTCCTCTTCCAGAGCCAACTCGAGACGGGTCTGGGCCCCAACTTTCGATCCGGGATAGGCTGGGACCCATGCCCCCAGTTCTGAAAAGACCTTCACAATATCAACCAAGGCGAGTTAAGTCTGCAGCAGATGCTTTGACCAGGGAACAACGAGAGCTATCCCACCCAACTGCATCAAGGAGGAACGCCCGGGCCCTAGAAGAGGAGAGTAGTCAAACTTCCCAAATGGATCATGTCCATGAAGGGGACCAAATAGAGGTTGCCAGTTCATCAAAGAGACTCGATAGTGAAGAATCCGAGGTCAATTCAAAGAAACCTGCGAACAAGCGACTGAGGGATCAACTGAAAAAGCTACAGAAGGAGGTCCAGCAGATAAGAAAAGGAAAGAATAAGGAGGATAAAAAGGATCCCTTGAGTGAGATGAACGCTCCCTTCACTAGGAGGATCCGAAAAGCGGAGCTTCCACCAAAATTTAAAATGCCAGCAGATAAGTTCTCCAGAACGGAAGATCCTCTAAGCCACCTGGAGAGCTTCGTTCAGCAGATGGAGGTCCAGAACACTACCAGAGCAGCTATGTGTAGGATGTTTCCAACAACCCTAACTGACTACGCTAAAACTTGGTTCAGGAAGCTGTCCGCTGGTAGCGTGGACTCTTTCATGAAGTTATCAACAGATTTTCGCTCACAGTTCCAAGGGGTCAAACCTCGTCCAAAAGATCCCATACACCTCTAATATGTGATTCAGTATGAAGTGAGACACTTCGATCGTATGTGGAACGTTTTCATAAAGAGGTCATACAAATGAGAGTTTTCACCGAGAAAAAAACTCTCGCCAACTTCAGGCGAAACGTATGGGCGGGAAAGCTTTTCCGCTCCTTCGCCAAGAGACCTCCCGAGACTTACTAGGAGGCCTACGATCGGGCTCTTGAGCAGGTCGAGATCGTCGAGCAACTCTAAGTCAAGATGAAACACGATGACATGAGAACGGTAAAACGTCTGAAAAAAGAAGCCCCCAAATTTAAGCCAGCTCAGAAAGCTCAGAATAAGCCTCCCAATAGTTTGACCTATTGCATTCTCGTTCCTCAACACATGCAAGAAAAAATCCAGCAAGACGAACCCCTTCTCGGGCTTCGCCACCTCCTAGGACCGTGGCCCCCATAATGCAAGGGGAGAAAGGGTATGACTACTACACTCCTTTGAATGCTTCCAGGGAAACAGTCTACCTTGCTATACGAGACAAAGGGCTACTTCAAAAGCCTACTCCCATGAAAGCCCCAGTTGACAGGAGGAACCGGTACAAGTACTGCGATTTCCATGAAGACGTGGGCCATAACACTTCAGAATGTTATAATTTACGCAACCAGATTGAAGCCCTGATAAGGGGGGATGCTTGATTGAGTTTCTACAACAGATCAGAGATAATATTCGGACTGGAAAGGAGATACAAACCGAGATCCGTGAGGATACGGAGAAGAGAAAGGGGGAACAGACTGACTTAATGAACAAATCCAGGTGATACACATCATCATCGGAGGTCCCACACTGGCTGGCACTTCCAATAATTCCTGAAAAAATCACTTGAGGAAGATTCTGTTAACGGAAATTTTGCTCGGAATGAGAAATCTCAGTTAACGCCCTCAAGACCACTACCACGTAGGTGGTGGCCAAAATTCTTTATATATGTAACAGTGGTTTATAAAATGACAAGTAGGCAAGAATGTTTTTATTTAGCATGCATGGTACACGAATACAAAGATTCTTCTCTCTTTTCTCTCAAATCTCTCTGGGAAATGGTCGATTGTTAGTCGTATGCCTGTCGAATAGTAGTCTCCTCTTTTCATTTCTTTTCTTTTCTATTTATACATGGTTTGTAGGTCAACAGACTGATTCTCCCTTGATTGTCTCAATGATTGTCTCAGTCTCTTCCTTATCGGGCGGGATTTCTTGCGTTAATATCATTTGACTTTTAGATTAACGCCCGAATTGAGAGTATCGTGGTGGAGATCAGTTTGTTTCCTTTTTTGGATTTCATTACTTGTTCTGCATGTAGATAACGCTTCTAGGTATGATTTAATGCATTCCTCGTATCCTTTCAGTATGATCCTTATAGAAGTCGCGGGACATGACGATATGGTGTGATGCATCAACCAGGGAGGTTGTTTAGTATCTTGACCTTGATGTCTGAGAAGTTTCATCCAGCTTGGAGCCAGATCTGGCTTCTCTTGACTTTTTCGAAGCTAGATGTGGCCTCGACTGACCTTTTTGAAGCTAGGTGTGGCTTCGGCTGACCTCGCGGCCTTCTAGGGACATTCTTCTGTGTCAATCGAGGTACAAACGAGTTTCTTGAGCATTTACGAGATGACCTTGACTTCGGGGAGCTTCTAGTTTTCACGATGCGGGCTAAGTTCGATCATTTCGAGCTCTAGCCCAGATGTTTCCGGAGCCCGCCCTTGTTTCTGGGGTGGTATCGCAGTTCGGCCCTGGATAGAGAGGTCTCCTAGTGGAAGCTCTCGGGTCCGGGCTTTATCCCAGATGTTTGTGGAGCCCGCCTTATGCCTGAGGTGGTATCGTAGCTTGGCTCTGGATATAGAGGTTTTCAGGTGAAACTTTCGGGTATGGAACCAGGTCTAGGAAGTGGAAAATTTCCCTTTGGTTCTTAGCCAATTTTGGCTATTAACAGATTCCCAGTATCGAAGAAAGCCGAGGAGTCTTTAAGGTCAGCCAGAGCCCGATGGAGCCCTCTCAGTCAGCATAGATCGTTTTCACTGAAGTAGATTTCTTCAACACTGTGCAACCTCATGATGATCCCATGGTGATCACAATATAGATTGCCAACTGTCTGGTCCATCGCATGCTCGTAGATACGGGTAGCAGTGTAGATATCCTCTTCAATGATACTTTGGAAAAATTAAATCTGAAGCAACGGTGTTACAATAGCTGTACAACCCCACTTTATGGGTTCACTGGAGATTCGATCATACCAGTGGGGTCGATGATTCTCCCAGTAATCATCGGAACCACCCCTCTCCAACAGAATATTATGACCAACTTTGTTGTGGTTAACACCTCATCGGCCTACAACGTCATCCTAGGGAGACCATTCCTATCCTCCTCGAAGGGAGTCTTGTCCATATACCATAACATCCTGAAATTCCCGGTTGGAACCAAGGTGAGGGAGGTACACGGAGACCAGCAGGCAGCTAGGAAGTGCTACGCAGTGTCTGCCAATCCTACAGCTTTAGCAAAACAGTGCGTACAGGTGGCATTAGTCCAGGAGGACATGGAAACATCCCGAATAATCCAGGAAGAGATGGAGCTCGCAGAGCATCCTGAGCATCCTGAAAACGAACCTATTATGCCTTATGAAGAGGAACGGAGCAAGAAGTGGGCCAGCGGACAGCCCGTAGATAGACTAGAAGAGATACCCATCAGAGATGACGATCCCTCCAAGGTTGTCAAGGTCGAGGCCACCCTTGAACCAGAAATGAAAGAAGGATTAACGAATCTTCTCAGAGAATTCAACGATATCTTCGCTTGGAGCCATGATGAAATGCCTGGAATCCTGGCATCATTGGCCGCCCATCGACTAGCTGTAGATCAAACAGTCAAGCCCGTCAAACAGAAAAGGTGTCACTTCAACGCTGAGAGGAACGCTGCGGTACAGGAAGAGGTAGATAAATTAATCAAGGCAGGGTTTATCAGAGAAGTACGCTATCCCGAATGGATCGCCAACGTGGTCATGGTTACGAAGGCGAATGGGTAGTGGCGTATGTGCGTCGATTACACCGACCTCAACCAGGCCTGTCCAAAAGACAGTTTTCCTTTGCCAGTGATCGAACAGCTGGTTGACTCCACGTCCGGAAATAAACTCTTGAGTTTTATGGACGCGTTCTCAGGATACAACCAAATTAAAATGCACCCGGCTGACCAAGATAAAATCAATTTCATTACTGGGCAGGGCTTGTATTGTTACAAGGTGATGCCGTTTGGTTTGAAAAACGTGGGGGCTACATATCTGCGGCTGGTTAACAAGTTGTTCAAGCCCGAGATAGGGAGGATGATGGAAGTATACATCGATGACATGATCACAAAGTCACCAACCGTAGAAGGACATCGGGAAGACCTCCGCAAGACCTTTCTCATACTGAGAGAAAACCAGATGCGGTTGAACCCCTCCAAGTGTGCCTTCGGGGTAACAGCGGGGAAGTTTCTAGGCTTCATGGTTCATGAGAGAGGCATAGAGGCCAACCCAGAAAAAATAAAAGCTATCTTGGACCTGGAATCTCCAATATCAATCAAACAGGTACAAATTCTGACTGGACGTGTAGCGGCGCTCAACAAGTTTATCTCTCGCTCCACCGATAAATGTCTCTCTTTCTTCAAAGCCATCAAACAATGGAAAAACATGAAGTGGAGCCAGGAGAGCGATCAAGCCTTCCAAGCCTTGAAAGAATACCTAACAAGCCCACCGTTATTAGTCAAGCCAGTTCTCGGAGAAGAGCTGCAGATCTACCTGGCCGTCTCAGAAACTGCAATAAGCGGAGCTTTGGCCAAGGAGTGTGGCGATGGGTTTCAAAGACCCATATACTATGTGAGTCATGTTTTAACCAAGTCAGAGAGGAATTACCTTCTCCTGGAAAAACTCGCTTATGCTCTAGTGATCTCAGCGAGGAAGCTCCATCCCTATTTTCAAGCTCACACAATAGCAGTGGTGACGGACCAACCTCTTCACCAATTCTTACAAAGACCAGATGTGTCAGGAACGCTAGTCTTATGGGCCCTAGAACTCACTCAGTTCGATTTAAAGTATAAGTCCCGGACCACGATTAAGGCACAGGCTTTAGCTGACTTCATGGCAGAATTTTCAGCGCTCCCAGATCAAGAGAATCCCTCAGCACAAAATGAGACTCCTTAAAAGACATCCGAGATCGACAATTGGCTGGAAGGCTGCAAGCCATGGACCCTCTTTACAGATGGAGCATCTGGGCAAGCTAGGGGAAGGACTGGCATAGTTTTAATAGACCCAGAGAGGACTTAATTCTGCCACTGTTTCAGATTCGAGTTTAAAGCCACCAATAATGAAGCAGAGTACGAAGCCCTCCTAGCCGGGATGACGGTAGCCATCAAACTAGAGGCCGATTACCTGCAAATCAAGAGTGACTCATTGCTTGTTGTCAATCAGGTGACTGGGGTGTACTAGGCAAAGGGAGATAATATGGCTGCCTACCTAAAGCTAGCTCAATTGCTAAAAAATAAGTTTAAGGGGTTCAAGATCGATCAGGTGCCTCAACACCAAAACCACCACGCGGATGTCCTGGCTAAGATAGCTGCAAATGGAGGCCAATCCTTACCACGAGGAATTCCCCTCCAAGTGATCTCTCAACCAAGCATAGCCACAAATAAAGAAATCTGCTCCCTAGATCGCCAGCCTTGCTGGATGGACCCGATCGTTGCCTACCTTCTAGAGGGAGAACTCCCCGAAGAGCCCGACCGCCCGAAGAATTAAAAGACTCTCGGTACGATATTGTTTGGTAGATAGGTACCTCTACAGAAGGGGTAGATCTCTCCCCTTACTTAGATCTTTGCATCCTGACGATGCTAAATGGGCACTAAGAGAGGTCCACTATGGGGACTATGGGAACCACATAGGTGGGGAAGCTCTAGCATATCAGGTGCTTCGTATGGGGTACTATTGGCTAACCATCCACCAAGACGTAAGGAGTTTTATTCAATCTTGCGAGCTATGTCAAAGAACTTCAAACTTGAACCATCAGCCACCTGAGCGACTGTCGTCCCTCAGCTCACCTTACCCCTTTGCCATGTGGGGAATCGACCTAATTGGACCATTTCTTACCACTCCCAGACATATGAAACATGTTATCGTGGCTATCAGCTACTTCATAAGATGGGTCGAAGCAGGGCCTCTTTCTCGGATATCAGAAAAAAAAATATAACCAAGTTCATCAAAACCAACGTGGTATATAGATTCGAGACCCCTCTCATCATCATAGCTGACCTGGGGAAGCAGTTTGACAATGACCGATTCAAAGATTTCTGCAAATGATTGGGAATCGACCTCAGGCTCGCTTCAGTAGCCCACCCCAGGACTAACGGGCTGGTGGAATCCACCAACAAGACTATCAAGAAACTCCAAAAGAAGAAGCTACAGCAGAAAAAAGGTAAATGGGCCGAAGAACTGCCAGAAGTCCTCTGGGCATACCGGACTACAAAGAGAACAGCTATCGGGGAGACACCTTACTGCCTGGCTTTCGGAGTTGAAGCGGTCCTCCCCATCGAACATAAATTAACCTCGTTCAGGGTACAACACTTTGAGTCTGAAAGTAACGAGGTCAAGCTCCGGGCTAATCGGAACCTACTAGAAGAGAAACAAGACCGAGTAGCGGAGAAAGTGGCAATCTACCAAAGCAAGATCGCTAGATATTTCAACCAAAAGGTCAGAGCCCGGAATTTCAAGAAAGGGGATCTGGTGCATGGAAAGTGACCCTGAATACTAGGAAAAGGTCGGATGGAGTCTTAAGCCCCAATTGGGATGGGCCATATTTGATAAAGCTAGTTGCTCGCAATGGAGCCTACAAACTCGAAGACATGGACGGACGACCCATCGACCACACTTGGAATGCAGATCATTTAAGAAAATTCTACCCTTGAGTAGGGAGTTCTCAAGCAGACTACCCCCATTTAGGTTTCATTAGAATCCCTAATAAAGATGTACTACATCTCGATCATCAATAAAGTCATTTTTTCTCTTTCATCTTTATCTCCAACTATGTTCAACATTAGTGTTTACACCCTTTAGTGGGAAATTCAACATGAACACTTCAAGACCAGGAAATAGCTAAATAGCCCACCTGATGCCTTGGTCAGGCTACCACGCCTAAGAAGGGTCTGAGGGTAAGAGCATAGTTGCCATCCAGATCTCGAGACCAAGAAATAGTTAAATAGCCCCCCTGATGCCTTGGTCGGGCTACCACCCCCAAGAAGGGTCTGAGTGTAAGAGCATAGTTGCCATCCAGATCTCGAGACCAGGAAATAGCTAAATAGCCCTCATAATGCCTTGGTCGGGCTACCACCCCCAAGAAGGGTCTGAGTGTAATAGCATGGTTGCCATCCAGATCTCGAGACCAAGAAATAGCTAAATAGCCCTCCTGATGCCTTGGTCGGGCTACCACCCCCAAGACGAATTTAAAAACAAATGTTTGTTTTCGTGTGCGGAATCAAGATCATCATAATAAGAATTCCCTACCAAAGTTTTAATGAAGTATGGACAAATTGTTGTTGCGGATGCAATTCTGGTTCCTATTCAAGACCAGGAATGAAACAAGAGTTCTCAAAGCGATTTGATTTCTCATTAAAGATAAGAGGAGCCTATCCCACTGTAAGGCTACATCCATCCAACGGGGAGCCCAACCTCTGAGCTCAGGCTATAAAAAAAAGGAGAAAGCTAAACTAAATAAGAGAAAAACGAGGTGCCCACCCCCTTTTCCGGGCAATCAAGACAAGTCATGAACGAGCTGCTTCAAGCTTTGGAACTCTCTTGGTTTTCCTCTGCCGATCCTCCTCCTTCACGCTGATCTTCGCCATCGACCCCCCCCCCCCCCCCTTCAGGTAGTTGTCCATCTTGGTTGTCCTCGCCAACCATCCCTCCATTTAGAGGCTCCACCTGTTGGTCAGCGGGATCTTCCTCCAGGACTACATTAATCACTTCCATAACCTCAGGCGAGATAGCCGTATCAAGAAGGGCAGCCATGGACCCCGTCTGGCTCCTGTTGACCTCTATCTCTATTATAGGGGGTTCCTCATACATGCTCCTAGCCCCTTCCTTAGCTCCTGGCTGGTCCCCCTCAGATCGAGAAGACAGAACTTTACTGGAAGACTCCCCGAGACCTGAAGTAGTAAAAGTAGGAGGAGGAAATGGAGGATCTATCTGGACGGGCTATTTTTTAGCTCCTGCTTGGCTCGAAGGAACCGCCTTAATCATTATTTTCTGTCTATCCCAGCCGGCGATAAATGACAGGTCAAAGGGAAGAAGGAGAGCTTATGTGGCCTGAAAGGAAGCATAGAAGTATCCATCGCTGAAGGAGGTCTCCGGGTCAGCGTGCAGCTTGGTCAACTGAGCAATCAAAGCCTGATTCTCGATGTCCAACTTTTTGGCCTCAGCTTTCCAAGAATCCCTCTGCTTGGCCCACCGGGTAGATTGAAGACGCTCTTGATCATAAGATTGCTTCATCCTCTCATGGTCACAACGAAGCTCAGCCATCTCGATCCCAACCTTTCCCTGGTTGGAGGTCATCTATTCCACTAAAGACTGAGCCTGCTTGAGCAATCCCATGGCTTTCTCGGCTTCGGCTTCGGTTTTTATAGCCCGGTCGCGAAGGAGGGCTACTTGTTGGCCCGTCACTACATTAAACTTGAAGGCCTACAAAAGACAAAGCCAGAGTTAGAGACTGAACAAATTAGCAAAAGCAGTATGAAGGAAATGCAATTACCTCAGCTAAGATAGCAGACCTCTTGGTGATCAGGACATCCACGGGCATGGAGGCCATCCTGGAGATCCCACCTCCTGGACAAGACACGATGAATTATTCCAGGACTTCGTCCTGCCCCGACGAGCTTGACTGAGGGCAGGAACGGCTGGAAGGAATCCTTGCGACACCCCTTCCAAAATCCTCCGAAGCTCGGGGGGTTGGAAACGCAGCGAAATCAGAAGGGTGAATCGAGGGGGTAGCAACTTTAGGGACTACAGCAGAAGGGGCAGAAGCAGTCGGACCAACAGCCTGGGGAGCTTTACCCAAAGCCCGGAAAGCCCACGACGTAAGGCTGGCCATCTTGGACCCAGCTAGGGAAGTAGACGGAGCAAGAGCTGGTGCGACCCCAGTAAAGGGAAGAGGAATTCTGGTTTGAGGAGAACGTTAGACGTCGCGGGAAGCTGGTTCAACGACAAAAACTGTGAGTAAACAAATCAAAAAGGATTAATGTGTGAGCTTGAAAATAGGGACGGAGTTTGCAAGAATTGGCGAAGGGGTTGGTCTGTCACCACTGCTATTGTGTGAGCTTGAAAATAGGGACGGAGTTTCCTCGCTGAGATCACCAAAGCATAAGCGAGCTTTTCCAGGAGAATGTAATTCCTTTCTGATTTGGTCAAAGCATGACTCATATAGTATATGGGTCTTTGAAAACCGTCGCTATAATCCTTGGCCAAAGCCCCGCTTACTGCGGTTTCCGATACGGCCAGGTAGATCTATAACTCATCTCCGAGAACCGGCTTGACTAACAATGGGGGGCTTGTTAGGTATTCTTTCAAAGCTTGAAAAGCCCGTTCGCTCTCCTGGCTCCACTTCATGTTTTTCCCTTGTTTGATGGCCTTGAAGAAAGGGAGACATTTATCAATGGAGCGAGAAATAAACCTGTTGAGTGCCGCCACCCGTCCAGTCAGAATCTGTACTTGCTTGAGTGAGGTTGGGGATTCCAGGTCCAAGATAGCTTTGATTTTTTCTGGGTTGGCTTCTATACCTCTCTCATGAACCATGAAGCCCAGAAACTTCCCCGCTGTTACCCCAAAGGCACATTTGGAGGGATTCAAACGCATCTGGTTTTCTGTCAGTATGAGGAAGGTTTTGCGAAGGTCTTCCTGATGTCCTTTTACAATTGGGGATTTCGTGATCATGTTGTCGATATATACTTCCATTGTCCTTCCTATCTCACGCTTGAACAGTTTGTTACCAGCCGTTGGTATGTGGCCCCCGCATTCTTCAAACCAAACGGCATCACCTTGTAGCAGTATAAGCCCTGCCCAATAATGAAACTTGTTTTATCTTGGTCAGCCGGGTGCATTTTAATTTGGTTGTATCTTGAGAATGCGTCCATAAAACTCAAAAGTTTATTTCCTGACGTGGAGTCAACCAGCTAGTCGATCTTTGGTAAAGGAAAACTATCTTCCGGACAAGCCCGGTTGAGGTCGGTGTAATCGACACACATACGCCACTTCCCATTTGCCTTCGTAACCATGACCACATTGGCGATCCATTCGGGGTAACGTACTTCTCTGATGAACCTTGCTTTGATCAATTTATCAACCTCTTCCAGCACCGCAGCGTTCCTATCAGCGTTGAAGTGACGCCTCTTCTGCTTGACGGGCTTGACTGTTGGATCTACCGCTAGTCGGTAGGATGCCAATGATGCCGGGATTCCAGGCATTTCATCATGGTTCCAGGTGAAGATGTCACTGAACTCCCTGAGAAGGTCAATTAGTCATCTTTTCACTTCTGGATCAAGGGTGGCTCCGACCTTAACGACCTTGGAGGGATCGTCATTTCTGATGGGTATCTCTTCTAGTTTATCTACAGGCTGCTCGCTGGCCCAGTCCTTACCATGTTCTTCCTCGTAGGGCATAATAGGTTCGCTCTTCGGATGCCCTAGATGCTTCGCGGGCTCATTCTCCTCCTGGATTATCCGGGATTTATCCATGTCTTCATGGATTAATGTCACCTGTACACACTGTTTCGCTAGGGCTGCAGGATTGGCAGATACTACGTAGCATTTCCTGGCTACCTGCTGGTCCCCGCGTACCTCTCCCACTTTTGTTCCAACCGGGAATTTCAGGACGTTGTGGTATATGGACAAGACTCCCTTCAAGGAGGACAGGAAAGGTCTTCCTAGGATAGCGTTGTAGGCCGATGGGGTGTCCACCACAACAAAGTCGGTCATAACATTCTGTTGGAGAGGGGTGATTCCAATGATTACTGGGAGGATCATCGACCCCACTGGTATGATCGAATCTCCAGTGAACCCGTAAAGTGGAGTGGTACAGCTGTTGTAACAGCGTTGCTTCAGGTTTAATTTTTCCAGGGTATCCTTGAAGAGGATATCTACACTGCTACCTGTATCCACGAGCACGTGATAGACCAGACAGTTGGCGATCTGTATCGTGATTACCATAGGATCATCATGAGGTTGCACAGTGTTGAAGACATCTGCTTTCGGTGAAAATGAACTGCGCTGACTGAGAGGACTCTGTCAAGCTCTGGCTGACTTCTAAGATCCCCCTGCTTTCTCTGATGTGGGGAATCTTTTTCACATGGTTTTTTCGGGAGTTATTGGAAACGCCAGCCAGTGTATGACCTCTGCCGATAGTGTGTATCACATGGATCTGTTGCATTAAGTCAGCCTGTTCCCCTTTCCTCTTTTCTGTGTCTTCACGGATTTCAGCTTGTACCTCCCTTCCAGTCCTAATGTTATCTCTGACCTGTTGTAAGAATTCAATCAGGCATCCTCCCCTTATCAGGGCTTTAATCTGGTTGCGCAAATTATAGCACTCTGAGGTGTTATGGCCCAAGTCTTCGTGGAAGTCGCAGTACTTGTACCGGTTTCTCCTATTAGCTGGGGCCTTTATGGGAGCGGGCTTTTGGAGTAACCCTTTGTCTCGTATGGCAAGGTAGACTGTTTCCCTGGAAGCATTCAAAGGGGTGTAGTAGTCATACCCTTTTTCCCCTTGCATTACTGGAGCCTCGATCCTAGGAGGCGGCGAAGCCCGGGGAGGGGTTCGTTTTGCTGGATATCTTTCTTGCCTATGCAGAGAAGTAGGGATGCGATAGGTTGACCTGTTAGGAGGTTTATTCTGAGTTTTCTGTACTGGCTCAAATTTAGGGGCTTCTTTCTTCAGACGCTTTGCCGTTCTCATGTCGTCGTGTTCCATCTTGACCTTGAGTTGTTCGTCTATCTCGACTTGCTCAAGAGCTCGGTCATAGGCCTCCTGGTAAGTCTCTAGAGGTCTCTTGACGAAGGAACAGAAAAGCTTTCCTGCCCATAGGTTCCGCCTGAAGTTGGCGAGGGTTTCTTTTTCGGTGAAAACTCCCATTTGTATTACCTCCTTGTGAAATCGTTCTACGTACCACCGAAGAGTCTCGCTCCATTCCTGAATCACATATTGGAGGTGTATGGGATCTTTCGGATGAGGTTTGACCCCTTGGAATTGTGAGCAAAAATCTGTTGATAATTTCGTGAAAGAATCCACGCTGCCAACGGGCAGTTTCCTGAACCAAGGTTTTCGCGTAGTCGGTTAGGGTCGTTGGAAAAATTCTGCACATAGCTGCTCTGGTAGTGTTCTGGACCTCCATCTGTTGAACGAAACTCTCTAGGTGGCTTAGAGGATCTTCCGTTCTGGAGAACTTATCTGCGAGCATTTTGAATTTTGGGGGGAACTCCGCTTCTCGGATCCTCCTAGTGAAGGGAGCGTTCATCTCGCTCAGGGGATCCTTTTTGTCCTCCTTATTCTTTCCCTTTCTTATCTGCTAGACCTCTTTTTGTAGCTTAGCCAGCTGATCCCTCAGTCACTTGTTCCCAGATTCTTCACTGTCGAGTCTTTCCGACGAACTAACCTCAGATTCTTCATTGTCGAGTCTTTCCGACGAACTGGCAATTTCTATCCGGTCCTCCTAGATAGGATTCATTCGGGGAGTTTGTCTACTTTCCTCCTCTAGGGCCTGGGTGTTCCTCCTAGATGTAGTTGGATGAGATAGCTCTCGTGGCTTCCGGGTAAAAGCATATGCGGCAGACTTAACTCGCTTGGGTTGATATTGTGAAGGTCTTTTCGGGAACTGGGGGCACAGGTCCCAGCCTATCCCGGATCGAAGATTGTGACCTATCTCGAGCAGGCTCTGGAAGAGGAGGTCCTAGGCGATCGAAAGCAGGTGGCCTAGCTCCGAGCCTGCTCGGCTCTCCCTGATCATTCAGGTTGGTTGGTTGGCTGGATTGTGATGCCTTCAGCGAGCAGGCAGACGCGAACAGATTTTACGAAGGCCGCCGCTTGTTGGTCGAGCGCGGCCTGGCTCACTATAGGGTGGCCAGTAGCCCGCGCATTGGTTTTTTGGACCGGAGCCTGACTACTATATCCAGATTTTCTTCCTTTTCTTGGGGCCTTTCGTGTTAGCCTCGCCGGAGGTTGCTCCGAAACTCTATGTTGGCCTGGGGAGGAGCAGAGTCTCATAGTCTTTGTAAAACAACGAAAATGTAAATGCAAAGAATTGGTTAATTGGTCGTGGGTTCGTTTCCCACAGTCGGCGCCAGAAAGTGTTAACAGAAATTTTGCTCAAGACGAGAAATCTCAGTTAACACCCTTGAGACCACTACCATGTAGATGGTGGCCAAGATTGATCGTATGCGTAGTAATGATTTATAAAATGACAAGGAAAAATGATACAATTCATCACCCAAAAGAAAGCAAGAATCTTTTCTTTATTGAACATGCATGGTATACAAATACAAATTTCTTTCTTTTTGCTCTCAATTCTTTCTAGGGTATGGTCTAGTGTTTGTCGTATGCATGTCGAATAGTAGTCTCCTCTTTTCTTTTTCTTTTTATACATAGTTTTGTAGGTTAAGTCAATTGATTCTCCCCTTGATTTTCTCAGTCTCTCCCCTCCTTATCGAGCGGGATTTCTCGTTTAAATGTCATTGACTTTGAGTTAATAGCCGATTTGAGAATATCTTGATGGAGATCAATCTGTTTCCTCTTTGGACTCTAATACCTGTTATGCATATAGGTAACGTTTCCAGATATGATCCAATGCATCTTCATATCTTCACAGCATGATTCTTTATAGAGGTCGTTGAATATGGAATGGTATGGTGCATCAACTAGTGAGGTCGATCAGTGTTCCGACCTCGATATCTGAGAAGTTTCATCCAGCTAGGAGCCAGATCTGGCTTTCCTTGACCTTTTCGGAGCTAGGTACGGCTTCCCCTGACCTTTCGAAGCTAGGTGCGGCCTCGTAGGGGTATTCTCTTGTGTCAACGAGGTATAGGTGAGTCCCTGGAGCATTTGCGAGGCGACCTCGACTTCGGGGAATTTCTAGTTTTTATGATGCAGGCTAGATCTGATCGTTCCGGGCTCTATCCCGGATGTTTCCGGAGCCCGTCCTTGTTCCTGGGGTGGTATTGTAGCTCAGCTCTGGATAGGATGGTCTTATGGTGGAAACTATCGGGTATAGAGCCAGGTCTGGGAGGTGGAAAATTTTCCTTTGGTCCTTAGCCAATTTTGGCTATTAACAAGGTTGATAAATTGATCAAAGCAGGGTTCATCAGAGAAGTACGTTACCCCAAATGGATCGCCAACGTGGTCATGGTTACGAAGGCGAATGGGAAGTGGCGTAAGTGTGTCGATTACACCGACTTCAACCGGGCTTGTCCGAAAGAAGTTTTCCTTTACCAAAGATCGACCAGCTAGTTAACTCCATGTCCGGAAATAAACTTTTGAGTTTTATGGACGCATTCTCAGGATACAACCAAATTAAAATGCACCCGGTTGACCAAGATAAAACCAGTTTTATTACTGGGCAGGGCTTATACTGCTACAAGGTGATGCCGTTTGGTTTGAAGAATGCGGGGGCCACATACCAGCGGCTGGTTAACAATCTGTTAAAGCCCGAGATAGGAAGGACGATAGAAGTATATATCGACGACATGATCACGAAATCCCCAACCGCAAAAGGACATCAGGAAGACCTTCGTAAAACCTTCCTCATACTGAGGGAAAACCATATGCGTTTGAACCCCTCCAAATGTGCCTTTGGGGTAACGGCGGGGAAGTTTCTTGGCTTCATTGTTCATGAGAGAGGTATAGAAGCCAACCTAGAAAAAATCAAAGCTATCTTGGACCTAGAATCCCCAACCTCGCTCAAGCAAGTACAGATTCTGACTGGACGGGTGGCGGCACTCAACAGGTTTATTTATCGCTCCACCGATAAATGTCTCCCTTTCTTCAAGGCCATCAAATAAGGGAAAAACATGAAGTGGAGCCAGGAGAGCGAACGGGCTTTTCAAGCTTTGAAAGAATACCTAACAAGCCCCCCATTGTTAGTCAAGCCGGTTCTCGGAGATGAGTTGCAGATCTACCTGGTCGTATCAGAAACTGCAGTAAGCGGGGCTTTAGCCAAGGATTGTAGCGACGGTTTTCAAAGACCCATACACTATGTGAGTCATACTTTGACCAAATCAGAAAGGAATTACATTCTCCTGGAAAAGCTCGTTTATGCCCTGGTGATCTCAGCGAGGAAGCTCTGTCCCTATTTTCAAGCTCACACAATAGCAATAGTGACGGACCAACCCCTCCACCAATTCTTGCAAAGACCAGACGTGTTTGGAAGGCTAGTCTTATGGGCCCTAGAGCTCACTCAGTTCGACCAAAAGTATAAGCCCCGGACTATGATTAAAGCACAGACTTTGGCCGACTTCGAGGCAGAATTTTCAGCGATCCCAGATCAAGATGATCCCTCAGTATCAAATGAGATCCCTGAGAAGATATCCGAGGTCGACAATTGGCCGGAAGGCTGCAAGCCATGGACCCTCTTTACAGATGGAGCGTCTGGGCAAGCCGGGGGAGGAGCTGGCATAGTTTTAATAGATCCAGAAGGGACTGAATTCTGTCACTGTGTCAGATTCGAGTTTAAAGCTACCAATAACGAAGCGGAATATGAAGCCCTCCTAGCAGAGATGAAGGTAGCCATTGAACTAAAGGCCGATTACCTACAAATCAAGAGCGATTCACTGCTTGTTGTAAACCAGGTGACTGGGGTCTACCAGGCAAAGGGAGATAATATGGCTGCCTACCTAAAGCTAGATCAGCTGCTAAAAAGCAAATTTAAGGGACTCAAGATCGACCAGGTGCCTCGACACCAAAACCATCGTGCAGATGTTCCGGCTAAAATAGCGGCAAACGGAGGCCAATCCCTACCACGGGGAATTCCCCTCCAAATGATCACCCAACCAAGCATAGCCACAAATGGAGAAATTGGTTCCCTGGATCGCCTGCCTTGCTGGATGGACCCAATTGTCGCCTACCTCCTTGAAGGAGAGCTTCCCGAAGGGCCCGACCAAGCCCGAAGAATTAAGAGACTCTCAGTCCGATACTGTATGGTGGACGAGTACCTCTACAGGAGGGGCAGATCCCTCCCCTTACTTAGGTGCTTGCATCCCGATGATGCTAAGTGGGCATTAAGAGAGGTCTACTCTGGGGACTGTGGCAACCACATAGGTGGGGAAGCTCTAGCCTATCAGGTGCTTCGTATGGGGTACTATTGGCCGACCATCCACCAAGATGCAAAGAGTTTTGTGCAATCTTGCGAACCTTGTCAAAGAACTTCAAACTTGAACCAACATCCACCCGAGCGACTGTCGTCCCTCAACTCACCTTACCCCTTTGCCATGTGGGGAATCAACCTAATTGGGCCACTCCCTACCGCTCCCGGACAGATGAAACATGATATCGTGGCTATCGACTACTTCACAAGATGGGTCGAGGCAGCACCTCTTTCTCGAATATCAGAAAAGAATACAACCAAGTTCATCAAGACTAACGTGGTATGCAGAGTTGGGACCCCTCTCATCATTATAGCTGACCTAGGGAAGCGATTTGAGAACGCCCGGTTCAAAGACTTCTGCAAGGGATTGGGGATCGACCTCAGGCTCCCTTCAGTGGCTCATCCCCTGACTAACGGGCTTGTAGAATCCACCAACAAGACTATCAAGAAACTTCTGAAGAAAAAGCTACAGCAGAAGAAAGGTAAATGGGCCGAAGAGCTGCCAGAAGTCCTCTGGGCATACCGGACTACAAAGAGAACAGCTACCGGGGAGACACCTTACTCCATGGCTTTCGGGGTTGAAGCAGTCCTCCCCATCGAGCATAAATTAACCTCGTTCAGGGTACAGCACTTGAGCGCGAAAGTAACGAAGTCAAGCTCCGGGCTAGTCTAGACCTCTTAGAAGAAAAACAAGACCGGGTAGCAGAGAAAGTAGCGATCTACCAGAGCAAGATTGCTAGATACTTCAACCAAAAGGTCAGAGCCCGAGAATTCAAAGAAGGGGATCTGGTACTTCGAAAAGTGACCCTGAACACTATGAAAAGGTCGGATGGAGTCTTAAGTCCCAATTGGGAAGGGCCATATTTGATAAAACTAGTTGTTCGCAATGGAGCTTATAAACTCGAAGACATGGACGGACGATCCATCGACCACACTTGGAATGCAGATCATTTGAGGAAATTCTACCCTTGAAGGGAATTCTCAAGCAGACTACCCCCATTTAGTTTTCATTACAGGCCATAATAAATATGTACTATATCTCGATCATTAATAAAGTCATTTTCCTTTTCTCTTCCATCTTTGTCTCCAACTATGTTCAACATTAGTGACTATACCCTTGTGTGGGAAACTCAACATAAACACTTTGAGGCCAGGGAAATAGCTAAATAGCCCTCCTGTTGCCTTGGTCGGGCAACCACCCCCAAGAAAGGTCTGAGTGTAAGAGCGTAGTTGCCCTCCAGATTTCGAGACCAGGAAATAGCTATATAGCCCTTCTGATGCCTTGGTCGGGCTACCACCCCAAGAAGGGTCTGAGTGTAAGAGCATAGTTACCCTCCAGATTTCGAGACCAGGAAATAGCTCAATAGCCCTCATGATGCCTTGGTCGGGCTACCACCCCCAAGAAGGGTCTGAGTGTAAGAGCATAGTTGCCCTCCAGATCTCGAGACCAGGAAATAGCTCAATAGCCCTCCTGATGCCTTGGTCGGGCTACCACCCCCAAGAAGGGTCTGAGTGTAAGAGCATAGTTGCCCTCCAGATCTCGAGACCAGGAAATAACTCAGTAGCCCTCTTGATGCCTTGGTCGGGCTACCACCCCCAAGAAGGGTCTGAGTGTAAGAACATAGTTGCCCTCCTGATCTCGAAGACCAAGAAATAGCTAAGTAGCCCTCCTGATGCCTTGGTTGAGCTATCGCCCAAAAAAAATATATATATAAATAAAATGTTTGTTTTCATGTGCAGGATCAAAATCATCATAATTCCCTACACGAGTCTTAATTGTTACTACAGATGCCACTCTGGTTCCTATTCAAGACCAGAAATGAAACAAGAGTTCTCAAAAGCAATTCGATTTCTCATTAAGGACAAGGGGATCCTATCCCCCGATAAGGCTACATCCACCAAACGGGGAGCCCAACCCCTGAGCTTGGGCTATAAAAAAAGATAAAGCTAATAAGGGCAAAACGGGGTGCCCACCCCCTTTTTTCGGGCAATCAAAAACAAGTCATGATGAACTGCTTCAAGCTTTGGGACTCTCTTGGCTCTCCTCCGCTAGCCCTCCTCCTTCTTGCTGATCTTTGCCATCAACCCCCTTTACAGATAGTTGTCTATCTTGGTTATCCTCACCGACCGCTCCTCTATTTAGAGGCTCCATCAGTTGATCAGCATGATCTTCCTCTAAAACCTCATTAATCACTTCCATAACCTCAGACGGGATAGCCGCATCAAGAAGAGCAGCCATGGACCCCGTCTGGCTCTTGTCGACCTCCACTCTGTTAAAAGAGGATCCTCAGACGGGCTCCTAACCTCTTCACCAGCTCCTGACCGGTCCTCCTCGGATCGAGAGGATAACACTTTACTGGAAGACTCCCCGGGACCTGAGGTAGTAAAGGTAGGAAGAGGGAATGGAGGATCTGTCTGGGCGGGCTGTTTCCCAGCTCCTGCTTGGCTCGAAGGGACCACCTTGTCGCCTTCAGGGCGAGATAGCTCGGCAGCCTTGAGTATTATTTCCTGTCTATCCCAGTCGGCAATAGATGACAAATCAAAGGGAGGAGGAAGAGCTTCCGCGGCCTGAAAGGAAGCATAGAAATATCCATCGCTGAAGGAGGTCTCCGCGTCAGCTTGCAACTTGGTCACCTGAGTAATTAGAGACTGATTCTCGAGGTCTAACTTTTTAGCCTCATATCTCCAGGAATCCCGCTGTCTAGCCCACCGGAGAGATTAAAGATGCTCCTGATCATAAGATTGCTTCATCCTCTCATGATCGCAGCGAAGCTCAGCCATCTCGACCTCGACCTTTCCCTGGTTGGAAGTCATCTCTTCCACTAAAGACTGAGCCTGCTTCAGCAATTCCCCAGCTTTCTCGGCTTCGGCTTCGGCTTTTGCAGCCCGGTCGCGGAGGAGGGCTACCTGCTGGCCCATCGCAACATTAAACTTGAAGGCCTACAAAATACAGAACCCGAGTTAGAAACTGAACGAATTAACAAGAGTAGCACGAGGAAATACAATTACCTCAGCTAAAATAGCAGACCCCTTGGTAATAAGGACATCCACAGGCATGGAAGCCATCTTGGAGATCCCACCACCCGGAAAAGATGCTATGAATTGCTCCAGGACTTCATCACGCCCTACCGAGCTTGACTGAGGCCGGGAGTGGCTGGAAGGAACCCTAGCGACACCTTTCCCAGAAACCTCCAAAGCTTTGATTATTGGAAGCGCAGCGGAATCAGGAGGTTGAGTCGAGGGGGTAGCAACTTTAGCGACCACAGCCGAAGGGACAGAAGTAGCCAGACCAACCACCTGGGGAGCTTTATGATGAGAAGGTTTTTACCGTCAGAAAACCGTCCGTCAAAACAATTTATAAAACCTATGCGATGCGTTCACAAGTAGAATACAAGTAAAGCAGTAAGCACGGGTGTCGTCCACTGAGATCGGGGTAGCGGTGATAAGATTAGGATTAATATAACTAGTATGCATAAAAGTAAAATGATGGTGAATGAAGATACAATATAAACTAAATTATGAAAGCAAATAAAATGGGATGACAATGGAGTGATGAATGAATGATGATGGAACTACGGAGTTGATGGACTCGTATGTGAATATTGGGGCAATTGCAACAAACTCTCAATTAAGCACGTTTTGACAAATGTAACCAACCTAGGATGTATAGTGTTGGTATATATCTATAGCAAGAGGTCAACCTAAGGTGTATAGCGAAGACCTCTTACTAGAGATTAATCCCTCCTAAGCAACCAACAGCGGCTAGTTACTCAATTGGGACTTGTTCCATGAATGCTCATCTATCTAGCTATGGCTCAACCTATTACTAATGTAGCCATCCTAGGATGTATAGTGATGGCTTCCAATTCCCTCACAAGTGGCCGACCTAGGATGTATAGTGAAGGCCACCAGTTTGAGATTGGATGAGGCTTTAGGTTATCAACCGAATTCTACTCGAAGGTTAGTTCTCGTAGAATCACTAAAGTAGCCAACCTAGGGTGTATAGTGGAGGCTTCTAATTCTCTCACAAGTGGCTAACCTAGGATGTATAGTGAAAGCCACTAATTAAATTTTAGATTAAGGGCATGGTTTTAGAGCCGGATTTCCAGAAATCCTTCCATTCAATTGAGCATTAGACAACCTAATTGCCTACTCAAGTAATCCAAATCAATCATGCTAAGAGGGTGTATCCAAGCAAATCAATAATGGGAATCAATTCAAGAAATGGAATGAAATATAGAGATAGAATAAATATAACACATAGAGTTTATTTACAAAGCCCAAATATCCCTCATACAAATAAAATTAACCCCATAGTAGGGTATTTTAGCTACTCATGTTCTATTACAACCAATAAACTAAGAAAGAGTAGAGAGATAACCCTTGAAGATTGATCTCCTTCCTTGAAGCTTGAATCTGAATCTCCTAGTTGCCTTTGATTGAGTAGAGATGGTTTGGATGATAGGGAGATGTATTACTAGCTTAGAATACAAGTGTTGGGAGATATGGTGATCTTCTGGTTCGTTCCTCATTCTTTTCTATTTATAGAGGATGGAAAAATAGGTCACTTAAGCTTGAAACCAGAAGCTGTAGCGCGCAGAGTGCGGGTGGAGTGCAGGTGAATTACCCGCACTGTACCCGCACTGTAAAGGTTTTCTTTATCTTTAGTTTTCTGATCGAGGCAATAGTACGGGTGGAGTGCGGTTGGATTACCCGCACTGTACTCGCACTTTAATGTCAGGTGCAACTCAGCTTCTCTGGCTTTGGCAACAGTGCAGATGGAGTGCGGTTGGATGACCTGCACTGGACCCGCACTGTAACTCTTCTCCTGTATCAAGTCCCGGCTATGATCATGAGTGTGGTTGGAGTACGGTTGGAGTGCGGTTGCGACCCGCACTTGACCCGCACTTGACCCGCACTGTAGAGCTGCTTATGATCCTTTGTCTTTCCTTTTGCCCCTTTTCTGCCAGAATCACCGTAACATGCTTCCAAACCTAGAATTACATCTATTTCCTGCAATTAGCACTAATGAGCCTATTAGACATAAAATATATAGAAAATACACACAAGAACGAGACAAAGGAATAGGAATGAGGGCCGAAATATACAACAATTTAGGCACGATCAATGAGTACTGCACGGGTACCTTACCCATGCATAACCCATACACTTATCCAACCAGTGAGCAACCCAGGCAAAAAGTGAGATTTGGTAACAAAAGGGCTGAAATTGTAAGAAAAAAAAGCTTGTGCAGCACAATCAACTTTGAAGGGTCATATCTCCCTACTCATATTGAAACATGTTCCGGATTACATATATTCAGAAAGCCCCAAGAGTCTAATTTCCAGCAGTTTTTACGGATTACGATTCTGAGTTTTCTAAATAAAGTTATAGTCATTTTAGTGACTGTTACGCGGCAGTGCACGAGTACTGCATGAGTACCTTACCTGTGCACTACCAGTGCACCACCCATGCACTACTCGTGCACCGTACTTTCCAATACAAAAAATGATGGGTATTAAGCAACTTTTAAAGGGGCAATGATGTCAATACCTTAGTTCTCACTATCATAATTCTTTTTAACATTAGTTGCATGTTCGATTTGTAAGGACCTCGATTTTATGATTGACTTATTTCATGACAAACCACACCATATTGGGGATGATTGTGTAATGGGTAGCTTAGGTCCATGTGGCAAGCTTCCAAGCATCTCCATGACTTCAAGAGCAAAAGGTATACTCACTTGACTTTGTATCTTGAAGAGTTTAGGTGCACACACACACTTCATGCATGTTTTGTTTATCTTGCATTTGTGTTCTTTACTGTTTATATGTGTGTGCATCCTTTTCAAACACACTCACTAGCTTGCATTAGATATCATATCTTGCATTGTATCTAAATTGCTAACATGTCTTGCGTGTTAAATGTGCTTCATTTTGTGTGCATTTCACTCACTTCACACTTGCATAACATTCCTGTAAGATAGGCATTTTTCTTGAGTGTTAAAAAGGGATTTTTCCCTTTAGCGCAGCTTAGACCGCTTGGCAGGCTCTGCTTGCACCGCGGTGCATGGAGCGGTATTCTCCAGTGCATCATGCGCAGCGTGGACCGCGACCTGTGCACTTGCACGTGCAGCGGTCCCTACCGCGGTGTTGTCCAGATGGTGCACTGCTGTATGTACAGCGATCAGGACACATACCTGAACCGCAGTACGCAGAGCGGTTTTGACGGGATTTTGTTTCCCAAGTTCAAAACGACGTAGTTTTGACTAGGGCTTCTTATATATTCTTCCTCTTCTCTTCTTCGCTGACCAAGAGCTTAGAAAATCATTTTTAGAGAGAGGTTTGAGCTCCTAGAGAGAGAAAGCTTCAAGAAAGCATTTTTGACTCTCCAAACCCAAAACCCATCTCCATCTTGCATCATTCAACATCATATGAGCATGGGTCTTCATTGTTTCATGACTAGGTAAGCAAGAACTTCTTTGAATATCATTTATTCTTCTTCTTACTCTAGATAAGGTATTTATTGCATAACTAAATACCTAGACTCTACTTTATTGCATATTTATGAGTCTTGATAACATGATTGGGTTTGTATTTTGATAGCTAAATTGATTAGGTCATTTTTGCCTAAAAGCTAGGTCATAAATATTCATGTGTGATTTATTGATAACCAGGTTGAGAAAGTGTGTTTTAATCAACTAGTTAATGTTCATGAATATTTGATTTGTTTTGTTTGTGATAGCTTGCATCATTAGGTCATATATGCCTAAATAGCTAATCCATAAATGTTCATGTGTGTTTAATTGATGATTAGGTTGGCTTTGTGCATCTAGTCAAGTTTATGAATGTTTATGTGAATTTATTTGACAATTAGGTTGCTAGAATTTCTCTACAACTAATTGAGACCTCATGTGCGTGCATGTAAGCTTATTTGATAACTAGGATGTTGTATTTCATTAGTTACATTTAGTTTAGCATTTTGTGTGTGGTCTTACACATTATTGCATTTGAGCATATTGTCTCACTTTCACTTAGACCTTACTCTCTTCATTGAGTCAAAGTCTTGTGGCTTCGGGGTGAAGTTGCACAAGCATTGAAGCCTTGAAACCAAGGTGTGGTTGGCAAGCTTTGGTCAAGTGCCACTGTAAAATGCCCGTGAGGTAGAGTAGGAGGTGCTCACGCCAAGAGTAGTGTATCAGAGGATATCACTAGGGATTGAACCAAGAGTGGCGAGTGGTAGTGTCCATAGCCTGAGGTTGTCGAGAGTGAGAGTCCGAGTATCACTTGAGGGTGTAACATTTTACTCATATAGTGGATTTCTGTGATCGTCTGTGGCTAGAAGGATAGCCCGTGGTTTTTCCCTTGTCGAAGGGTTTCCACGTCAAAATCAAGTGTTCTTTATATTTCCGCACTTTTACTTGATTTTGTATGTTTGTTTGGATTTGGTTATACGTTTAATATTGACTAATCGAAAAAGTTGGTAATAATCGATTAACAACCCATTCACCCCCCCCCCCCCCCCTCTAGGTTGTAGACACATGTTAAAAGTGTATTTTCAATTGGTATCATAACGGGTTCCTAGACATACTTAGGTGATCCTTGCTCGTGATTGTGTGTCTTGCATTTGTGTGCATTTTGCTTGTTGCATTCATTTGCATTCATCTTATTTATTAAACACTATGAGTGGCATTGAGATGTTAGAAGGTGAGTTGATCTCTGAATCACCATTGCTCACCAAGGATAACTACTCCTCTTGGAAAGTGAGGATGAAAGTATTTTTGATGGACCTCGATGAGCATGTGTGGATGTGTGTGGAAGAGGGATACTCACCTCCCACCGAGAAGTTAGAGAATGGGGCTTCTAAGCCTAAGCCTAAGTCCAAGTGGCCTAATGACGAACTCGAGGCTGCAGAGTGGAACTCAAAGGGCATCCATGCCTTATCTCATGCAGTGGATGAGAATCAAGCCAAACTCTTCCAAACCTCTCAAGATGTTCGAGAAGCTTGGAAGATTCTACGAATCACCCACGAAGGTACCGTGAAGGAAGAAGATAAGAATTTTGGTACCTTAAAGATAAAGCTTCAATGTTATGATTGTGGTGGCTATGGGCACATCTCCACGGATTGTGAAAATTCAAAGACCAAGAGTCGAAGAGTAAAATCAAAGGCGTACTCTTGGGGTGAAAGTGAAGAAAGATCTTCGGGTTTCGAGAGATGTGAAAGGAATCACATAGCCTTCCCCGCTTTACATGATGACAACTTAATGGTGGCCATAAGACACCCATCACTCAAAGTCAATAATGAAGAAGCTAGTTCAGATGATGATTGCCACGATAGCACAAGTGGTAGAAGCTTCGATGAAGAAAGTTCAAGCTCCAAGAACTCAAGTGATAACGGTGATTTGACCTCCAAAATTGAGAGGGAGGAAAGTGACTCCGATAAGGAGATGACTCTCATGGTTGAGAGATTTAAGAGATTTATAAAATCTCAAAAGAAGGGTATGACCTCTAAGGTGAAAGAGGAAAAGAAAAAGTCAAGGAAAGATGACCCTTGCCTTGAGTGTGGTGGAGTTGGCCACCTTGCCTCCATGTGTGGTAACTTGAAGTACAAGAAGGGAGGAGAAACTATGATCGCTACTTGGAGTGATAGCAAAGTTGAAGTAGTTGAAGAGTGCTCCACAAGCTCGGTTGCTAGTAAGATCAACTACTTCGCATTTCCGGGTTCCTACCATGAAGAAACTCAAGCCATCACCAAATGTTTATCACTTGAAGATTTCAAGATGGGTGGCCTTGAACTTGGAAACCGAAGAGGAGCATGCTTGAGTGTTGCAAGCCTTGACGATATGACTCTCACAAGCACAAGTGGGAGAAGCTTTGATAATGATGGCTCATGCTCCGAGAACTTTTGTGACAACATAGTGGATAACCAAGAGTTCATTGACTTTCTTCAAAAGCCTTTGAAGGAGAAAGAAAATGATATCCTTAGATCGGAGAAGGAAAACCTTCAACTAAAGACAATGGTAAATGACTCTTTGAAGACGGACACCGTTGATGTTTCCAAGTATGAGAAGGAAATTGAAGATTGCCAACAACGGATGAAGGCAATGAAGGAAGAGCTTGCCAACAAAGAAAACTCCTTGAAGATTGTCAAGGAAAGAGAGATGAGGTGCCTTGAAGAATTAAAGAAAGCCAAGGTCAAACAACCTCAAGCTCAAGGCAAGAGCAAAGCTTCATCCAAGCAATCTCTGACTCAAGGAAAGTCCACACAAGCCTTGGCATCCCAACCAAAGCCTAAGCAATCCAAGAAGAAAGGACAAGTCCTTGAGAAGCCAACCACCTCCTCCAACAAGTCAACTATCAAGAAAAGAGGTGACCATAAGTGGCATGCTCAACCAAGAAGGCATGATCAACCGACTCAACCACCTCTACAAGCAAAACCACAAAGGTGACACAGATCGGCTCAATCTCCAAGGAAAAGCAAACCGATGCACCATCAAAGACAACCTCATCAACATGGCGATGCCTCGATGAGATCACAATGCTATGGTATAAATCCTTACTTTGTACCTACTTGTCATTATTATGGTATGATTGGTCACTTAAGACCAAATTGCTTGAATTACATTAAGAGGTGTAGATTAGAGAGCATGAAAGAAAAACGGTTGAAAAATAGGGCAAGTTTGCATAAAACTAGGGAACCTAGAAACATGTTTATGACCACTAAAAATGTTAAAGTGGAACCTGGGTGGGTTAGAAAGAATGAACCGGCTTGCCTTAGTGTCCATGTGATTCCCATAGATGCAACTAGGTCCGTTGGACTTGGTAGGTCTATAGGAGCTCATGCCTCCCATTGACTTGGTTGGATTTGACCCCTTGTGGGGAGCTCAAGCAAAGAGAGCGAACTTGCATGATTTGCAATGTGCAAAAAGTTGATTTATTTTATGCTCTTTTGATAATTGCTTGAGATTCTTGGTTGCACATATATGCTTATATGTTATTTTCTTAATAAGTGTGCAACATTGCTTTACTTGCAATCCATGTCATATTTTAGTTCAACAATGCATTTTTGGACTAGGAGATTTGATTGGGAAAGTACATTTGGATGACCCATAATTTATCTCCATGACATGAGAACTTTTAATGACATGCTTAAAATGATATGCATGAATTGTTTTTGATTGCTTGATATGCAAAATATGTGTGAAAGCACCTGAGAAGACTAAACTCAATAAGGATCTTGTATCCATGCAATAAATAAGGATGTCTCATCCAAATTTAGTCTTCTCTCTCTCTTTATTACTTAAACAAGGCTACTATCATACGGGTATCCTACCCGGAAAAATCAAAAAGGGTGCAAAAGTCACTCATGTCTTGTTTCGCTTATAAAGTTTGATATAGTTGCTCTTTAAATTGAAATTCATTTTGAAAAACTATATCTTGTTTGCTTATGACAAAAGGGTACAAATTGGTTTGAATTCTTTTGGAAACCCTTTTGATGTTTGCTTTGCCAAATACCATTGCTTGAACTTGAATGCTATATGTCTTGCATGCAAAGCAACAAATTCACACATTTTTTTTGTTTAATAAAACTCCTTGAATCTCTCTCAATTATTTAAGTTGCATAAAGTTTATGTATATGATTATGCAACCACCTTTTGTGCAAATATCTCTCTTTGCTAAAGCAACCCGATAAGGGGAGCTCCTTTGCCTATCTCATGACAAAAAGGGGGAGAAGTCTTGATAAATATGGGGGGAGCATAAGGGAGCATGTTTATGCTTTGGGGGAAAAGCCTTATGAGAGAGAGTAACCTTTTAGGGGGAGCATTGCACATGCATTCTTTGTATTGCTTTATTTGTATTTGAGTGCAATGCTTGTTTTTATTTGTTCACCTCACATGCACTTGTTCTTGGAAAGTGCTTCTTACTATTGTGTGTAGGCACATTGATGATTCTACAAAGAGATTGAAGTAATTGAAGATTTATATCTTAGGAATCTCATATCTCATTTGTAATGTAGAATTAATCTCATGGACAATAGTTTTTCTTTTGTTTTGTGAAGAATTATTTGTGAGTGGTTGTTTTGTCATGAAATAGCCAAAGGGGGAGATTGTAAGGACCTCGATTTTATGATTGGCTTATTTCATGACAAACCACACCACATTGGGGATGATTGTGTAATGGATAGCTTAGGTCCATGTGGCAAGCTTCCAAGCATCTCCATGACTTCAAGAGCAAAAGGTATACTCACTTGACTTTGTCTCTTGAAGAGTTTAGGTGCACACACACACTTCATGCATGTTTTGTTTATCTTGCATTTGTGTTCTTTATTGTTTATATGTGTGTGCATCCTTTTCAAACACACTCACTAGCTTGCATTAGATATCATATCTTGCATTGTATCTAAATTGCTAACATGTCTTGCGTGTTAAATGTGCTTCATTTTGTGTGCATTTCACTCACTTCACACTTGCACAACATTCCTGTAAGATAGGCATTTTTCTTGAGTGTTAAAAAGGGATTTTTCCCTTTAGTGCAGCCTAGACAGCTTGGCAGGCTCTGCTTGCACCGCGGCGCATGGAGCAGTATTCTCCAGTGCGTCATACACGGCGTGGACCGCGACCTGTGCACTTGCATGCACAGCGGTCCCAACTGTGGTGTTGTCCAGACGGTGCACTACTGTATGTACCGCGGTCTGGACACATACCTGAACCGCGGTACGCAGAGCGGTTTTGACGAGATTTTGTTTCCCAAGTTCAAAACGACGTAGTTTTGACTAGGGCTTCTTATATATTCTTCCTGTAGGGAAAAATCGATATAAAACGCAACGGAAGAAACGAAAATAGATTTCTTATCGTTTTAAAAATTTTCTCAAAGTTGAACCTTAACCTTTTAATTAATTAAACTCAAATATATACGGTTAGAGTTAAATACCTCTTGACGCGTGATCCGATTGACTTACGTCGATTGGTAATCCGCAAAATCTTTTCTGATGCCCATGAAAAGTACCCGCGTGAACAGTGATCGTGAACAGTACCCCCGCCGTGAACAGTAATCGTGAACAGTACTGCGAGATCTTCCAATCCGAACACGTACGTGAATCACCTAGGAGCGTGGTCTCCCTTTTTCTTTGAATTGCAAACCTGAGAATGGATGAACAAAGTTTTCTTTTTCTTTTGTTAGTCACAAAACAATCAAAAGAAGACAAAAATTATTCCGGTCACTTTTGAGTTCTCAATCTAATGATCGAAACTCGCGTGAACCTAATTCGATGTTGTACACACAAGCTTATTGATGAACAAGCAATCAGTGTACTATCAAAGAATAATCTCTTCTCTCTTTTTTGTTTTTTTTTCGAATAAAAATTATCCTTTTCTATTAATTGAGAAGAAGAAGAAAAATTGAATCATTCAATCAACTATGGTGGCCGAATTCTATATGTGGTATTATATAGGTAGCCGAAATTTTGCTTCCTCTTCTATTTAGGATTGCCGAAATCTTCCTCTAAATGGACTAGGGTTGCCGCAAATCACATACCAAAAAGAGTTTGTGTTGCACCCTAATTTCCATCAACCTTTAGACTTCAAAACCTAATCCAACTCATAGATATTTTTATTCTTTTATTGACTAAATAAAAAGACTTCTCATTTGATTAAATAAAATTAATTATTTATTTTTCTTATCAAACAAGTCTTTTACTTTTAATATACTACTACCAATAGTATAACTTTAGGAAATATATTTCCTGATCAGAAAAAGATTTGTTTCTTAATTAAACAATTAATTAATAAATTAACTAATTCTTATTTAATTAAAACAATGAAACAAAATAATATATTAGGTTAATATATACACCTTGCCGCCCCACTTATATAAATGGGTCATATATTATTTTCTTATTTCATTTAATCCATTGGACTTTAAATAAAAGCCCACATGTGAACCAGACCCATTCTTACTAAAAGAAACAAGCCCACATGTCTCCTTTTAATATATTAATATAATAGTGCAGCTCATTAATTAAATAATAGACATATTATATTCTTGATATATTAAAAACAATTCTAGATGGACCCTTAAATCGGCCCGGTAGAATATATCAAGTGATCCATGCAAATTCGTGTGGATTGGGGATCTTGGCGGGCTATCTAAATTTAAGCTTCAATAGACACAACCTAATCACAATCAACAAATGATTCACTTAGGTCCAATCTATTAATTTTAACTCATTCCACTAAAGAGCTAAAATTGAACTCTTAAATAAAGATAGAATAAGGAGATGTTTCTCATTCATACCCTAGACAATCTTATAGGAGATGGTGTATCCTCGTGAATAATATCAGTAATCGCCAAGAGCTCATAGACCGCCTATAGCTCTCCAAGTTACCATATTTCCTCATATGACCACATTTCGAACTTGGATACTTTGACTTGTTCAGAAGCCATGTTTTCAATAATCATTATTGAAAACTCAACATTGAGATTTAATATCCAATACCTCAAAACATCCATATGATGATATTATACTCTCATTCAATAAATGGAGCCACGATGTCCATATCTATAAATGAAGTCCTCTATCGATTAACAAATGTATACCACCAAACTATCGAGGATAGACTATGCTATATAATCGTACTCATTGATAGCTCTAATGATAACACTTGCAACCATAAGTCCATCATTTATCTCAGGATTAAGATAGACTCTCCGATTGTCCTCTTTAATGAAAATGCTTATATCTAGTGACGGTTCTAAATAAAGTATTTCATTGTGATCCAGTTCAATGCACCTAGTGCACTAGATTCTTTTACTCGAAAACCTTTCGATGATTTTAGACTCATCATATTCATTTGATCCCACTCAAATGCTAGTAAAAGAATTCTACAACTTTAACAAGATAGAGGTGCCCAACCTTTGACTTAAGTTGTGAACGTTATTCAAGACTAACTAAAGAATTGTGTCTACCTCATACATATCCGGATGTATGAACAATTCTTCATGTCTCATAGTCTTTTGACCTTATGATTATTTACCTTGACAATTATAATAATAAATGCTATAAGTAATTGTAAGAATCAGAATTCACTTTATTAATATGAGAAGATTGTCAATTACAATATTACACTCTTGCCATTGAGCATAATCCTAACACTCTCCCACTTGCTCTATAGCAAGTGTGTCATATCTCTAATTCCCATGTTCTCTAGATGTCCATCAAAGCTCTTCTGAGGTAGAGCCTTTGTGAAAGGATCCGCTAGATTTTCTGCTGACGCGATTTTGGTGATCGTCACGTCTCCCCTATGAACAATTTCCCTCAAAAGATGATACTTCCTTTCAATGTGTTTACCTCTCTTATGACTTCTTGGTTCTTTCGAATTAGCCACTGCATTGAGTCAAAGTCTTGTGGCTTCGGGGTGAAGTTGAACAAGCATTGAAGTCTTGCAACCAAGGTATGGTTGGCAAGCTTTGGTCAAGTGCCACTATAAAAGGCCGGCGAGGTAGAGTAGGAGGTGCTCAAGCCAAGAGTAGTGTATCAGGGGATATCACTAGGGATTGAACCAAGAGTGGCGAGTGGTAGTGTCCATAGCCTGAGGTTGTCGAGAGTGAGAGTCCGAGTATCACTTGAGGGTGTAACTTTTTACTCATATAGTGGATTTCTGTGATCGTCTGTGGCTAGAAGGATAGCCCGTGGTTTTTCCCTTGTCGAAGGGTTTCCACATCAAAATCAAGTGTTCGTTATATTTCCGCACTTTTACTTGATTTTGTATGTTTGTTTGGATTGGGTTATACGTTTAATATTGACTAATCGAAAAAGTTAGTAATAATCGATTAACAACCCATTCACCCCCCCTCTCTAGGTTGTAGACACACGTTAAGAGTGTATTTTCAAGATTAACTAGCCTAATTGTAGTTTTGCATCGTAGCTATTAACTATTCAAACCCAACCATTGATATTTACCTTTTCATACTTAGTTTTAATTTAATAGTAGCTAACTAGTTTTAGCCATTTAAATTCCCTTTCCTTGTGGATGATACCCCGGCATGTCACTATACTTGTTTACACATTTTAAGGACATTGCTAATGACTTTATAAATATTTTTGACGGACATTTTCTAATGACAAAAACGTACTTCGTCATCCCTTGACTGATTTCACACTTCATAGAGGAGGCCGGGATCCAAGTAGACAATGTAGCAGACGGTATCTTGAGCCCATCTAGAGATAGAGGTCGTCTAGCCTATAATGAGGCTGTTGAGGGAAAAGGAGTAAAGAAGTTGCTCACAACAGTAGAGATTAGGAAATAGAAGCGTGAGCAACACAGAAAAACTTCTAGAGCAGTTCATGAGCATATTTAGGCAGAGGCTAAGGAGCCAAGGTAGAGGCTGAGGCCATGGATGCATCTGAGGAGCATTCCGGTTAAAAGGCAGAGGAGCTGGTGCCAGCTTGGGCACAAAAGTTGATACAGTCCAATGCCAATTTGGCCAAGTCAAATTCATACACGGCCAAAATTATCGTTGAGCTCGCCAGATAGGCCAAAGGCCTCAAGAAGGTTGTAGCCAGAATGATTGGCTACCTTATAAGAGGGCCCATATATTATGGCAGTGTATAGGAGTGTCGGCGAAAGCACATGACTGACCTATTGTTTTCTACTGCCCCTAATGCAGAGCACGCTGATCCACGTCTAAATTCATCTCACTAGTCGCATTATGACAATCATGGTCTCTCTCTCATAGACTTCACACCTATCGAGCAGCAGCAGCGACCTATAAAGCAGCCACTTGTACAGGTTGATGAACCGATTATCGAGCTTGCGCCATCCATTGAGCAGATATTGGAGGATCCTGGGACACATGCCGAGCCATCCGTCGAGCCTCATATAATTTCCTCAACCATTGAGCATCTTATGGAGGTACCTAATGATGCATCCGGGGAGACGATTTAGCCCATCGTTGAGTCCCCAGAGTCACACACAGGCATGGTGCCATTTTTGAGAGGACAAGCTCCATCTGGACCATCGGTTTTTCGCTATACTATTTTAGCTGTCCAGTTCACCCCGTTTGACCAATCCAGCAGCAGCAACTTCAACACCACTAGCACCAGTGACCCGAGTAGCATCAGTAGTAGCTCAGCATAGTCGGACTAGCAATCCGCACTTTTTGAAACCCCTCTTTTGTTCTTTTTATATGTTATATTAATCAATTACAAGTTTGATCTAACTATGGAATGTTATGTTTGAATGATAGTGCCTTGACACGCATCTGTCCACAGAGATCGAGATATAGTTATGACCAAATTTTACTCTAGTAATAAATGCAATAAAAGTAAATTGAAATGATTGATGATAAGAACTAAATGAAAATGCAAATAATATAAAACTAAGAAAACTTAAACAGAAAGAAAGATGATAAAAATGTGTGTGTGAAGTGTATGATGATGGATGTGGGAGTTGATGCAATATAGACACAAATAGTGGGAGTTTTATTTATGAAGCCCGACTCGATTTAGACATAGGGATTATCTTCCTAGCTTGAGTTTTCAGGATGGTTTGGATTGGGGTGCTCACAATCCAACCCTTTCACTTTTGCTTTGGATAGATGTGAGGTAGTCGGGATGGCTTGGATTGGAGTGCTTACAATCCACCCATTTTACCTAGCCAGGATATGTTGGATTGGAGTGCTCACAATATACCCCTTCCAATTCAATTGAGCTTGGTTAAACACCTTAAGTGTAGATGGTTAAGAATATAAATCAGTCTCAAATGTAAATCAAGAGTTGGAGTGCCTACTTTGCTCACAAAGAAACTACAATTCAATCTCTACAATGAGTTGGGAGTTGGAGTGCCTACCCAAACCCAAAATGAGCATTAAATGCATTAAAGAGCAAATTCAACCACTAAGTTAAACGGGAGTTGGAGTGCCTACCCACTTTACAAAGATTTCAATTAAAGTTTAGTTTTCTCTAATAAGTTCAATTAATCCACAAGAATCAATAGTTGGAGTGCCTACTTAACTAAACAGATATATAAACACACTTAAGCAAATTGAATGGAACAATATTAATCAAATCAAAATGGTGGAAATCCCACAATCTATGAATTAATTACATCTACCCCCAAACTAGGTTTAGCTACTCACGAAAAATGTAAGAAAATAACAAAGAGGAGAGAAATAGAAAGGACCTATATGATTGTTGGAACCCCGTTCACTAGTAACGCAATGGAAATAAGTTTTAAAAATTTGGAACCAGTGAACTTGAGATCGTAATTATGCTTTGCATTTAGATATTTGACAACTTGGATTTGTTTCTACAAACTTCTAGTTGGGCAATTTGTGTGAGTCTAGCACTTGATTGCATTTGAGCATTTTTCACATGTTCACATTTAGACATTGATCTCTTCATTGAGTTAAGTCTTGTGGCTACGGGTGGTAGTTCCACAAGCAAGAGAATCCTTGCAACCAAGGGTGTGGTTGGCAAGCATTTTGTCGGGAATCCATTGTAAAAGGCCTGCGGGTAGAGTAGAAGGTGCTCACGCCAAGAGTAGTGTATCAGGGGATATCACTAGGGATTGAACCAAGAGTGGCGAGTGGTAGTGTCCATAGCCTGAGGTTATCTAGAGTGAGAGTCCGAGTATCACTTGAGGGTGTAATCTTTTATTCATATAGTGGATTTCTGTGATCGTCTGTGGCTAGAAGGATAGCCCGTGGTTTTTCCCTTGTCGAAGGGTTTCCACATCAAAATCAAGTGTTCTTTTATATTTCCGAACTTTTACTTGATTTTGTATGTTTGTTTTAATTGGGTTATATGTTTAATATTGACTAATCGAAAAAGTTGGTAATAATCGATTAACAACCCATTCACCCCCCCCCCCCCCCTCTAGGTTGTAGACACACGTTTAAGCTGTATTTTTAATTGGTATCAGAGCAGGTTCCTAGACATACTTAGGTGATCCTTGCTCCATTTTGTGTGTCTCGCATTTGTGTGCATTTTGATTCTTGCATTCATTTGCATTCATTCATTCACTAAACACCATGTGTGACAGTGAAACACTTAGAGTGGGATTTGCTTCGATGACCTCTATTGTTGAGAGGAAGATAGATGACTCCGATGAGGAGATGACTCTCATGGTTGAGAGATTTAGGAGATTTATGAAATCTCAAAAGAAGGGTTTGACCTCCAAAGTCAAGAAAGAGAAATGGATGACCTCCAAAGACAAGGAGGAAAAGAAAATGTCAAGGAAAAGTGACCCTTGCCTTGAATGTGGTGGAATTGGCCACATTGCCCCCAAGTATGGTAATTTGAAGTACAAGAATGGAGGAGTTAGTATGATCGCTAATCGGTGTGATAGCGAAGTTGAAGTTGTTGAAAGTTGTTCCACAAGCTCTGGTGAGTGTGTGAACAACTACTTTGCATTTCTGGTTTCCTACCATGAAGAAACACAAGTCATCACCAAATGTGTATCACTTGAAGATTTCAAGATTGATGACTTGGAGTTCGGAAACTGAAGTGGAGCATGCTTGAGTGAAGCAAGCCTTGATGATATGACTCTCACAAGCACAAGTGGGAGAAGCCTTGATAGTGATGGCTCATGCTCCGAGAACTCTTGTGATAAAAAGGTGGATTATCAAGAGTTGATTGATTCTCTTCAAAAGTCTTTGAAGGAGAAAGATAATGATATCCTTAGATTGGAAAAGGATAACCTTCAACTACAAGCCAAGATGACTCACTTGAATGATGAAGTGAGATGCTTAAAAGAGAATGAAGACAAGTTGAAGATGGAACTTGATGAAGCAAGAATGTCTCTTGCTAAGATGACTTCGGGTTCGAAGATGCTTGACAACATGTTAAGTATTGGAAAGATGCCATGTGACAAGTGAGGGCTTGGTTTCATTGATGATGAGTCCACTCCATTCGCGGGCAAGACTACATTTGTGAAGGAGATTTCTCCTAAATGTCCGCCTTCATCACCCAAGAAGATTCTTGTTGTGGGTGAACCTTCTAAGAGCTCAACCTTGAAGATGCTTCCGAGGAAACAAGCTCAACCCCAACCCTTGAGGATGCCTCAATCAAAACTCAATCAACCCTTGAGGCAAGCTAATTGTGCTTCTCATGCTCAACCACAAAGGCATCAACATCCGGCTTATGCTCCTAAGGAAAGCCAACCAGTGCAATATCAAAGACAAACTCATCAACATGTACATGCCTCGATGAGAGCTAAATGCAATGGTATGAATCCTTCTTTTATACCTACTTATCATTATTGTGGTATGATTGGCCACATTCGACCAAAGTGCATTAACTACATTAGAATGTGTAGAATTGAAAGCATGAGAGAAAAGAAAATGAACCGTAGGGCTAAATTGCATGATCTTAGGGAACCTATAGACTTGAAGTTTTTGACCACTAAAATTAAAAAGGTGAAATCTAGGTGGGTTAGGAAAATTGAACCCGATTGCAATCATGATCATATGACACCCTTGGATACTATCGAGTCAAATGGACTTAGTATGTCTAGTGGAACTTACCCCTCGTCCTGATACGGTACGGATTATGACCCTATATGGGGAGCTCAAGCAAAGAGAGCAAACTTGCATGAATCTTCATATACAAAAAGTTGACTTATTTTATGCTCTTTTATGATTGCTTGAGTATGCTTGGTGAATAACATTGATTAATAATTGTATAATGTTTTTGATTACACCATTGCACGGTTGCTTTGTATGATAATGCATGATTTCTATTATTGCTTGAGCATGCTTATCTTTTTTAGGAATGTTCTACTTGTTAGTACATTTGATTGACCTCAAATTATTCTCCATGTTCATGATTCCTAGATATGCATTCTTAAGCTCTCTCTTGAAAAGGGCTACTGGCATTATGACGTGGAGCCGCCCAATGTTGGAAAAGGCTACTCATTTGGAACCGAGTGAAAGCCATCAAGAGAGTTACATTATCATGATAAACAGAAATACATGCTTGCTAGGAATATGGAGAAAAACAGAAAAAGGAGAAAAACAGAAAATGTTGTTATATGACTGTTATGTGCGGTGTTGCATTGCTTATTTTTGACATCAAAATTGTTGATTGCTGATGTATCTTGCAATGAAGAAAATATGATATACTGTTGTTGTGATTAGTATACTTGCACACAAATGCTTGGATATATATCTTCTTATCATAACAACAAGGTCTTAATTGGTTTGACTTCATTTGGAAATCCTGTTGAGTGTTGCTTTGATTGATTTTTATGCATGAGAATAATAGTATTTTGTATTACATGACAAGCAACCTTTCACACGCACATATTTTTTTTTGAATATAATCTCCTTGAATCTCTCTCAATCTCCTTTATGGCATAAAGTTAGTTTATATGATTATGCGATGAGATAATTGCTTGTAGCTTTCTTTGCCTTGGCAACCCGTTGTGGGGAACTTCTTTGCCTATATCAAGACAAAAAGGGGGAGAAGTATGGATATAGGGGGAGCATTGTTTTTGTTAAGCCATGGTCATTTTTGGGGAGTTAGCTACTTTGTGGGAGAGTAACCTTTTGGGGGGAGCATTGCACATGCATTACTTTGTATTGCTTTATTTGTATTTGAGTGCAATGCTTGTTTTTATTTGTTCACCTCACTTGCACTTGTTCTTGGAAAGTGATTCTTGCTATTGTGTGTAGGCACAATGATAATTCTACAAGGAGATAGAAGATGTTGAAGATTTAGATTCTAGGAATCTCATTAGTAATGTAGAATTAATCTCATGGACAATAGCTTTGTTTTGTTTTGTGAGGAATTTATTGTGAGTGGTATTTTGTCATGAAATAGGCAAAGGGGGAGATTGTAAGAACCTTTATTTTGTGATTGGCCTATTTCATGACATACCACATTGGGGATGATTGTGTAATGGGTAGCTTAGGTCCGTGTTGGAAAGCTTCCAAGCATCTCCATGACTTCAAGAGCAAAAGGTATACTCACTTGACTTTGTCTCTTAAAGAGTTTAGGTGCACACACACACTTCATGCATGCTTTTTTCATCTTGCATTTGTGTTCTTTATTGTTTATATGTGTGCATCCGTTATACAACTCACACGAGCACGTCTTTGTTTGTTCTTACGTGTGGTTGTTTTTGTTCTACGTTTTCCGTGTGTGTTCAGAAACGTCCTCACTCGCACGATGGTGTGCTTGTGTTGTGTCCGCGCTTGCACATTGGTGTGCTTGAGTCTTAGCGCAATTTGTGACCATAGAGAGGTTCCATTTGTCCTCTCTTAGATTAGTATTTGGTTACATGGTTTTATACCATGATTGTGGGAATTTTGTTATTGACCAATTCGGACCTTTGATCACTCTTTTGGCCATAAATCTTTCTACGTTAATCCAAATCTTGTTTTGTTAATTGGAGTAGAAAGTAGACTTCCATACCTTTCTAACGGTATATTATTCGTAATATTTTATGACCGTTTGGTTTGGTTTTGAAGTCTCCAAATAGCCCACTGAAACAGAGCATCTCTACTGTTATCCGGTTTTGACCTTTGGTCACTTAAATGACGATAACTCTTTCTACAGACATCAAAACCTCATTCTGTAAATTTGAGTAGAAAGTAGACTTCCATACATTTCCAATGGTATATCATACAAAAGGTTTCGATGTCGTTTGGTCATGTTTTGGGTCGCTTGTTTCTGGAGCTGGTGTGTTGTCCAGTGTGTTAGGCGACATGCAAGGCCACTTGTGCATGTCGCCTCCAATGTCGCCTCAGACATGTTTTTCTTCTCTAGAACGTTAGGCGACATGGTAGGCGACTTCATATAGCCTCTCTTAGGCTACTTACATGTAGCCTCTCATAGGCGACTTCATGTAGCCTCTTATGTCGCCTGGCACCAAAAATGGGACATTTTGGTCTTTTCGAGTCAGCCCGTTTTTCACACCTTTAAAAACCCCTCTTTCTCTTCTTCTTCCCCAACTCTCCTAAATTTACAGAAACCCTAGAGAGAGAAAGAGAGAGTCTAGAGAGAGAAAGCTTCATTTAAGCTTCATTAACTCTCCGAACCCAAAACCCATGCATCCAAAGCATCAATCATACATGGGTCTTTATCATTCATGACTTGGTAAGTAAGAACAAACCTTTAATCTTTGATTATTGTTCTTTAAGTCCAAGAGTTCGTTTTTGTTGAATATAATTTGTAGAAATCGTTTTTGAATACATATTATTGTTGAATGATGACATGTTTGGGTTTTGTTTGTGATAGCTTATTTGATTAGGTTGTTTCTCTTCCTAAAAAGCTAGGTTATAAATATTCACATGTGATTCATTGTTGACTAGGTTAAAAGATTGTGTTTATTCATCTAGTCAAGGTTCTTGAATATTTATATGTGTTGTATTTTGATAGCTTGCACGATTAGGTATTTTTACCTAAATAGCTAAGACTTGGTTATTCTTAAGAGATTAATTGACAACTAGATTAATAGATTTGTGTTTATTAATCTAGTTGAGCTCTCTTGAATATTCAAGGTTGTTTATGACAATTAGGTTGTTGGAAAATCTCTACACAACTAATTGAATTTGTTTGTGATAGACTTTTGTCTAAGACTTGCATTTAGTAAATGATTAAATGCTTTGTCTCAATCACATGAATATATGCTAAGTATATGTTGAATACGTTGTGAGCATATTTGTTGATTCATTGTGATTGTTTGTGATAGCTAGGATTGTTGTTATTGATAACATCTAGCTAAGTCTGTATGCTTTGCATTTAGATATTTGACAACTTGGATTTGTTTCTACAAACTTCTAGTTAGGCAATTTGTGTGAGTCTAGCACTTGATTGCATTTGAGCATTTTTCACATGTTCACATTTAGACATTGATCTCTTCATTAAGTTAAGTCTTGTGGCTACGGGGTTATCTAGAGTGAGAGTCCGAGTATCACTTGAGGGTGTAATCTTTTATTCATATAGTGGATTTCTGTGATCGTCTGTGGCTAGAAGGATAGCACGTGGTTTTTCCCTTGTCGAAGGGTTTCCACGTCAAAATCAAGTGTTCTTTATATTTCCGCACTTTTTCTTGATTTTGTATGTTTGTTTTAATTGGGTTATATGTTTAATATTGATTAATCGAAAAAGTTGGTAATAATCGATTAACAACTCATTCACCCCCCCCTCTAGGTTGTAGACGCACGTTTAAGCTGTATTTTCAAATTCATTATTAGAAATAAATTCTAATTAACTAATAAATTATTAATGATTTTTAACAATTAAAAATCTAATCTATTAGTGAATAATCTAAGCCTTTTGTAAACTATTTACTAAGCTCATTATTATGATAGTGTTTACCAAGTTTTAACTATTCAAACTCTAACACTTTATTCGTTTCATTTATTATTAGGTTATTAATCATATTAATACTAATTACAATAAGTGACTCTATTAATCTAACTTATTAAACACTTTAATAACTAGATTAATATTAATGAGAATTAACAAGTTTTCTAACTATTAAAAAACTAATCTCATTTTCATAGCCAATAATGTATTTACCTATTTTAATCATATTGAAAACAAATACATAAAATATTAGGCTATGATGCATATATGACAAATCAAATATATTTGTGTAGGCACATCTAATCTAAATGACATATGTATGCATGGCAATGCTTTTATCATCGCATAATATAAAACATACATGAATTGACCGAGTATTGTAGATTATTTAACCTAAAAAATTGATATCTAAATTTACAAAAATACCCCCAAGGCATTCCTTGGTCTTCTTGTAATTTTCGGGTCTTCTTGTAATTTTCGAGTCTTCCGGTCTCTTCAGGTCACTCCGATTCATCTCATGAATCCGAAATAGGAAATCCGCATGGAACGCACTAGGCAAAACTTGCCAACGAAACCGTGCAAGATGATGTGAACAGTACCCATGAACTGTCTGTGTGAACAGTACCCATGAACTGTCTGTGTGAACAGTACCCGCACGACACAGTACCCCCGTGAACAATGTTCGTGAACAGTACCCCCATAGCGCGTATTTTCGATTTCGCCATCCCGTCATTTTTTCCAGGTCTTCAATATAGGTTACAATTTTTTTTACAATACAATAACAGAAAAATATAAATATATAATACAACACATGAACCCTAAATCCACGGTACCATATAATTAACGATCAATCATGTTTTTGTAAATTAACAAATTTAATATACATACAAAAACAACATACAGTCAATTTAAACAGTGCCTACACAATCATACATTCAGGGGCATCGAAAACAATTTTCTGTTCTGGAAAACAATTGGCTCTAATACCAAATGTTGGAACCCCGTTCACTGGTAACGAAGCGAAATAGGTTTTAAAAATTTGGAACCAGTGAACTTGAGATCGTAATTATGTTTCCGGAACTAATACATACAATATGTAAACTCAGGAAATTGTAATCAATTAAAAAAATTAGAACTTTACCAACGTTTGGAGGCTCCTTCACTTTACGATATGCTCCTGGTCTATACCACTGATCTTCCTAGCTATTCTCTGAACTGGTAACTGCGTGATGGGGCGTCACGTACTCAAGAACTTAGGAGGATGTAGAGAAAATAAGAAGAAACTTTTTCTTCCAAGAGATAAATTCATAGTACAACTCTTGTTCTTCAAAAAAAAAATTAATAATCATAAAATATTTTTTTTACTTTTGTTTTAATGGTGCATGCCTACTGCACCAATTGCTTCTCTCTTTGTTTTTTTTTTTCGTTTTTCGTTAATAGTGCAACACATCACTTTTTTTGTCTTTGATTCACGCACACCCAATTGCACACATTTGCACTGATTCTCTTTTGTTCTGTTTTTGTTATTTTATTTAAAATATATATTTCATATATATCTTATTATAACTAAAAACTTTTTAATTGATATCTTTTTAGGTATTAAAACTCAATCTTTTAAAAATGATATCTCATATCTTTTATTTTAAAAGATAATTAAATATTTATTTTGAATTTAAACATTTTAAATTCAATTTCAAATATTTAATTTAATAAAATAAAATAATCATATTATCTTATTCTATTTTAAATCAAATATCAACTATCACCCTCTATTTAGTGATTAACAATATAATTAAATAATCTTATTATTTAATTTATTTATTCACCATTATTCATTAATTAAATAATCTCATTATTCAATTAATTCCCGAATAAATACGTGTCACTTTCGTAACACAATTAATTGGATTGTCTAATTAATTATCCGTGACCCTTGTTACCTAAATTGATCGGGGCTAGCAAGAGGACCTAATGGACCCACAGTATTTTGAGCTCCAATAATCCTCGGAATCATTGATTAAACTCTTTAATTAATATTCATTGATTATTAACTCCGGTGTTATTCCACTAAAAACCCGAAGCTGCACTCTCTCAACTGCAGATGCTTTTGCACAGACCGATACAACTCGGTGTCCATCGATATAGCTATTACACATGGTGTGATCCTCCACAGTGGTTCATAATTAGAGCTGAGTCATTATGTCTGTTATACCCCTCTAATTACATATATCCTTTAAGTACCATTGATTCTCTAATGGACAATAAATCATATTTCCTTACAGAATTAGGAGAGCACTCATATTGTCCAAGCCCCGAATCAAC
The DNA here is from genome assembly GCA_033220585.1 of Dipteronia sinensis. Lineage (NCBI taxonomy): Eukaryota > Viridiplantae > Streptophyta > Magnoliopsida > Sapindales > Sapindaceae > Dipteronia > Dipteronia sinensis. The sequence goes on along the minus strand of CM065641.1, from coordinate 27,167,922 downwards.
CCTTAAGGGAACTACTATCTACTTCTCACAAGAAGGAGTGGATTCCACTATTGTGTACATACCTTCCCAGCCACAAGCCAAACCACAATCCCAACATACGGAGCATATTGATCAGGAACTGCATCCGACCTTACCCATGGTATATCAATGACCGCGATCTAACCTAAAGGAGTCTATAAGACACTCAAGATTAAGATCACCCATATATAGCCATCATTAGTTGATATATATGAATCTCATCAGTAAACGGATCTTGGTGAGAGATTCATATAGATCATGGCACAGTCCTATATGATCACATCATACAAGGTGCCTCCATTCCCATATCTCATATGAATGATTCAGGATAGAATCACCGTACATTACGTAATGGACCGCGGCTATAGATTAACCACAAATAAAGTACCTAGCTTTATTTGCTATCTATGGACTCTTTAGATTGCACGTCTCTTACTGTATCTATCATATATGACACTCATATACACGGTTCAAGATTACATCCGGCAATCTAGGATGTTAATATATGCACAAGTTATAAAATAAACAACACAACAAGAATGAATTGAACTTTTCTTTTTATTTATTTCATAAATCCTTTTACAAATTACATATTTAGGGCATAAACCTCAACATGTGAGACCTTCTTTCTTCAAGCTTGAATCTACCTCTAATGTCCTTCTTGAGTAGCAAGTGATGAAGATGATGTATTGGTTTTGGATGATTTGAGAGAGAAAGGTTTCCTAGATGTAGAGAGAGAAAATGTGAGGTCAATGGGTGTGTGGGCATGTCCTTTGAAATTATGAAGTGATCCTTTATATATCTTTCCCAAAAATAGGTCTGAATGTTGATGTGGTCGTCAAAATGTAAGTAGTGCACGGGCACAAGTGCTCGGGTAAGGACCCGCGTAGTGATCTTGCACATTCCCTACAGCAACTTCTTTCTTCAGTTTGCTGGTAAGTGCGCTGGTAGGTACCTACGCAGTACCAGCGAACTAGGCACTTTAACAATATTTGAAGTTTTTCAATCTCTGGTTCGTGGGTAGGTTTGCTAGTGTGGACCAGCAAAGTTCTGGACCTGGAACTTCGCGGGTGGTGGACGGGTAAGGGTACTCGCGTACACATTAGTGTACTGCTTCCTTCATCATGCTTCAATTTGCTGGTTTTACGTCTGAATTCTCCACCTTCTTCTCCACGACCGGGATTACATCTAATGCCTGCAAATGAGATAAAAAGAGCCCATAAGACACGAAAACAAGACAAGGAATGATGAATGAGGGTAAAAATATACAACAATTTTGGCTCGATCAAATACGCCTAAACCAAACCTTTGCTCGTCCTCGAGCAAGCTCTAAACAAAACAAAAACATTACAACAACAATGACTCAATCTAAAATTTTTCTAGACTCTACAACAAACAATTCAAACAGTCGCATGTCCAACCGGTGATGGGATGCAAGGATTGTGTGACAGAGAGAAGTAGACATATGCAAAACATTCTAAAACAACTCGGAGGAACTAGAGGGGAACTCGCACTATCACCAATCCCACACCAAAGAGAGCTCTTATATTGGGTACTACTAACTCTCACACCTTGAGCATAATTCGCTTCAACTCTAATTCTTACTTGGATTCACTCTTGTTTTTCCGTTTTGAGTCCTAAGTTCATGCTTACGCAATGTATGCAAAGATAGAATTTATGCATAGGAATCTAAAGCATTGCATATATTTATCAATGAAAGACCGCTATTTGTTAGTGACCTAGCCTAAGAAAGATTCACAATGCCATGAACGTGGAAGATCAAGCATCAACAAACATTCTCAATCAAGACATATCATATATCAAATAGAACTCTTCCCTTAGGCTATAACGAGGCCATGGGGTTAGATGTGGTGAAACAAAGAAATAGGGAAATTTTGAGTTCAAAAAGCATCAATCATGCTTAAATATACTCTCACACACCCCGTACCAGGCTCTACTTAACATTTACACACTAGGAACCAGGCATTACTTTCATACACATTTGTGCTTCACAATTTTGTACTCCACATTGTGACTACTTGACAATTATTTCACAAGGCTCTTTTTCTCTTTTTTTCTCTTTTTCTTTTCTTTGCTTTTTGCTTTTGCCTTGTTCTTTCTTTTCTTTTTGCACACTACATTTGACAATTCGGCTCTAAGTGCAATTTTTAGTACTTTTACATTTTAAGCCATTTTTTACACATTTACATTGTTGCCTAAGTACTTTCTATTTCATATAAAAGCTTACACCTTTCAACCACCTGTACACACACACAACCCACATGATTGGCAATTAAAGGATTGGTTTGTGTTTGGCTTATGGCTATATGGTTTATTGTGGTTCCAAAAGAAAGGGTAAGTGTCTGGCCTCAAAATTGGCTATGGAGCATACATAAGGGATATATGGATGTGTTTAGGCTAATTTAGTAGTAAAATGCACACATTGCCTAGAATCATTTCCACAATTAGTCTAATGAGGGAATGAATGCATCCGACAAGCAATCCACAATATATGTATGATGAGTGTCCTATGGCATGTGACACATATGACGAGAATAGTGTTTAAGAATAGAAGAAATTGTATACTCAATGCGCTTTTTAAAAGACTTGTGTTTATGAACTCACTGAACGTGCATTTTGCCGTGTATGCAATATTCAAACAAATTTAAAATCCCAAGATGCACTAAACAAGAATAAACCTAGTATATGGCAAATAGGGGTACCATTCCATAGAGATCGAGCTATAGCCATGATTAAACTAATACTTTAGTAAAAAAGCAAGAGAAGTAAATGGATATGGCTTTTGAGATGAAATTAAACTAAAATTCAAACTAAGCTTAACTAATGAAAAATGCAACTAAATTGGTAGGTGAAAATGAATGATGTGTAGATTAAGGAATTTATGAATTCAATTAGCAAACAATGGGTAAAGAATGAACTCACATTAATGATCATTAACAAATGTAACCACCCTAGGATGTATAGGATAGGTTATTTCCCACCTATGAGTGTTCAATCTATCATGTATAGTATTGGCCACCCACCAATGGTTATGCAATTGATGAACATCTATCACATAAGGGACTAATCTCTTGTTAAATTCATCAACCAAGGATGTATAGTTTGATGCTTAATCCATCACAAGCAACCAGTTCTAGGATGTATAGTTTTGGTTACTCATTAAAGATTAGATATAGATGAGATTAATGAGTCCGGATTTTACTTGAGTCATGTACTCTTGTTAAATCCTTCTATTCAAATGAGCTTAGAGAGCCAAGCATCATGTTTACTCAATTCTTTACACATATAATTTCTAAAACAATTTGTAAAGAGAGTCATGTACAATCCAAAACAATTTGTTCTTAAATGGATATTCCCACAAGTAGACCTATGAACCTAAAATACTAACAGCCCTTTCAAAGTGGAAATAGGAAGTGTTTCTCCCCTTCCATGGAAGTTGCGGAGGATGGTTCTAAAGCATGGAAGAACTACTTGGTGGGTTATTTTATTGAGAAAAATCTCTCATTTTCTCTAGTTAACAACATTGCAATGCGTTTGTGGGGCAATCATGGCTTGCAAGAAGTCTTAGCTAATGATAAAGGGTTTTTCTTTTTCAAGTTTTGAGATGACGAAGCTTGTTCTAATGTGTTAGAATCCGGTCCATGGTTATTTGCTGGAAGGATGGTGATTCTCAAGAAATGGCATCCTAGACTCATTTTAACTAGAGAAACCTATTCAAAAATTCCAGTTTGGGTTAAGCTCTTCAACATTCCCCATGAATATTGGAATGAAGAGGGATTGAGCCACATTGCTAGTGCAGTTGGAAAGCCCATATATGCTGATTCCTTAAGAGAATCCATGAAGAGAATTTCATATGCTGGAGTTTGTATTGAAATTGATGCCACTTGTGAGCTGGTTGATTCCTTTGACCTATTTATGGGTGGTAATTCGGGACCTAATCTTGGAGAAAGTGTTGAAATTCTGGTTGAATACCAATGGAAACCGAAAATATGTACTGAATGCAAGTCCTTTGGCCACTCTATTACTACTTGCCCAAAACTAAAGCCTTTGCATCCTCCATCTGTTATGGATTTTGATCCCAAACCTAAGCAAGAATGGAGGAGAGTTACTAAGGGTGTTGCAACCCAGATTCCCTTACCTTGTATGAATTTGGAGCATCTCCCTCTTGATGAAGTCATCTCTGCTGTTAATTCTGAAATTGAGCCTTATTTATGTTCTACCAACTTGCCTATCAAGATTCAGTGTAATGACCACTCTAAGGAGTGTATTGTTGATATCTCTAACAAGTTCTCTACTCTTGATGAGAATGGATTCAATTCCCCCTCTAAGGAGAGTGTTATTGATTGTAGTGTTGATGATTCTCCTACCACTGCCTCTCCGGATCATACCCTATGGCTCTTAATGATTAAGAACATTGATGGGATTCCTATCATTAGGCTTTCCAGCCCTTCAGAGTCCTCTAGTAACAAGAAGAAGAAGAAGAAGAAGAAGAAGAAGAAGAAAATGACTGCCAAGAAAGGCAAGGACAATAGCTCGCTAGCTAAGGTGAAGTCTTCTCAATCTCTGAATGATTAATTTAGCTTGCTGGAACAAAAGGGGCCTGAATGCTACCCCTAAACAATTAGAAGTAAGGAAAATGATGCTTGATCATAAGCTTAGTCTAGTGTAAGTTCCTCATATTTTGATTGGCTTATTTCATTGACAAACCACATTGGGGATTATTCTTTGTAAGGGTAAATTAGGCCTATTGTGTGTGATCAAGCTTCAAGGATATCATCTTTCTCAAGAGCACTTCAAAGGTATCTCACTTGTTTAACTTTCTTTGAAGAGATCTAGTTGCACACACTCACTTGCAAGCATTATGTTCCTATCTTCATGCTATTGAATGATGTATTGTATGTCACTTCTCACACTCCACACTTGCACCTTTTTGCACATCACTTAGTGTGTTGAGTTTGCCCCGAAAAAGAGAATTCCTTCTCTTACCGCGGCCTAGACCGCTTGGCAAGACATGCTTGCACCGCGGCATACAGAGCGGTATACCTCAGTAGGGTCATGCTTCCTGTACCGCTTTCTGTACACCTGCAAGCATAGCGACCCAAGTCGCGGTGTTATCCAGAAGGCCTCTGTTGCCCATACCGCGGCCTGTGCACCTGCATGCACAGCGCCCTGCACCGCGTTGTTGTCCAGACAGTGCACTGCTGTGTGTACCGCGGTCTGGACACTTGCCTGCGACGCGGTCCATATAGCGGTATTGACGGGATTTTGTGCCCTAAGTTCAAAACGACGCTGTTTTGACTAGGGCTCCCTTATATATACTCTCTCTTCTTCCTTGCTCGTTTTTATGAGTTCAAGAAGCCATTTTTGATAGGTCAAGCTTCCCTTAGAGAGAGAAACTCCCAAGAACTCATCTTTACTCAACCAAACAAAAATCCATGTGCATCTAACATCTTCAAGCATCATCTCATCATGGATTCTCCTTGCTTTCATTGACTAGGTAACTTGAACATGTCCTGAATCTCTTTGTATTTATTTATGTTCTTGTTTGCCTAGGGTTAGCTCTTTTATATGATTTTATTGCATATCTTTATGTTTATTGGCATTTATAACATGTTTGAGTTGATGTTTGTTGGTTGAGAGCTTTGTTCATTAATAGCTAGCAATTACGACGATTTTACCCTTCTAGCTAAATCTTCATACATTTGCATTTAGATATTGATATCTAGGATTTGCATTTATTGACATCTTTAAATCCTTAGATAAGCATTTAGTGTTGCCTAGCATTAATTGCATGTTTGAATATCTTTTACATATTCACATAGGTTGTTTAACCTCTTCATTGATTGTTAAGCTTTGTGACTAAGTGGGTTAGTGCACAAGCTTGTGGTCAAGAATCACTATTAAAGGCCCGTTGGGTAGAGTGAAAGGGTTAGTGACCAAGTAGGTGTGACTTGAGGTCAACCTAGGTTGTAAACTTTCGTTCAAATAGTGGATTTGAGGACCGTATGTGGCTAGAAGGATAGCCCGTGAGTTTTGCCCAGTTGGAGGGTTTCTCACGTAAATCAATCCTTGCGTTTTTATTGTTTTCCGCATATTTATATTGGATCGATTGATTGCTAATATGGGGTAGAATTATTAAAATTGATTAAGTCAAAAAGTTGGTAATAAATCAACTAAAACCTATTCACCTCCCCTCTAGGTTGTATTAGACACACTTTGTGTATTTTCAATTGGTATCAGAGCGGGTTCCTAGATACACTTAGGTGATCCTTGCTCTTTGTATGTCTTGCATTTTGTTTGTGTTTGTTGCATCATAAACATTCATCTCATTCATACCCAAACACTATGAGTGGGAACGGAAGTGGTAATGAGGGAGCCTCTAGCACAAGACCCCCTTTGCTCATCGGAGTAAACTATGCCTCTTGGAAAGGCAAGATGGAGTCTTACATTTGCCAAATAAATGACCGAGCATGGATGGCAATTGAAGATGGCTACACTCCTCCGGAAAAGATTCTTGCAGACGAAAGTGTAGTTCCCAAGCCAAAGTCGGAATGGTCAACTCAAGAGTTTAAAGCATCCAAGTGGAACAACAAGGCTATGCATGCTATTCTTTGTGCAATGGATGACAATCAGTACAAATTGATCCAAACAACAAGAATTGCAAAAGAGGCATGTGAGATTCTAGAGACGGCCCATGAGGGAACCGAGGTGGTCAAGGACTCTAAGCTTCAAATCCTCCAAACACAATTCGAGCAAACTAGGATGGAGGAGGATGAGTGCTTCAACGACTTTCAAGTGAAGTTGATGGACATAGTCAATCAAAGCCATCAACTTGGTGACCCCTATTCGGATAGGAGAATCAAGCAAAAAATTATGAGGTCGCTTCCAGCAAGATTTGAGTCAAAAGTGACGGCACTTGAGGAGAACAGTGATTACAAAAACATGAAGCCAAGTGAAGTTATAGGAAGACTTCTAGCATATGAGTCTAGGTGGACTCCTACACCTACACCTCCAAAGAAGCAAAAAAGTATCGCTCTGAAAACTTCCAAAGTAGAGAAAGAGGAAGATGACTCAGATGAGGAGATGGCCCTCATGGTGAAAAGATTCAAAAAGTTCATCAATTTTGAGAAGAGGGGATTTGGATCCAAAGGAAAGGAAATGAAGAATAAGACTCCTTTCAAGAAGTTTGAGTCAAGTGAAGATAAGCCCACAAGAAAAGGGATTCAATGCTTCGAATGTGGAGGTTTCAGACACATCTCCACGGACTGTGGAAATTTGAAAAACAAGAAGAAAGGAAAGGCCATGGCCGCCACGTGGAGCGATGGTGATGACTTGGAAGAAGAAGGAGAATCCTCAGATGATGAGGATCATGTGGCAAACTTTATTGCCTTCGTATCTTCTCTCAAGAGTAAGGAAGCAAAAGATGATGAAGAGGTAGAGAAACAAAGTGAAGATGACTCTAGCGATGTTGACTCTTCATCCCATTCATCAAATATAGATGTAGGAGGAATGGATCTAGAAGGCTTCATTGAGCATTTTCAAAGCTCAAGATTGAAAATGAAGAAAGAGATTCAAAGGCTAAAAGGAGAGAATCTCAAGCTATCTACCGAAGCTACTCACTTAAATAAAGAAGTGAAGATAGCCAAAAGGAATGAGGAATTGATGGAAAAGGAGCTTGAAGAAGCTAGAGAGATCATTGCTAAGATGACTTCAAGCACGAATAAACTTGACCACATGTTGGGAGTTGGCAAGAGGCCAAGTGATAAGAAAGGTCTTGGCTATGAAGATGACAATGAGACCTCATCCTCAAGCAAGATTGTGTTTGTCAAGAGTTTGGATAACAAAGAGCCTCCACCCCCACAACATCCTAGGAAGAAGATCGAACTAGGAGAGTGCTCTAAAGATTCTCAAGTCAAGGTAGCATAAGGGAAACAAGCTCAAGCTCAATCAATAAGGGTGCATCAAGCAAGTTTCCCTCAACCCAAATACCATCAAGCCAAGAAGCAATTCATGCAAGGTCAATCAAGGAAGCAATTCATTCCAACTCAACAACAAAGAATGAGAGAACCAATCCAACACCAAAGACAAGCTCAAATGCGTGGGAAAGCCCTTTTGTACTCACAAGGGCATGGTATATCTTCTTATTTTATTCCCACTTGTCACTTTTGGGTGTTGATGGTCACATTAGACCAAATTGCTTCAAATACATTGAAATGTGTAGAATCAAGAGCATGATTGAAAGAAATAGAGCTAGAGCTAAAATGCATGTTCCTAGGAAATCTAGAGCCAATTTGCATGATCCTAGGAAATCTAGAGCCAATGTGACTAATACCACTAGGAATGAGAACATTTCACCTAGGTGGATTAGAAGGGATAACTATTCTTGCTATGTGGCTCAAATTGCCTTGAAGGCAAATGCCTCTAACACTTGGTATTTGGATAGTGGGTGTTCTAGGCATATGACGGGGAACAAGAGCTTCTTTAAATCCCTTGTCTTGGAGCATGGAGGATTTGTCACCTTTGGTGATGGATCTAGAAAGAAAGTCATAGGGAAAGGAACCATTTCCATTCCCGACTTACCCTCCTTGTCCAATGTTTTACTTGTTGATGGCTTGCAAGCCAATCTTATAAGCATTTCTCATCTTAATGATGATGGACTCTCCGTCTTGTTTAACAAAAATGATTGCTCTATTTTAACGCCAAATGGACAAACCTTGCTAAAAGGAAAGAGATCTAGTGACAATTGCTATTGTCTTGAAACTAGTGCTATCTCTTGCAATATGTCCAAATGTGAGGAAGTTGAGTTATGGCATCAAAGACATGGCCACATGAACTATCGAGATTTGAAGATCTTAGATAAGTTCAAGGTTGTGCGTGGTCTCCCTAAGCTTGGGAAGAAAGTCGATGGCGTTTGTGGACCTTGTCAACAAGGGAAATAAACCAAAAGTATGCACAAGAAAGGCAAGTATCTCGCCACCAAGGAGCCATTAGAGCTTCTACATATGGACCTTATGGGTCCCATGCAAACCGAGAGTCTCGGTGGTAAGAGATACATTTTTGTTTGTGTTGATGATTTTTCTAGATTTACATGGACATATTTTCTTAGAGAAAAATCTGAAACATTTGAAAATTTTAAAATGCTTTGCACTAAAATTCAAAATGAAAAGAACTCACACATTAAAAGCATTAAAAGGATTAGGAGTGACCATGGGAGGGAATTTGAAAATGCTTGTTTTGAAAGCTATTGCAATAGCTTAGGCATTTCCCATGAGTTTTCGGCTCCTAGAACTCCTCAACAAAATGGGGTTGTTGAGAGGAAGAATAGGGTCCTTCAAGAGATGGCACGTGTGATGTTGCTTAGCAACAATGTCCCTAGGAACCTTTGGGCTGAAGCCGTCAATACGGCTTGCTACATAGGAAATAGAGTCTTCCTAAGGCCCGGTACTAGGCAAACCTCCTATGAATTATGGAAGGGTAGGAAGCCAAATGTTAGCTACTTCCACTCATTTGGGAGCAAATGCTATATTCTAAATGACCGAGATCAACTTGGCAAGTTCGATGCCAAGAGTGATGAAGGGATTTTTATTGGCTATGCCCTTAATAGTAAGGCCTATAGAATTTTCAATTTAAAAACTCGGAGTGTCATGGAATCATCTAATGTTGTCATAGATGATTGTAGGCCTAAGACTAGAGACCATGATGAGGAGGTCATTGTGCTTAATGATTCTTCCTTGGAGAAGAATGGTGAGACTTCAATTGATGTGAAGTCAAGTCCTGATGAAGAGGTCATTCAACCTCTTGATAGAGATCCATCATTGGACTCTAAAGAACCCGCTCCATGGGTTAGACAACTCCACAACAAGAATGGCATGTTATGTCATACTTTATATAAATAAAAAAAGTATTATATTCATTCATTTTGTGTCATACTTTATATAACATGTGCACTTAACATCCAAAATTGCCGGATGTAATTTCGAACTGAGTATATGAGTGTCATATATAGATGGATTCAGTTTGAAACGAGCAATTTAAAGAGTCTGTAGATAGCAAATAAAGCTGGGTACTTTATTTGTGGTTAATCTATAGTTGCGGTCCATTTCGTAGTGTACGGTGATCCTATCCTGGATCATTCATATGTAGATATGAGGATGGAGGCACCTTGTATGATGTGATCATATAGGACTGGGCCATGATCTATATGAATCTCTCACTAAGATCCGTTTAACGATGAGATTCATATATATCAACTAATGATGGCTATATGTGGGTGATCTTAATCCTGAGTGTCTTATCGACTCCTTCAGGTTAGATCGTGGTCTTTGATATACCATGGGTGAGGTCGGAGTTGCATTCCCGATCAATATACTCCGTATGTTGGGATCGCGGTTTGGCTTGTGGCTGGGAAGGTTTGTACATAATAGTGGAATCCACTCTTTCTTGTGAGAAGTAGATGGTAGTTCCCTTAAGGGTTGATTCGGGGCTTGAACAATATGAGCGCTCTCCTAATTCCGTAAGGAATGTAGGATTTATTGTTCATTAGAGAATCAATGGTACTTAATGGAAAGATATGATTAGAGGGGTATAACGGACATTATGACCCAGCTCTAATTATGAACAACTTGTGGAGGATTATACCATATGTAATAGCTATATCGATGGACACCGAGAGTTATTGGTTTGTGTAAAAACGTCTACAGTTGAGAGAGTGCAGCTTCGGGTTTTTAGTGGAATAACACCGAAGTTAATAATCAAGAAATATTAATTAAAGAGTTTAATTAATAATTTCTAAGGATTATTGGAGCTCAAAATACTGTGGGTCCATTAGGTCCCCTTGCTAGCCCGATCGATTTAGGTAACAAGGGTCACGGTTAATTAATTAGATTGTCCAATTAATTATGTTACGAAAGTGACACGTATTTATTCGGGAATTAATTGAATAATGGGATTATTTAATTAATGAATAATGGTGATTAAATAAATTAAATAATAAGATTATTTAATTATGTTGTTAATCACTAAATGGAGGGTGTTAGTTGATATTTGATTTTGAATAAAATAAGATAATATGATTATTTTATTTTATTAAATTAAATATTTGAAATTGAATTTGAAATGTTTGAATTCAAAAATAAATATTTAATTTAAAAAGATATGAGATATTTTTTTAAAGTTTTTAAAAATCAAATTTTCGGTTTGTTTTTAATAGATATATATGAGATATATATTTTGCAATCAAAACAAGAGAACCGAATGAGACAACACAGCAAACAAAAAAAGAAAGAAAAAAAATAATAGTGTGTGGTGAGACCACAAGTGCTATTTTTCTAGAGTTTGTTTTTTGTGTATGTTATTCTCTTTTTCCTCTATACATGTCCTGAATATCGTGACGCGCCCACACGCTGTTACTAGTTCCGGGAGATAGCGAGGAAGATCACGTGGTTCAAATCAAGAGCAGTTCGTATTAAAGTGAAGGAGCCTCCTACGTAGGTATGAAAATGTTTCATCACTTTATTATTTCAATTTGATTATTACTGTACAAATGGGTTAGTTTAATGATTGCATAAAAAATTTTAAAACCTTCCGCTGCGCAATCTGTAACCCTAGGTTCCAACAACCTCAGGTTGGGATCTTCCCCCGATGGAAGAGATGGATCCCGATCACCACTGTTTTCTCATGACTTGCATAAAAAAATATATCGGCTGGTCGGCCCATTTTCGCAACAAGTTTCAATTTTGGCAAAGAAGTGGAATTTACCACCAGCACCAACTCAGATTGAAGACGGCTCTTATAATCTAAGTAAGTAAACTACCTTGCTAGTCTCTTTATTGATCACTAAGTTCTTTTTTTTTCCAACAATGGGGGAAACTACTCAGGTTACAGAACTATCGTTTCTTATCTTTTTTTTACACATATGGCGATGGTGAACTCGTGTTAGTCGATAAGTGGATATTTTTCTGTCAATTGTTGTCTGAAACCTCTCTCAATTTTTTCGATCCCTCTTCTCGTCCTCAATTGCCGTATTTATGGACTCCCCCATCCTCCATTCCTGAGAATCAGGTACTTTTATTGAGAATTATTGGAGTTATTTTTTAGGCTTTAAATGATGTTGATTGGGGCTAAAGGGGCAGGATTTGATCCTTTCAATTACTGTCATGTTTAAATTTTGATTTAGTTGACTTCCTGATCTCATTTATGGCGCTTTAAGTGGTGAAGAAGTCAACTCTTCCTTATGTCTGGAAAAATTAGCTTTATTCCTTCAGAGGCAATAGTGTACCATGATTCGAATCATACTTGTTGAAAATACTACTCTAAGCATGTGTCTACAACCTAGAGGGAGGGAGGGGGGGGGGGGGGGGGGGGGGGGGGGTGGGGTGAATAGGTTTTAATTAATCAAGTTAATTACCAATTTTTCTTGATTAGTCAATATTAAAAATTCACTTCATAAACAAATATACAAAATAAAGTGTAAAGTGCGGAATAATAAATAACACTTGATTTTTACGTGGAAACCCTTAAACAAAGGGAAAAACCACGGGCTATCCTTCTAGCCACACGCGATTCTTAAATCCACTATTGTAATGATGTTTACAACCTAGGTTGGCCTCTAGTCACACCATTCTCGGTCACTAACCCACCACTACTACCCAACAGGCCTTTATAGTGAATCTTTGATCACTTTGCTTGCCAACCACACCTTGGTTGCAAGACTTCACTTGCTTGTGCACTACACCTTGTAGTCACAAGACTTAACTCTCAAGATGAGATTAACAACCTAAGTGAATATATGAATACTCAAAATGCAAATAATGCTAGGCAACACTAAATGCTTATCTAGGGATTAAATATGACACTAAGTACAAATCCTAGATATCAATGTCTATATGAATGCTCATAAAGACCTAACTAGATATAGATATGCAAGTCTAAACTCTAGTCATCAAACAAAGCCATATCAACACATGTTGTCACATAAAATGGCAAGGACAATAAATGCAATTAACAAATGCAATCAATGAATCCTAATTAGCTAAAGGGCAAATATGTCCTAAATATTAGCTATCACAATACAAACTCAATCATACAAAGGAACTCATAGATAGATGCATTAAATAGAATCCTAGCATTTAATCAACTAATAAATGCAATAAAAACACAATCTTGGAAAGTATGAACAAATGATAAAGATGGGGTTTTTGTTCAACTTACCAAGTCAACTAATGATGAAGACCCATGCCTTAAAGATGCTTAGAAATGCATGAAGATGATGGGTTTTGGGTTTGGAGAGTCAAGGAACAAAGCTTGAAGCTTTCTCTCTCTCTAAGGGTTGTTCTCTCTCATAAAAATGGGTTCATGAAGCTCTCTTGACGAGTTGGGGAAGAAGAGAACATATATATAGAAACCCTAGACAAAACTGCGTCGTTTTGGGCATGGGAAACAAAATCCCGTCAATACCGCTCGCTGGACCGCGGCTCGGGTAAGTGCCCAGACCGCGGTACATGCAGCGATGCACCGTCTGGACAACATCACGTCGGGGTCCGCTGTGCATGCAAAGCACAGGCCGCAGTCTAGGCAGCAGGGGCCTACTGAAGTATACCGCGGTATGGACCGCTGCGCATACAAGTGCACAGACCGCGGTCTTTAACGCATGCACCTTCTGGAACCAACCGCTGTAGGGACCGCGACGGAGGCAGGTGCCCAGCAAGAGACCTGCACCGCGGTAAAGAGGAAAATCCTCTTTTCCAGGCAGACTTAACACACTAATCTAATATGCAAAAATGTGCAAGTGTGGAGTGTGATGAATGGCATACAATGCATCATCCAATTATATGTAAACAAGAATATAATGCATGCAAGTGAGTGTGTGCAACTAAAATCTCTGCAAAAGAGTTAAGGACAAGTGAACTACCTCTCTTGAAGCTCTTTGGGATAACCGGAAGCATGTCTTCGAGAAAACCACACTTGGAGAACCTATGCTACCCGTTACATAAATATCCCCAATGTGATTTGTCATGAAATAAGCCAATCATAAAAATGAGGTTCTTACACCTGTCTATTTTGGGTGGAGCGGTTTCACTCTGGTGTGCTAGTACCTTCTCGGTGTCATACTCCTCATTGGGCGGATAGATTATACTCATTATACCGGTCCGGGAGTGGTAGGGAGGTACCTAGGTATTAGGTACGTGGTATCGCGGTACCAGCTTCACTCGGTATCATGAGTAGAGGTGTAGCGTGGCACCGATCTTTCTTAGGTCATGGTTCTGGTGTTCATCTGGTACCAGGTTAGCGAGGTAGTCATGGTTCTGGCCATACTAGGTATCGATCCTTCCTAGATCATGGTATCGATGTTTCATGGTACTTAGTAGCCGAGAATGATCCTGATCTAGATTCTACCAGGTATTGGCTCGATGAAAAATTCTTCTTTGAACCTCTGCCAAAGAAGGTTGTTAACAAAAAATGTTAAGACTTGAATGAAAATAACTTGAATAAATATTTTAAAGATAAGTAATAAACAAGAAGAGAAAACAAAGAATGTGCCCATGTTGATCAGGCAGAGATTCCTTAAACTTCAAGTGCAAATCCAAATCTTCGAGTCTTCTTCCTTGTATGATGTAAGGTGTGTTGAATGGAATTGAATTATGGGTGATGAAAGTTGTCTTGTGAAAGTAGGGTTTTTCGTTCTGAGCTGCTGTAGAGATCTCGCTTTTTAAATGAAATAGGAAGTATTTATAAGGTGTCCACCAAATTAAGGCTTCATGTTCTTTTGAAGAAACAGGGAAATCACATGTTTGTTTCATGTGCCACAACCTAGACACTTGCATGGCCCGCGGTCATGTTGAGTGGTGACTCTCTTGAGACTTCTGTGGTTGGAGCATATGCATGGGTAGCGGTTAACGCTCCGTAAAAGCACTGGAAACCTTCTGGAATGTACCTCTAGCTATGCCGCGGTTGGGGCTCTTGCATGGCTTGCGGGCTACGCCACGGAAATTGATATTTTTGCCTTTTTCTTCTCATTTTAGCTCATTTTTCTCATTTAAAGCTTCCAAGCACCTTCTCTAGAGATAACAACCAGCACAGCTAAAAAAACCTTTAAAAACACCTATAATACTCGAGAAACAAGCTTATTATATAGAAAATAGGGACAATAAATATATATAAAAGTAGACCAATCAGACTGCCCTTTCTGTTGTTGAAAAAAATTTGGTTTTCAGTGAGCTTAGCTTGAACTTAAGCTTTCATCATCGCTCTTGTGTGTCGAATTTTCAGTTACATGTTTAGAATTTGCAATCAACAATGAAATAACAAAAATGAAAATGAAGAGTTAGAAATTATATTGTTTTAGATGTAGGGTGTTCCAGCTGTTATGGATTTCTCGACCGTCGAGGTCTCGCAATTTATATGCTCCACGGCCTTTGATGTATGTTATCTGGTAGGGTCCTTCCCAGGTCGGACCCAATTTTTCTGCTCTCTGTTCTCTAGTGTTTTGGAAGACCTTCCTTATTACCCAATCCCCAATCTGGAATGTTCTGACTTTGATGTTCTTGTAATAGTGTTGAGCTACATGTTGCTGATAGGCTTGCACTCTCATTGCAACTCGTTCTTGACGCTCATTGAGGTGATCGAGTTCGTACAGTAGTTCCTGATTGTTTTGTTCTTCCGATGGATTCTAGCTTTGAGCAATCATAAGTCTCATTTCAATTGGGATTACTGCGTCGGAGCCTTAGGCGAGCGAGAATAGTGTTTTTCCGATCGAACGCTGAGCTGTGGTTTTGTACGACCAGAGTATTTCAGGTAATTTATCGGCCCATGCACCTTTCTTACCTTCCAAGTGCTTTTTAGGGTATTGATGGTTGTTTTATTTTTCTACTCCGCCTGTCTGTTAGCTTGAGGGTAGAGAGGAGTTGAAAAACTCAATTTTATTTGATACTTGTCGTAGAAGTTTTGGAATTCAAATGAAATGAATTAGGCACCGTTGTCGATTACTATTTCGTTGGGCACACCAAACTTGCAGATTATATTTTTCCATCCGAAATTTTGTACCTCGGTGTCATGTACATGCTGGAATACTCATGCTTCGACCCATTTGGTGAAGTAGTCTATTAGAACGAGCATGTAGACTACTCCGCTTGGGTTGTTGGGAATTTACCAACAATATCCATTCCGCATTTCATAAAAAGGCCAAGGTGCCGAAATAGAGTTCAACATACCTGGAGGAAGATGGGATACTTGTGCAAATCTTTGGCACTTGTGACACCTTTTCACATTATTCTGGGAGACGAATCGCATTGTGGGCCAATAGTACTCAGCTGTGATTGATCGATTCGACATGCTCCTTGCTCCGGAGTGGTTTCCACATTTTTCATGGTGTAGACTTTTTAGAACTTCGTAAGCTTCACTGGGGTCGAGACATCTCAAGTAAGGCCATGTAAAAGATTTTTTGTATAACTTATCATAAAGGATACATAACTTTGCTGCTTTGGTTTTTATTTTCCTTGTGTTGCTTCTATCACTTGTAAGATGTCGACTTGTAGATAGTCTATCAGAGGGGTCATCCATGTTGACATGTGGTTGACATGTGCTATTTCTTCCTTGTCATGTATTGCTGGCCACTGATTCAGATAGACTTAGGACCATTGGCTTGAATTATTGATCCTAGACTAGCTAGTGAATCCGCTTGAGTATTTTCCAATCTTGGTACCTGGAAAAGAGAAAACTCGTCAAACGTCGACTGCAGCTCATTGGCTTTAGCCAAATACGCAATCAACCTTTTATCTTTTGCTTTGTACGTTCCGTTCATTTGTCGCATGACTAGCTGTGAGTCGTTTTGTACCTTTATTTTCTTTATTAACATATTTTTTGCCAGGTCGAGACCAGCAATTAACGCCTCATATTCGGCTTCGTTATTTATTGCGCGAAAGTCACAGTGGATTAAATGTTCTAAATTTTCACCTTATAGAGATTTAAGTACAAGCCCGAGTCCGCTGCCTTCTGTGTTACTCGACTCGTCGTAAAAAAAAGGTTCCAGATCCCACTTTTAGAACTCTCCGTGAGTAATAGAAGTTCATGTTCAGCCTGTAAATATTTGTTAGGGGTGAAATCTATAATAAAGTCAGCAAATACCTAATATTTCATTACCGTTTGTGGCTAGAAAGTGATGTCACGCTCATTGAGTTCGACCGCTCGTTTGTTTAGTCGACCTGAGAGTTTAGGTTTATGTAGCACGTTCTTGAGCGGGAAGGTTGATAGTACAGTGATGGGGTGGTATTGGAAATATGGTCTCAATTTTCGAGCGACTATGACGAGTGCTAGAGCCAGCTTTTCAAGTTAGCTATACCTGGTTTCTGCATCGAGTAGGGCCTTACTCATGTAGTACACTGGATGTTGTGATCCTTTATCATCCCTAATCAGTACAACACTCACTGTTGTATAGGCCATTACCAAGTATAAGTACAACGTTTCTTTATCATTAGGCTTCGAAAGTAGTGGAGGTGAAGCTAGATATTCTTTCAGGTCATGTACGGCCTTCTTACACTGTTCATTCCATTTGAACGCTTTGTTATTTTGTAGTGTATTGAAAATGGGTTGGAAACATTCAGACGGCGTGGAGATGAATTAATTCAAGGCTGCCATTCGACGTATGAACTTTTGGATGTCCTTGATGCATCTTGGCAATGTTATCCCTCTAATTGATCTGATTTGGTCGGGGTTTGGTTCGACCCCTCTTTAAGGTCATCAAATAACCAAAAGCTTTTTTAGACAACATACCAAAAGAGCATTTAGTAGGGTTCAATTTCATACCATATTTGTCGAGCACATCAAAAGACTGCTTCAAGTGATCTATATATTGTCTCGCGATGAGGGATTTGACCAACATGTTATCGATGTAGACCTCCATCGTTGACCCAAGCATCTTAGCAAACATCTTGTTGACTATTCGCTGGTAGGTTGCACCTACATTTTTCAAACCAAAAGGCATTACCTTATAACAGAAAATACCTTGTTCGGTGATGAAAGCGGTCTTTCCCTGGTCAATTGGATGCATCATGATCTTGTTGTATCCAGAGAAGGCGTACATAAAGTTGAGTAGTTCGTGTCCTGATGTGGTGTTGACCAACATGTCGATGTGTGGTAAGGAAAATGGATCTTTCTGGCATGCCTTGTTAAAATCTGTGAAATCAATGCAGACACACCACTTTCCATTATTTTCTTTCATGACAACGACGTTTGCTAGCCAGTCCAGGTATTTGACTTCTTTGACTGACCTAATGTTGATCAATTTTTGCACCTCTTCGTTGATCACTTTGTTTCTTTCTGGTGCAAATTTCCTCATTTTCTATTTTACTGGCGGGTGGTCATGATCTACCTGCAAGTGATAAACTATTACCTCTGGGTTGATTCCTACCATGTCTGAATGCGACCAGATGAAACTTTCGTGACGTTCTTTTAAGAAGTCGACTAGTTGTTTCCAAATTTCCTCCGATAGCCTCAAACCAATAAGCACCTTATGCTCTAGATAGTCTTGGTGGATCGACACTTTATCGAGCTCTTCCATTCTTAGCTTGTCTAGAGTTTGTTCAGATGTAAGTTCTTGTAATTGCTACAATAACTCCTTCATCATCATGGCATTCTGATAGCATTCTCTTGCTGTTATTTGCTCACCTTTGATTTCTTGACCTCCCTACTTAGTGAGAAATGGAATCAGTTGGAGGTAAGTCGATGGGACAACTTTCATTTCATGTATCCAGGGTCGACCAAAGATAACGTTATATGATTAGGGGCTGTCGAGAACTAGAAAGTTGATGTAAAGATTTACTCATTCGGCATACACTAGTAGTACGATCTCGCATAGAGTGTTTTTCTGCTCACCGTTGAATCCAATCAGTACTGTTGAAAGATGGCTGATCTTGGACTCCTCGACCTGCATTTCCCTAAGAGCACTGTAAAACAGAATATTGGCTAAACTGCCATTGTCAATGAAAACTTGTTTGGTTAAACAGTTAGCTATATATAATGAAATAACAAGGGTGTTGTGATGGGGAGTGAACAAATCTGATTTTTCGAATGAAAGTGATAGTTTCGTTGACTTCTGACTTGTGTCCTGGGTTGGACTTTAGGGTTTAACACTTGTCGAGTGTGTCTCCTCACAGTTGAAATCTTCAGGTCGCTTACTTCTGATCCACCTACAATAAAATTGATCACTTAGTCGTTGTGGAGTGGCTCTGGTGGTGTTTCATCTCTACTGGTTTGCTGTTTCTCGTCACGTCGAGCAAGCGTCTATTTTCCTTTGTCAGTTAGAAATTCTGGCAGATGTCGTCACTTTAGGATTTCAGCTACCTCTAGTTTGAGTGCGATGCAGCCCTCTGTTCGATGGTCGTGATCTAAATGGAACTCATATTGAAACCTGGTGTTTCGATGTTCTAAGGGAGCGTTCATCTTCTTTAACCACTTGACTGTGTTTCCTATTTCTTTCATAACCACTACGAGATCTATGGGTTCAATGCTGAGGTTGTATTCCAGGTTAGGTATGCGCAATGGACCTGTCTTGGGCACATTTTGTCCATATGACTGCCTGTCTTCTGATCCGTTGTAGCGGGATTGATTGCCGCATCGATCCCCCATTGGGTAGGGTTTGACTCGCCTGTCGTTTGATCTTCATTTGACACGATCGTTTCGTTTGTTGCCGTAGTTGTTCGCTTGTACGACGTTGTTCGCTTAATCTTTCTCCCAGTTAATCTAAGTTCATCTCTTTGCCAACACGTTCTCTATTGTCTTGCATGGGTACTTGGTGAGCTCTTTGTAGAGGTTAGAGTCGAACCTGAGCCCTATCCTGAATGCAAATATGGCGGTCGCCTGGTTGCAATGTTGGATCTGCACTTTTTCTATATTGAAGTGTCCAATAAAGCTCCTCAGGTTTTCGCCACGTCTCAGGATATGGTATAGAGGTCATCCGATTGTTTCTCCAGCTTTCGACTACTCGCGAATTGCTCCACGAATGTATTTGTAAGCTGTACAAAAGAAGTTATTGAATTATTTGGTAAGTTGGTATACCATTGTAGAGCGGGACCGCTGAGGTTGGATCGAATTGTTGCGGTGAACATGCGCTATTTATGTTGCGCAATAATGGTCATCCGGATCTGTCGTGCCCTCGAACTGCTTCATATTTGGGAAATTGAATTTCCTAGGCATTTGGACCAAAGCGATTGCGTCGATGAACTGTGAGTCTGCGAAACTGTTCGCCATACTTTTCTTGACAAGAGCTGGGACTCCTGGAATCCTTTGGATGAATGTCTCCATTTCCACGATCGTGCGAGAGAGTTTAGGGTTAGCGAAAACAAGTAGGGTTGGATTGAGTTTTACCAATTCTAGGTTCGACTAGACTGACATAAGGGTTCTAAAGGCGTTTTACGGTTGTGGATCACGATTCTGATTTTGCTGTCAAGGCGTTCCTTGAGGGGTCATCGTGTTGACCGGATCTACTTTGGCTTCAACTGTCTAGGTCATAGCCTGGGGATTTGCTTCTTCGCCAGCACTGATCTATTCTGGTGTTTAGGAATTTACCCTTGGCATGACCAGAGCTGTTTTGTCGTCGTTCTGTGTGGTGGCGACTATTTGGCTTGGAGGTGTTGATGGCACGACATTAGGCCTGCCCTCGATTATGGCTCGCAGTTATGCATTACGGGTTTGGACCGTGACTTTTTCGGCTTCGAGCTCTTGCAACTTCTTAGTGTTTGCAGTCATTTTAGTAGTCAGTGTGGCGATCTGCTTTGGGACAGTTGGTGGATTTCCATCTCCTAACATCTTGAGAGAGTCGTTGTCTTGATTCGATTGGCTCGTGAAGAAGTTGTATAGGGCCCCACTGTGGGCACCAAACTGTAGGGGGTCGCTCTATAGTTGTTGTAGACTGGGCTCTTGGGACTTGTTAATAGGGCATGGTCGAATCAATGTGTCGATTGCTGCATTAACCTGCAAAAGAAATGAAAAAAGAACAAAAAAGAAAAGGGTGGAGCCTTGTATTTAACCTTAGGTTGCTTGGGCTGAGCAAGGATGATTTCAAGGTCAAGTTGTTTTGCGGATGATTATGATATTTGGGTTAGATGAAGGATTTCCGATGATCAGAAAATATTTCAGTGGAGTTTTGGCACGAAAATGAGCTTGATTATTGAGAGAAAATCAGAATCTCTTCTCTATGGAGAAGGGGGTTATATTTATAGGATCTCAAAGGTGGTTTCATATAGGATCGAGTCTAATCGATCGTGTCCGGATTTAAAGGGATACTCTATCTTGAGTTCAAATCAAACTCTTTTCTGTTGTTATTGGATGACAAATGAAACCAAACATAGTCAATTGGTTGTTATCTCAACAACCAGATTTTTGGGTCGCCCCGTAGTACTTGGGCTTGATCCGAATTACTTGCTGGATTTTTGGATTTTTCAGGGTGCGTTTGGTATGCGGGATGGGACGGGACAAGGTGGGACAACTTGTTCTTATCCCACGTTGACGCGACCTTAGCATGGGACATGACGAGACAAGGTGGGACAAAAATCACAAATAATTGTGCCACCTAAGACCCTAGGACAACTAAGACCAATTTACTCTTTAAATGTTCAAATAATTACAAACATATCCAATATATTATATTATATATATATATATTATTAATATATATATTATAATTACATCTAATATATATATATATTATAAAATTATATATAATATATTAAATATATTAATATATATATATATATTAATATTTAATAATATATAAAAATTATAATTACATATATAATATAATATAATATAATTATAAAATTATATATAACATATTAATATATTTATTATATATATAATAATATTTAATCATATACTATATCATATATATAATAATAATAATAATAATAATAATAATATATATATATAGGATAATATCATATATAATAATAATAATAATAATATCTATATCATTATCTATATAATATCATATCATATATATTATATTATGTATAATTAATATATATAATATATATTATATATGATATAATATAATATATATATATAATACATTATATATGATTATATCCTATATATATATATAATAATATAATATATATTTATTATATATAATTTTTAATATATATAATAATATATTTAATATATTATATATATATATTTTAATAATATATATCATATATATTATATTATTATTATATATAGGATATATATATAATATACAATATTTATTATTAATATATATACATATATTATAATATATATGATATTATATTTTTTGTATGTACAAATATTTAATATTATATATATGTATATATCTTATATATACTTATATATAATGATATAATATATCAAATATTATATAATATTATTAAATAATTATAATATATTTCAATTACAATATTATTATTTGTGTAAAATATAATAATATTGTAATTGAAAACAAGAGGTCATTTAAACCCTTTTGTTTTTGTTAAATATTATAATTTATTTCAATTACAGTATTTATTTAATATTGTTAAATACGATATATAAAAATTGTTTAATATATATTGTTTAATATTTGCAAAACAAGGAGAGCACTCTGGTCATTTGAATCTCTTGTTCTGTCCTGTCCCAGCCATACCAAACGTATAACAGTACAATCCACAGTCGTATCCCATACATTCCAAACACGTCATGGAACAACTGTCCTGCCCTGTCCAGTCCCGTCCCGTCCCTGTACCAAACGCACGTCATTGGCTTCAAGGTCGAGCCTAGGCCCCCTTTTTGGCTACCACACATAACATAATTTGTGTGTATGCATTTTCCAAATGAAGACTTGGCCTCTTTGATTGTGCTACCTTGACTACTTAAAGTCAAATACTGCGCAAGTGAAGTGATCGCTT